>JAMZEH010000055.1:17427500-17970000 GCA_024699665.1 Ostrea denselamellosa
ACGAACCTGAGCCAGCTGAGAAGATATCTAGACAGGGAATCGTTAGAATATGTTGTCCATGCTTTTATAACAACAAAGCTGGACTACTGTAACTCTCTCTTTTGCGGCTTACCATCAACGCAGATCCAGCGGCTTCAATCTATCCAAAATGCTGCTGCCAGAATCATCTCAGGCACCAGCAAATATGACAGAATTACACCTGTACTATGCTCTCTCCATTGGCTTCCAGTTCAGCAAAGAGTCATCTTCAAGACATTGATGTTGGTGTACAAAACAGTACACAACACAGCCCATCCTATCTGCAAGAACTCATAACACCTTATGCTCCCTCCAGAATACTGCGGTCCAGTGACCAGAGCCTACTACGAGTGCCATTTACCACCTCAACGGTGAATCAAACTCGAGCCTTTAGTGTTGCTGGTCCTAAACTGTGGAACGCTCTTCCGTATGATATCAGAACTGCCACCAGTCTCTGTACCTTCAAATCTAAATTAAAGACTCATCTGTTCACATGCTACAACTAATCTGGGACCTACTACGATCTGTTTTTATATACCTCATTTCACTTATTTTATTGTTGTTTAAATAGCGTTTAGAGCAGTATGGACTTTACGCTTTACAAAATAAATTTATTATTATTATTATTATTTATATGGACATTCTTGAACTGTTTTCCGACACAGATTTTGATTCCTCTCTTGCTGATTTGTCAGGAAGTAGTCATTTAAAGGTAGATCTAGATCTTAAAGGATCAAATATTAGATCCTAATGTTTGGTTTGCAGCTAAACCCCTTCAAAAGCGCAGTTGGAAGGGTAGAGCCACTTTTCTGACAACGCTGATTTTCTGTTATTTTCACAATCAAAGTAAGATATACATGTATTGGCTGACCCCCCCCCCCCTTCCCCATTTTTGTAATAGTGCTGAATGGTCTGACATCGTGAATTGAACCCATGTAATGAATAACGGCGCTTCCTCCCCTCACACTATTTAGGATTTTGAAGTTTCGGCAGAGTAATTTTTTTTAGGATTTGCCGTAGCTTGTCAAGAATTCAAGACAATTGTGAAATCATTTCTCCACTGTCTGCTCCCATATATTAATATGTCGAAACTTAATTTTGGGTAAACGTTGAGTTTGAATAAAATTGTTACACCAATCACTGGGATAATTATAATGTAAATTTCATGATAATTGGGATACTTTTATGATTTGGTTCTGACCACATTACTAAACACACAAATGTAATAACTTTTTTTCATAAATCATGATGGTATATACTTTATTAAAATCCAGTGGGAGACCCTCCCCTTCCCCTGTATCCACGCATGTATTCCTCCAGACAAACCACAACCACCTCAGCTGATGGGACCACAGTTAACAGCCACAGTCAAATCAAAACCTTTACTTGAAAAATAGGATAACAATTGCGACAGTGCTTGTCATAGGAGGCGACTAAAGGGGGCGGTCCTTCAGATGAGACCGCAAAACACGAGGCCATGTGTCACAACGGGTGTGGCACGATCAAGAACTCTTCCTCTTAAAAGCCCGTAAGCGCTGAGGATGGACCTAAATTTTGCAAACAAGGGGTACTGAAGAGTATTCTAACCCAGATCCCCACGGGACTGAATCTACGTGATTTATTTTCAAATGGATAGGTTTATGTAATAATGCATAATATGTTTGGACTTATCAAAAGTGAAGATAATGAACAGTGATAATCTCATAAATCCCATAAAGTATACAAAATTAAGAATAGGGCAGTCAAGGCCCCTTGGACACCACCCGAGATGGGATCAGGTACCTAGGAGTAGAAAGCATCCCCTGTTGACCGGTCACACCCGCAGTGAGTCTTCCGTCTTGATCAGGCGAACGGATCAATCCGTGCGTTTAATACTCCTCATATTTTTATCCACTTTGACAAGCTATAAAGTTCTTCGTTTCATATATATAGTCTATCGTCTGGCATTATCTTCTACAGAATTCATTATAGGGATGTAGTTTTGTCACCAATTGAAAGATCGGGGTTCTCTGAATTTAGGGTCTTTTAAAATAAGCAATTTCAGATCTTCATTTTCAATTATATTAACACAACCGGTAATTACATGTCCAGCTGGAACATAGCTGAAGAAAGAACATGAAAAGGTTGCTGGATTACATATAAGATGGTTTATGACTAGGCGCTGTAAAGATTTTTTTAATTGAAAAGTTTGGATGCAATAGTAGACGTATATTTGTAGGAAATACAGGATGTAAACTTGAACATGAAGTTTGCTGGAATACAAGACTGAACTTTTTATAACACCCCTCTACCACAAACGAACTTTGCGGGTATACTGGAATCACCTTGTCCATCCGTTTGTCCGTAGACATCAATTGTCCAGAGGATATATTTAACACCAGTGAACAGATTTGATTAAAACTTTATGTACATCTTATATAAATAATGAAATTGTGCACCTGCTATTTTGATTGAGCTATTTTAATATTCAAGGAAGTTGTGGATATTCTATTTCACTTTGAGGGAGTGTTGTCATTTTCCAGACAATATCTAAAAATATAATAAATAGATTTTATTCAAACTTTGTATACAGATTATGTATATAATTAAGTTGTGCACCTTTCATTTTTTTCGAGATTCATAAGCATTCAAAGAAGTTGTGGATATTTTCATTTTACAAGTGTTTTTCAACTTCATTACCTTGATCCTTGAGTCGGGGGTTCGAATCCCACTGTGGGACGTGGGTGCCGGTCTTTCGGATGAGACCGTATAAACCGAGGTCCCGTGTCGCAGTAGGTGTGGCACGATAAAGATCCCTCCCTGCTCAAAGGCCCTGAGTGCCGAGCATAGGCCTAAATTTGCAGCCCTGTCACCGGTAATGGTGACAGCCGCCGGATAGCTGAAAAATTGCTCAGGCGGCTATAAACAAATAAACAAACAAACAAACAAACTTCATTATCTTAGTAATTTTCTTTTAGATGTTGTAATGATCTGTTCTTTCACAAAGACTGCATTACTTTAGGAGAGGATATAAATGAATCACCATTCCATTTGTCTGTCTGTCTGCACATCTGTCTGTGAATTATTTTGTTAATAGAATATGTGTAGTTAGTGACATCTCAATACAAGTGAAAATTGGTTGAATATTGTTTAACGTCTCGCTTGAGAATTTTTCACCCATGTGGATACGTAACCAATGCCGATAAAGGGCATCAAAATTAAGGCCTAACCTCAGTGCTTATGACCTCCGAACAGGGAGGGATCTTTATTGTGTACACCTGCTGTGAAATGGGGCCTGGGTTTTGTGGTCTCATCCGAAGAACCGCCTCATCTCGTCGCCTCTTACGACAAGCAAAGGGGTACTGAGGACCTATTCTAACCTATATCCCTACGGGAGAATTCAATTGTAAATTTCCAAAAATTCCAATTTGCTTGAAGTTTTTTGGAGTTTTTAGGCAATCAAATGTAGATTCTCAAATATTCCAGAGATCTTTTAGCAAATTCGAAATCGCAAAACCTTTTTCAAAATCAACAGCATTAAGTGCAACTGTTCAACACTTTACCTCACGACACTTCACGATAAATTAAAAATTAGGTTTTTGACACCATAGACAGCTACTTCTTCAAAAAAATGGAACTTGGAAATATCCATATCGTGAGATCCAGAATTACTTTGTAAAATACCTCTCTAATTTCTACGCACAAGTACGTTAACTCTGAAGTTGATTTTAAAAAGATGCTGGAGTTCCCCATTGGTGATACGATAATACTGTAGTCTTTGGTGATCAAGTCTTCCAATAATCTGTTGGTATTCCATTGGGAAGAAATTATGCTCTCCATTACCTGACCTGTCTTTATATTCATATGAGGAAGTACTTAAAAGTTTCTACTCGTGAAGAATAACAACCCTTGTTGTAGCCTTCAACTCGAAATTAATTTAGATATATCGACGATGTTTTATCTATTAACAATACTCCCTTTCATTCATATATCGATTCAATATATTTCAGTAAACTCGGAAAAAAAAGACACCACAATGTCTTCCGCATCTGCTTCACATATGGGTGTATTTTTCAACATAGATGTTGACGACTAACTAACAACTCAATTTTATGACACACAGGATGACTGAGTCTCTCCACTTTATGACACATGGGATGACTATGGTCTCCCCACTTTATGACACACACGATGACTGTGGCCTCTCCACTGTATGACACAGGGGTGTCTGTGGCCTCTCCACTTTATGGCACACAGGATGATTGTGGCCTTTCCACTTTATGATACACAGGATGACTGTAACCTCTCCACTTTATGACACACGGGATATCTGTGACCTCTCCACTTTATGACACACAGGATGACTATGGTCTCTCCAATTTATGACACACAGGATGACTGTGGTCTCTCCACTTTATGGCACGCAAGGTGACTTTGGCCTCTCCACTTTATGACACACAGGATGACTTTGGCCTCTCCATCGTCAACATCCCAGTACGTCAATATCACTTGCATATATTGTTTTTATCGCTCAACTGATTCGATGTGAAAGAAGATTTCTGCATATGCTTAATTATTAAATCGAGACAGGCTACACAAACAAACTGAGGTACAGTGGTTTCAACAAAATCTCGTTTAAAGTCAACATTTTGCAAATTCTTCTGTCTTTATAATGATATAATACAAATACAACCCGACACTGTGTCAGATGTTTATGTTGTGTTTCATACCAATTGCTAGGCCATTCTTTCCTTATTGATTATGACTATGGATTACTCCGTTTACTTGATTTAAAAGTATTTCTTCGTGAAACGTTGCGGTTCACGCATTTTCAATAATAACATTTCTGATATTTTACATTTTACTTTCATTTCGGATATCCTAGTCGTTAAAATAAATGTACTTCGCTGTATTATTTATTTATCACGATTTATAAGCGCGCTATTTACAACTGCAAAACATTCATGTGGAAATGGCTATCATTACAGTTTGTAAAGTTCGTAAGTTAGGCAAATATATTGGAAATACAAATTTGATTGTTTCAAATTTCATAGATAATAATAATTGCCCTCAATTAAATGATAACGTTTAGATTATAATATTTTCAAACGAACACGATTTGCCCTTTGAAGTATTTGTTTTACCTGTGTCTTTGATCAGTTAAGCCATGGTCATTCAAATGACATACTTGTATGATGATTCGAGAGCAAATAGAAAACGTATACTCATAGAGCAAGATTATCTGTAAAAATATATTCAGATGATAGATTTGACTGAAGCAATATCTTCTTTCTGTTTGAAGAGCGTTTTAAAGTATATTGATTGATTGGTTGATTGATGGTGTAGCTAATGAAACTGTTTCCCCCGTAAGGTAGATTTCACACCTTCATAAGCCACATTCTCACACATTTGACCTACATGTACGCGGGTCGCCACAGTATTTTTTTCATTACAATGAAAACGTCAAATATTCCATGGAATTGTAAGGATCAGCGACTCTAGCTTCTAATATGAAGTGCTTAGCAAAAGAACTGTCCTTTCTATATCTAAAGACTTGAATCAGTACCTAACGCTTACAAAGCCAGAGTTTTACAATGAAAATCTGCGAAAACCGCGCCATACATGTGTATTAAAACTGAAAAGAAGATATACCAATATTTGCTTTAGAAACTAGTAAGTGCCTTGTTACTTAAATTTGAACTCGAGATAAACATGACAAAATACTCACACCTTTTTCCTTTCTTGTACAAGTAGGAAAATAGTATTGATTAGCATCAGGTGTAAAAAAAACTCGGCCGCTGTGCCATGAATTCAATAAGATCCAATCTACGTGATTCATTATCCACGACTAAATGTTTTTAATGTACTATCTCTGTTTTGAAACTTCTCTTTCGTTATATGTGTGTGTGTGTGTGAATAAATCCTCACAGCTGTAACGTGTTAATATCTTACCTGATTCATTAGATATATAATATACACAAGACTCTTTGGATACCTAAATCTCCTATCCGTGTCAGTTATAATGTCTCACAGCTTGTAAGGTACACCGATTTCATGACGTTATCAACACAATTCGAAAGAAGACGGATCAATTTCCAGAAACGGATAGTAAAATAAATATCTGGTTATAAGGCATTTCCTGTGTACCCCTTAAGTATTTTTATTACAGTTTATTTAACAGCATTAGAATTAGCCAATGACATAATGCAAGCTAAAACTATCATTGCCAATCTCCGTTGCAACTCCATTTACTTCATTCCGCCTTTGAAAACCATGAAAAAAAATCTTTTGGGACTCATGTGTGATTTTCAGCACTTTTCAAATGGCATTCAGTGTTTGACGTTACAAAGCATTTATGAGTGCACGTTTCTAAAATATTAATTCAAATTGAGGAACTGAATCAATTGCCAGTTTGTTTCCTGATTGTGTCATTAAATATTAATGATGTACGTTCATTTAAAGCCTATTTCATTATAAAACTCTTAGAATAAAAAGCATATTTAGAAATTCATTTATTCTCCACCGGGAATTGCCATGTTATTTGGGAGGGGCTACATTTATTATTTGTTTTGTTTTTTGGGGGACTTTTTTTATACGAAACGTAAAAACAAAATGAAATGATGGTCCTTCACTGAAATTATATCACTGTGGTGACAACGAGAAGCGGAAGCGGCTTGTTGACGTCTGTAATTGCATCCAATCGCATTCGAGAAACCCACGACCCGCGCGAAACACACGCCTATTTATTTACTTATAATACACTGCATGCCAAAACAGTAATTCCATTCTAAAGCAAACAATTGATACTCAGTAGGGAGAGGACAGATATCACCTGTCTGTAGAGCTGTAATGATGACGAACACAGTTATTGTGGTAAGGACAGTGGTGCTGATGTTAGCCGCCAGTGAGTTATGTTGGACTAGATTCATCGCTTTAAACGAAGACACATATGTTCTCCGGCCACAGTCAGAGGTAGGTAATTTAACATTGATAAGCACAATAAAAATGACAGTGAAATTAATTTGTGATTAGCTGCTAACTATGATTAACGATCAATGAGATAAATTCAGACGACTTTGGTACTTATGAAATTTTGCGCGATGATACACGGGTTATTCAGTGAATAAATGGATGAAGTATTCTAATTCACCTAATTGGTTGCGTTTGCTTAAGAAGAGAAATATTGCTAGCATTATGCGACAAAGTATACGGATATTACTGACTAAATAAATTGAACGTACGCATATACTGTGAAATGAAATACACAGTTTAATTCCATTCAATTGAATATCATAAACGTTCATTCTTCAAATGTGAACAATAAACTATTCTTAATTCATCCGCAGTCAATCACTTTGGATGATCTCTTTGTCTTACAAACTTTATTTCGTAAATCGATGCTCCCAGAACTTGGATAGGTAACCCAGACGGAACAAATGTACCGTAGAAAGGCCAGGTGCGACGATGAAGAAAATTGCTTGGAGAATGTTGATGGGCTTAGAGTCACCTATTTTCTCTGATAATTCTTCTTGAATTGGTTTTTTTGCATTAGACTTAATTGTTCAGAAATATGTCCTTTGAGATTAATTTAGTTTATAGGAAACGTAAATGCCGGAAGAGCTATTAAAATTGAAGATATCCTTTTGCCCAGTACGTTCTAAATCTCCATATCCTTAATCAAAGTCAGAGATATTTTAAGAATCTTTCTATGGTACCTTCCTTACTTTTATATACAACAAATAGAAGTAATAGTCATCGACCTCTTTTATATAAAGTCTGACAAATTGATACCTTTTTTTTTTTTTTTTTTTTTTTTTTGCAAAATCCAGTTTTGGGTGCATGGATTGAGCATTCAGAAGAAAGTTTTGTCTTTAAAGGGAATATCGTTTGAAATGTCATGTTTTTACATGACATATGCATGGCAGGTGTAAAACAAAGCGTTGCCAAAATTAGTTCTTGCACATCAGATGGAGGCAATCCCAATCCATGACGCAAGCTTTAAATCGTCACACTTTTTCACACCATCGATGTCCATATTTTCTCAGCAAGATATAAAGTAGTTTTTCTCCGAACATATGCAGATGATGATAGAGTTATGTCATGTAAAATAAAAGTTAAAAACTAATTTCATATTGCTTGCTGATCTAACAGGAAAGATTTTCTTTGACTGTGATATACTTGTAGAGTGAACCTTTACTTTTTTGTTTGATTTCTAATGAAGATGCTTGTATATGATGAATTAAAATTCAGAATATGTGAAGTGTGAGCTTCCATTCGAGGATGTTACCTGTAAAACAAACTTTTAATTTTTTCATAAATGTCACACTACGAGATCTGTATTGCAAGGACATGAAGTAGGCATGACGATTCGTTTTGCCACGAAGTAATAGGACGGTGTGTCGTTGGATAAAACGCATTACGTGATTGCCGTCTAAATTTTCTTTCGACGACGGGTAGCAAACCTTGGGCAGCAGCTTAGCGTCCGCAATGTCCTTTTAATTGTATTACTTTTAATTGTATTACTTTTAATTGTATTACTTTTAATTATATTTCCTTATTTTGTATTTATAAATACTAAAAGGGTTAGTTCTCGACAAAACAAACGCCTCGTGGGTTTGTTACGGCACCCCAAGAAATGTATTAAATCATATAGGGGATTACATCACTGGAGGAATTTAAAGGTGAATAAATCCTCAAAACAGCGATATGCATTAAAGGGAATTTCTAATGGCTAATTAGACTTAAAATTAAAGCATTTTTAGCAAACGTATGGATACGATATGAACTGTCATTGTGCCGAATATCCATTAATTTTGTTAAAATTGATGGTGATGATATCAACCATTGATAATACACAAAGTTGGCATTGTTGATACTGTTGCCACTTGTCTTAAAATGGAACTCACATAAGACTTGTGCAAATCTTGTAGAAATTGTTAAATGTAACGTATCAGACATTCCGATTCTGTCGGGTTCAATCGGGCCCTAAATAGTTATATTTCTTCTTCGTCACGTTATATACATTTTACCTTTTTTTTCTGGCCACGGCACCAGTTTGGTACCATTTCGTCCGAGACATAAAGGGTGAGTTTAGTGATATAACCGACGAATCGGACTTTGAACAGTTGTGTTTAACAATTTTGCGATCAATAATGCTTTAGAAACAGAAAAAAATGTCATGTTTAGTGACTAGACAACGAGATTAGAATATGAATCCAGCAGAGATTCAATTTAAAGTATCATCAATTGTTGATGCTATTTTTATTTAAGTACGAATTACAAAGGACTACAAGAGAGATGACACTATTAATGAATTAATTTCGTTTGAATCGGAGTTATATATACATCATACTCCGAAAGCCAACTTCACCGCTGTATCTGCTAATGACGAGAAACCCGAACTACTCGTAATTTTATATGGTAGACTCCAATATGATGGTATATTTGGGGTTCTGCTCCCGGATACAACCATGAATACCGAGTGCACGTAATCACTACAGATTGTAAAATTTACATAAAATACCAATTCCTCACTATCTGCACATTGTGAAACTATCTACAGACTGTAATCTTCACAAAAAACGAAAACTAGTTATCCACAATTTGTAAACTTTACATAAAATACCGAGTATTCGATAGCTAAAAATTGTTAAATTAACAAAGTACCGAGTATTCGATAGCTACAAATTGTTAGTTAACATAAAGTATCGAGGAAGCGTTGTCCTTATATTGTCAAATTCATCTAAATCACCAAGTATTCGCTATTATGACATTGTATGAATTAAATGAATTGCCGAATACTAACAATCAACAGACTAGTACTTCCAATGCATCTAGAGTTCTTGCTGTATTTTCCATGTTATTCCCTGCCATTCATCAGTAACAAGTTGTCATCAGTACTGTATTGATTTACGCCATCTCTGATAAAACGTTGATATGATGCCACAATCATAAGTGACTTATTTTAAATTTATAGATTTTTCGTGTCTTGACTGATACATAGGTACCTGTTTAATGGTACATATGCTCAATGTTTATGTTAAATATTATATGATAGAAATATTACGGTATTCTAGGGGGAAAAATGACATGACAAACTTAAAGA
The DNA here is from genome assembly GCA_024699665.1 of Ostrea denselamellosa. Lineage (NCBI taxonomy): Eukaryota > Metazoa > Mollusca > Bivalvia > Ostreida > Ostreidae > Ostrea > Ostrea denselamellosa. The sequence continues at coordinate 17,437,603 of JAMZEH010000055.1, forward strand.
ATAAAGTTGGAAAAGTCAAGATTATAGTTGGAAAAACCAACATTAAAGTTGACCTTTTGAGAGAAAAAATATAGTGGCCCTTATACACTTCCGTATTACGGATATTAAACACATGTATACAAAATCTACGCTATTTGAGATATAAATAAAGAGAGTTTCAAAATACGACCCGTCTTTTCGACACATTTTCTTTCCTAAATGAGCCTAGTGCTGACCACGTGACTGTTTTATTAACATTCCGCATACTACTTGCTACCCTTTCGTGTTTTATAAATGGTCTAGCACAGTGAATTTCGTCTGATATGTCCTTTTTCATAGATATGTAGATCCGAAAGGTAATGTCAAAACACAGTCACCATTGTTTTCTTTCTGACCACGTGTCAAGTAGGTGAACGCAATTAACGCATACATTATATATACATTATATTCAACTGACCGAAGATGTCCGAGATTTAATTAGTAAAGAATGAAGATAAATTTTGACCGTTTTCTTTACCTGGAGTGATAGTTTGCATAAGTTGTTAAAACAATATTATAGATACATTAACTATGTTAGTTTGGAAAGAATAACAGTGATAAGGATTTTTTAAAGTGATGCATGCAATACCAAATAACATGAGATGAAAACACTACAGCCAGCTTTGCCAAGGGTTTCATATTTTAATAAAATCACTTATTTTAACATCGCCTTATTGACATTATAAAAAAACCATACATTTCATGATCGTTTTGCCAAGCAAAGTTGATATATCACGATAACAAAAACAGTACCTCTAGAAGACTTTGATTCAAAAGAACGCAATATAAAGAGAAAAATAATTTAGGATGTCAAGATATTCATAACTGTAACGGCATGTTTTATAGTTCATTCGCAAGGAAATCAATTTCAGCCATTTTAGGCTTTCCAAATATTCTCAAGTGAGCAGAACTGAACACAGTACTGATAGGCCACAGCAACCCCATCTGTTTGATTGATTGGTCTACTTATATCTGCTGAAAACTACAAATGATTTTGTCCATAGCAGTGATCAAGAACATGAGACTGTGTATATGCTGCTTAAGATAAAGAGTTGGACAAGATTAATTGGGATAAACATCATATGCGATTCTCATATATTTAAATAGATGTCAAATACTCCATATGATACAAATGATATTTTCTCTTAAACTTGGATTGGTAATTTCATTCATCGCTTTCTACATTACGTCAAAACATAAGGAAATGTGCAAAACTATATAAATATCAGCTTTTACTTATCTTGAATATCCGGACAGTCACGTGACCACTCTAACTCGCGTTCGATTGGCCAGGCTTACCCTGAGCTACGGTTTTCCTCATCGATTTTGATTGAATTTGTAACGTTATTCCGTTGCTTCATAATCAGGATGGTTTAGAAATCAGCATCTACTGAGAAATTATTCTACCTACTCCTTTATAGTGTTTGATCTTTTATTCATGGAGATTATTTTACAGACAACAAACTCATTTGCAAGATTTCAAATGGATGCTTTTAGCAGAGAATGATACGGTTTGATTAATGAAAAGATGGAATGTAAATTTTTGTGTTAAGGATGGTAAATTCCAAAAATTGGTTCAGTTTGTAAAACAGTATAACTTATTTAGTTTGCCATGCATTCCGTCAGATGAGATGGCGTAAAGCTAAGTGAAATGAATACAATCTCGAAATCAAGATCCTTGTGTCCAAAATATGAAAACAGTACACCTTGACTTGTATGTCATTGATATGAAGTATATTTTGGGTGTTTTTTTCGGAGACATTTTTGAAAATGAAACCGACACGATTCTACTAGTATGTAAATGAAATGGTTACTATTAATGTTAAATTACATGTTTATGAACCACTATACGATCAACTTTAAGCTGCTCTGGTTTGAACAAACACTAATATATATATATATATATATATATATATATATATATATATATATATATAATTTCTTCCCAGTTCCAGATTCATTATGTGTTATGCTATAAAATGATATGTATGTATTGTATTATGGTTTGTCTTATGTTACACGATAAAGTTAGACAGTGTATGTAGTTTTGTCTTGTCTAAACGTGTTTTGCGTTAATGTTTACTGTGGCCGTCCGTGGACATGTGTTTGTCCTCTACACACACTACGTCACAATCACAACGTTTGCTAGAATATTCATCTACAAGGAATAACTCGGTAAGATTTTCTCTCTCTTTTTTCCCCTTTTTATCATTAATGTCATATATTTCCATATACATTATATAGTGCACGTCTTTACAGTTATTTTTTTTCTTACTTTTTATCTAACTGTTAAAAGAAACAACGTGTTTCATCTATTCAATATTTTCCCTTTAAAATACCCAAATACAAATATAAAGTGAAACCAGTAAATACTGTGTAGTGAAATGTGAACGACTGGTTCTGTATAACGTAACTGAAAAAAAAAATCTCGAAGGATATTTCATGAGTAATGTTGTCCTCACCATTTATTAATCACTTTTTAAAATGCTTTCATTTAATCTTCATAGAGCACTAGAAATTAATATTTCGGAAACTTGATCCCCATTTTGCTGGGCTTTACTTAATGCATTGAAATAATAAAGTCAGTGAGTTTTTTTCCCCAGAGGAGGACGTCAGATATGCAGATTAACAAGAGTAATATAATTTCAGAAATAATCTTTCACTTGCTACCCTACTATATTACAAATACATATTCAATTCATACGCACTGTGGTCCGTGAAAAAAAAACTAAAAGAATCAATATCAAGAATGCAATAATTCTTACGCAGATAATATGTTTCATCCAAAAAAAAAAAAAAACAACAAAAAAACAAAAAAACTTCTTATATAACGATCAACATTCACATCTAAGAATAGATTCTGGGTCATAAAGCTATTGGAATTGATGATTTATTGATTTATTTTTTTTTAACTTTTATTTATTATTATTATTTTTGTAAAGTTGTATATATCTGTTACCTCACAATATTCTGTCTCGTCCTTATTCAACATATATTTGTGAAGCTGAATGTGCATCATAAGTAATGTGTTCTACTGTGTATGAGTTATTTTGTGAATCTTTGTTCTATGTTTATGATATTGTACGTTTATATGTACAGTGTATACGTATAACTGTTGTCACGTGTTTTCGTGTTTATCTGTAAGCTATGTAAACATATATTCTTGGGATGTTTTATGGTTTGTTCTGATTCGTTTTGGTTAAGGTTGAATTCAACTTTGAGGAATTCAATAAAAAAAAACCTTTGTTATCATGAACCAAAACTGAAGTACGTTTCAGTCCTAATAGTTAAGTGCTCATTACAAAGTCTTGAGTATATCCACCCGTCAATCTATCTATCCACCCATTCACCTATATCTATTGTTATATGATACATCGGTCCTCATACCACAATTTGAATGGAAGAATGTGTTAATATAAATTCGAGATTATTTGATGTAGGTTACATGATATCGATATGCTGATGCTTGTAATTAACAGAAAGTTGAGGCAACTACCATTTATGAAGACCCAGTTTAATGACGGACAAGCAAAGACAGTTTTAGAAAATGGGACGTTAGCAATGAAAATTCTAATAAATCACATTTAAATACAAGGCGATAGTAAGTTTAAATGTATATATTTTCGATAAAGTCTATTCTGCTGATGACATGCAACAGTATCCAAATTCATGATAACGTGTTATTCTATTTGTTTGCAAACTTTTGTGTATTATCAGCACAATAGATGGAGGTCGGTTGTATATTGTTTATCGTCCTGTTCGAGAATTTTTTACTCATATGGAGACGTCACCATTGCCGTTGAAGGGCTGTAAATTTAGGTTTATGTTGGGCGCTTACGGCCTTTGAGCAAGGAGGGATCTTTATCCTGTCACACTTGTGGACACGGGACCTCGGTTTTTTGCGGTCTCATTCGAAGGACTAACCCCATTTGGTCACCTTGTACGACATGCAAAATGTACTGAGGACCTATTTTAACCCGGATCCCCCTGATAATGTCAAAGGGATACACATGTGATATATCATTGCCCTATTTTTTAACATTCAAAAGTTATGGCTTAGGTTAAAGCTTATCAAAAATAGGTCAAACTCCAATTTCTTGAGGTAAAAGAAATTTGGAACTAAAAATGGTTGTGTCAAAAGGAATACACATGTGATATATAAACATACATGTAAAATAGAGAGGCATATCACTAACCATTCAAAAGTAATGGTCAATGTTAATTTTTTTAAATATATGTCAAACTCAAAGGTGAAGGTCAGAAGGTTCAAAATTTTTGCGGACAAGCAAACCAAAAACATGTTCCCAATTTTCCGATTACAGAGGCATAAATATAGAAATCATTATCGTTTATAAATATATACAAATATAGATACTACGGAACATTTTGCACTACTTTCGCATCAAATAAGGAATACAAGACTCCTAAGCCAGTCTCTCAGGGGCATATGGCCTCATATTTATTGAAAAATATACATGTCGAGATAGCAAGAAATCTACGAGAATTATTCTTAGAAATAACTATGTAGTTTTGGATAACATATTAATGTCCCCTGATCGAAGAAACGCGTTTTCAATATCCGATTTAGCTTATTTTGCATCATAACATTTTCTGTTGTGACATCATACACTAGCTGAACATTGACTTACATTTACAATACTTAATCAATAAACGGCAAATTATGGTATTTGCCGTTCTGATTAATTCAACCACTCTATAGTATATAGCAAACATGTATTCAACATCTCTGAAATTCAATAACGATATTGAAAATGAGATGAATGTGACGTCAAACAGGAGGAGCACTGCGTATTTATGGAAGTATCGGCCGTGACAAGCTAGTAGTTGCCTTAATTTACAATGTACCAGCGTAATGTGATAGATTTAAAATAAAATGTATAGTCAAAGTATATATTTCAGAGGGCCCCGGGGTAGAATAGTATCTTGTACTAATTGCTACTTCTTTATATAAAGCATTGTTATTACTATTATTAAAGTATCAGTTATATTGAGAAAAAAATGTATCATTTCTTGAGAATATTCTTTTTTAGTTCAACATGAATATTCCAATATTCAGTGTTGTTTGATATCAAATTCGAATTTGGTTGTTACAGGAATATAACACACTTTTGTCTGTTTGTAGGAACTTGCCAACAGTTTTCAACAGATGAAGCTACCAACAGCATCACAAAATTTGCTTTTGTTGCACATCCTCATGAACAAAAAACAATTACTGGACCGACAACAGCACTCAAAAATACCGGAGAAGCGTCAAAGACGTTGTTATTGGTCGCCAGTAGCATGCTACGGATAACGTAGATATAAGAGATGAAATATATTTTGAGAAAAATATATGTACCTTTATAAGCGTAATATAAGTGTTTGAAAACCTGATGCAGATACGTGAACATGGCAAATATGGTTTGCTGTATTAAATGTGAAGATACCCAGTCATTTTTATAATTATCATGTCATGTTAAAACACATCTGTCCGAGCTTGTGTTTGATTCTTTCTAATAACTAGTGTACATTTTCAGTCTATCCATGGTTCATATGGACATCATGGCTCTTACAAGAAACACATTTACGTTTTGCTGGTTTGTAGGTTTACCACAGGCACATGAAGTGTGGGTCGTATTTTCGTACTCCCTCTCTCTACCCAATGAAAAAAAAATAATAAAAGACGAGTAATTTATCCACAATATGTGGATTTCGTCGCTAATCAACAAGTTATATATAAAAACTAGCTTGTAAGTAAAAAGTACTACACAATAATATGGATTGACAATTATTTCAGCCAGTTCCGATTTAAAAAACACGCACGTTGACAATTTCGTTTATTTTCCTAAATGCTAAATAAAAGCCCGAGGTCGTTGGAAGATCAAAGAGCCACAAAAAGTGATGTCATGACCTCCCTTAAGGCTGTCAATACCCGTGGCAGCTTGGGTCCGGTGAAACGAATGGCATAATACTAATACACGTGAAATTGATGACATGAGATGAAGATGAAAGACACACGTAGAATAATATATTCTCAAGAATTCCATCGGTAAAGTTGTTTATATACCCCGTGAATCCGTACTGAAACGGGTAGCCCCCTGTTTGTTTACAGTATCTTGGTGTGCACCTTTACATATACAGACTGTATTAGTATCTCACAAATGGTCATTTCAAAAGCTTTCAGAAAGAAGAGACGAACTGTTGAAAACGACTTTAAAGGATAATGGATCTATATTTTTTATTGGGAAGAAGGGGAAGGGGGATACATGTATGTACACAAGATCAGTTTATACCCGCTATTTACGTCCCATTCAAGATTTTTTTTTTCACTCGTATAGATATGTTGCCCGCTGTAGTACCACGTAGGAGTATATGTGATAAAGGCTGCTCTCCTATTTCGACATCTCTACCATTGTCTTTAATCTACGTGTATTTTGTGCACAATTGCCGATGCAACTGAATAGTTTTAAGTTGATAAATATGTCGTAAAACTGGAATTATGGTATCATAAATATGACATTTTGCAGTTATTTTCGGTATTCTAGCATATAAAATGATCATTTTCACGCAGTATTATATATATATATATATATATATATATATATATATGTGTGTGTGTGTGTGTGTGTGTGTGTGTTAGAGAGAGAGAGAGAGAGAGAGAGAGAGAGAGAGAGAGAGAGAGAGAGAAAAGAGAAATTGTTTGTTTATCCAAAGCTGGACTCTGTTTTCTAAAGTCTACTTTCTAACAAAAAAGAAATTTCGTCACTTTTTGACGCCTTGTATTGAAAAAAAATGCTGGATGTGATCTCTATTATTTTATAAAAGAAGATCAAGTCTATTATTTCTAGCTCTAACTTGAGAATTTTATGGCGCTCAAAATTTTAGTGTAAAGGGGAAAATATGTTAAAATTACGTTTATATTTAAACTTTTAGACGGTGATGGAAGAATATAGCAATACAGGACCTCAACCTTGCACCAGAAAAAAACCCAAACAAAAAAAACAAAAAAAAACCCATGTAAATTGAAGGTTCTTATGATAGGTAGGTCTGTAGCTCTCTGGTATATCCAATTCGGTCCACCCCCCACCCCCTTGAAGTCACGTTCTGCAGCTAGGTTAATAGCTCAAGATCTACTTGAACTAGAAAGACAACTGGTACGAAAGCTTAAATATTCACAAGTGTTTGTTGATCAGAACTCGTGTTATGATGGAACCATGACAAGAGTTCGACAATGTAAGTAACAATTTTATATCTCCTTAAAGGGGCATGGACACGATTTCGGTAAAAAAAAAATACTTGGATATCTCATGTTTACTCCATTGTCCATTGGATATCGCCCATTACATATATTTTGATTATAATTACACTATGTTTTCTTACGTCGCGTATGGCGTCACATACTAAGAGACGACTAAATGGGGCGGTCCTTCGGATGAGACCGTAAAAACCGAGGCCCCTTGTCACAGCAGGTGTGGCACGATAAAGATTCCTCCCTGCTCAAAGATCCTGAGCGCCGAACATAGGCCTAAATCTTGCAGCCCTTCACCGGCAATGGTGACGTCTCCATATGAGTGAAAGATTCTCGAGCGGGACGTTAAACAATATTTAATCAATCAATCAATCAACGAGCACAGATCAACGTCTTGGGGGATATCTGTTTACAGACGGACAGTGCTGAGTCCGAATTTTTTGACATCCAATGGAAAGCAATGAAAGACTCGATAAGGAATCAATCATCGGGGTGTTCGTGTTTTCAAGCCTAAAATGTAGGCAAATTTGGAGTGTCCAGATCGCTGACCTGTACAAATCTAAATGTTTATGTCGAAAAAGACCCTCTGATTTCTGTAAGGCCGATGAACCCTTTTATCTGACAACCCATACTAAACAATGCGCAAAGGCACATGGAGATCAGTGGTTTAAAGACAGCCTATAGGTGTTAATAAATTAGGGTATATCGTTAAAAAAATGACTGCTGCAACAGGAATTCTTGGGAAGGAAAATTGACAAATCGCAATGATCTCATTTAGTTATAAATTTATGAGAAAATACCATACCTGCCAACCAAATAAGCAAATAACTGTCCGCAAAAATATCCATTCAATCAACTACTACAGCAGTTTAATTAAAATCCAACACAAAAAAAGATTGACCACTCTTTCAAATTCAAAGCTTCACAACAATACTGATCCGCCACTCAGTTTTAATTCAATGACTGTTGTTTTCCGCCACACGCAACATTTTTTTCAGTTATCTGGTGGCGCCCAGTTTTTATAGTTGGATTATTGATTGGTTGATTAATTATTGCTTTCCGCCACACTCAACAATTTTTCAGTTATCTGGTGGCGTCCAGTTTTTGTTGGTGGAGGAGAGAACCCAGATACAATGTACTTGGGAAGAGACCACCGACCGTCCGCTCACATAACGCCGCGGCCGAGATTCGAACACGCGCCGACAGAGGTGAGAGGCTTTGTGATTTTGAGCCCGATGCTCTAACCACTCGGCCACGGAGGCCCCCTTTTATAGTTGGAAGAGAGAACCCAGATACAATGAGGAGATCACCAACTTTCCGAAAGTAAACTGGCAAACTTTCCCGCATATATCGGCGCGAGCAAGAATCGAACTCACACCCACTAGAGGTGAGAGGCCTTGTGATTTTTAGCGCGATGCTCTAACCACTTAGCCACGAAGGCCCTCTTCAATTCAACGAAAATAATACTACCTCTCGAAACGCATTGATAATAAATGTCACAGGAGGAATACAACATTGGTTGTATATTGTTTAACGTCTCGCTGGAGAATTTTTCACTCATCTGAAGTCATCATTTCCGGTAAAGGGCTGCAAAATTTAGGCCTATGCTCGGCGCTTACAGTCCTTGAGCAGGGAGGGATCTTTATAGTGCCATACCTGCTGTGACGGGAGGTCTCCGTTTTACCTGTCCTATCTGAAGGAGCGCCCCATTTACATATTCTAACGCGCATCTTCTCGGGACGTTATGAATGGTAGCAGTTTTGGTCGAATAATAATTAAAAACATTCAAAACGATCCATTCCATCATCAAAATTAAATAAATGAATAATAGTAATAATAATAATAGTCTGTGTGTGATCTACGACTCGGACTCAGACGACTGGATTTATACAAAACAGTAATACGACAGTAGTATTAAAGCGTAATATCTTATTACTGCAAAAATGCGCTGTAATTTGTTTAACATCATTCACCAATTGAAAAGAGATATGTTTGTGTATTGTAGTAAGCACTTATTGATGCGTAATAGTGACATCGCTACATAATGTTATGCGGTTTTGAAGTAAAGACCGGGGTTGGTTGGGTGTATATTGTTTAACGTCTCTCTCGAGAATTTTTCACCCATATGGAGACGTCCGGGCTGCAAAATTTAGGTCTATGCTCGGCGTTTACAGACTTTGAGCAGGTAGGAATCTTTATCACTCCATGCCTGCTGTGATACGAGACCTCGGTTTATGCGAGTACCATCTGAAGGATCGCCCCATTTAGTCGCCTCTTACGACAAGCAAGGGAGTACTATTCTAACCCGGATCCCAACGGGATTCTTAAGTTTGATGATGTCAGCACGAGCGCGGTTGGAACTCGACCTCCCGGTTACGAAGGGAACGCTCTACAACTGCATTCCGCGACCGGTATTAATGATATGAAAGAACTTCATAGTAGAAAACATGGCAACAAATCCAAATTTAAATACGAGGCCTATGAGCAACATCACTCACCTTGGCCCTGCCGTTGTTGGGCTCCTGTGATGTTTTAAAAGATTTTTTTTTTTATAAATATATATTCCAAAAACAAATTTTGACCCCTTATTGTTGTCCTAACTTAGCCCCATAGGATCACAACATAACTGAAGATAAAATAACGACACAGAAGCCTCAACACGAATATAATTAACATGATTTTTTTTCTGTTCTGGATGAGACGAAGGTCACACGGTCATAGATCATGGTATGATATAAAGTATCCTGTCATATGAAATCTATATATAAAATATGATTCTACCTTAAATAGTTCAAGAAATACTGAATAGGTCATTTTTTATAGTGGAGGTTAAACTTCGAGGTCAAGGTCCAAACACCCAAAGTAGAAAATGTTTTGCCATAAAAATTTATATAAAAATATGAAAAATGTCTTGCCATAAAAATGTATATAAAAATATGAAAACTCTACCTTAATAGTTCAGGAGATATATATAGAGGTACGAGTTTTAAAAAGTAGGTCCAACTCCAAGGTCATAAGGTCAATCTTACCAAATAACGAAATCTTGTTATAAAGAATTTACATACAAAATATGAAAGCCCTACCTAATATAGTTTCAGATATATCTAATAAGTTATATTTTCATAAAATAGGTCAAACTCCTGAGTTCAAGGTCACAAGGCCATGATAAGAAAAGAAAGGTCTTGCCATAAGAAATATATAAATAGATATGCAATATTTACCATAATAGTTCAGGGGATATTAAAAGTAGGTATAATTTCCAGGTCAAGGTCACAAGATCACATATTATTGCATCACATGAAAGGTCTTTCCGTAAAGAATATGTATACACAATATGAAAGCCCTAGCTTAAATAGTTCATGAAACATTTTTTCATACAAAACTTTGATCCCCTATTGTGCACCACCCTACCCCGGGAACCATGATTTGCACAAATTTGAATCTGCGTTATATCAGGACGTTTTCATGTAAATTTGAACTTTTCTGGTCCAGTGGTTCTTGACAACAGGATTTTAAAAACGATTTTCCCTATATATTCGTATGTAATACTCTGATCTCCTATGGTGGCTCTACCACACACCCGGCGGCCATGATTTAAAAAAAAATTGAATCTGCAGTATGTCAGAACGCTTTCATATGAATTTCAACGGTTCTTGATAATAGTTTTAAATGACCCACCCTAGGTTTGCATTTTTATGATTATCTCCCCGTTGAAGAAGGCGTGGTCCTTCATTTGAACAAACGTGATTTCCATTCACCCAAGAATGATTTGTATCAAGTTTGACTGAAATTGGCCCAGTTCTGGAGAAGATGAATTGATTATATATTGTTTTAGGTCCGGCTCTAGAATTTTTCACTCATATGGAGACGTCACCATTGTCGGTGAAGGGCTGCAAAATTTAGGCCTATGCTCGGCGCTTATTGCCTTTGAGCAGGGAGGGATCTTTAACGTGCCACACCTGCTGCGATACGGGGCCTCGGTTTTTGCGGTCTCGTCCGAAGGACCGCTCCATTTAGTCGCCTCTTACGACAAGCTAGAGGTGCTGAGGATCTGTTCTAACAACCCGGATCCTCACGGGGTGAGAAGATGAAAATGGAAAGTTTACGGACAGACAGACGACACACAAAAGGAGAACATAATAGCTGACTTGATCTTTCAGGTCAGGAGAGCTAAAGTGACGCAAAGACGTACGTCTAGTATTTGAGGCATCTACACTTTACACTTTCTTAACGTGACACGAGCCCGGTATATGTGATCATATTAACGTGAATTGACTGTCAATTTAAGATGATGTCTTACATGAATAAACACTTTACAACGAATTTTCCTTTGTACATGCACCTAATTTGATTTATCATTAACCTGTGCCGAAATGCTTAAATTCTGATATGATATTTTAAAACTTACACATGGTTTCATGGCTGACGAAATCGCGTTTATTTACAGTCATATGAAATATACGCAGGCATTCCACTCACACTTGATACAAAGAAACACCATGTTTACACGGTTTTTCGTAAATATGAAGTGTATCCTTTGTAGAAATATTTTCAATCCACTTATTTATGAATGTCAATTTTCAACGATCAAAAATTGTACTCATGTCAGGATAGGCAGAATAATGCCATGAGGAATTTATTTGTGAATGAATTTTTCTCATGCTTGGCGAGAACTTGGGATAGGTGACCCTCAGTACAATTGTGTTCAAATCATGTGGAGGTTCTTATCCATGTAAAGGGTTATGATGATGGAAGAATGACTCCCCATTAAAATCAGTGAAAACTAATTAACATTACATCATAATCCCGTTATGATGTCCCATAAATAAATTCCATTTTAGATTCACACAGACTGTAGATAATGTATGCCCTTTCATGATCTTTTCGTACTGTTTCAGATCTGGTGTTTCAAAACAAAAATTCAGTCATTTACAATAAGTGAAATATGACCCCGTAAATATCAGTTTTCGTTAGTTTTTTGACACATTTGTCTGATTAAAGTTGCAATGATTTTTTTTTTAAAAATACATCGAATAAAATTTTTCTTTGTACTTTATACACCTTGGGAATATGAAACATTCAAGTTGACCTAAATGTTGAACTAGGGTGACATTGAAGTTTGTGCACAGTCATTGCTATAATTACCTTTATTTCAACAGCATACCATCAATCCTTATCGATAGTTTAAAATTCCAAGTACTATATAAATCAAATATATTCTGAATAATCGAAGTCGCGCTAGAATTGAAGGAGGCGTCTCAGGAAAATAGCATAAAATCAAATCATAGCAATTATCTGATTCACCTGGATTGGCGAAAATTATCACTGGAATGTCATGATATACTCATGTATCCATCCGCGATAACATCACTGCCCAACTGAATCAAACTCGTTCCCTTTCATGACTGTTAGCTGTTAATGAAATAACCAAATAATTTACTGCAGATTGCGGTGTGCTATAAAAAAGTACAAATATGACATATTTATAAGCAACGGGACCCTACCTGACTTTTTGTCATTTTTAATTAGCACTTGGAATGAACTTTGAAATGTTGGCGGTCATTTGTTTAAAATTAATATAGTTTTAACTAGTAAGAGGACCAAAGGTTAGTTCCCTTGGTCTATGATTCTCTCCCCAGAGGACGCTTTACTCAAGTTCACTTGCACCTCTGACAACGTCTTTGAACAAATTTTGATGATGGATTCAACAAAATCCGGATCCGTTTTTCGACACATAAATAAAATAATCAATGGACAGAAACGTTAGATGTTGAATTAGATCACGTGAATTATTTTTATTTCCAAAACTTTGGACTATATCATGACTCGATACATACTGAATTCCATGTAAAAAGTGAACAAAACTACATGTCCAATAAGTTCAGAAGAATAACAGTTGCATGCTTCACACTGTATTTCAATTTTACTTGTGGTCAACGGAAGAGTTGGACAAATACAAATCCAGTCATCGTATTACTACAGCGTATACGTGGGGTTTCCAATGAACATACTTTAGACAGACCAAACAAGCACATCAACTGCAGGTAATGGTCTGACTGGAAACTAACGTCTATCAGTCTCCCATCATTAACTTTAAAACTGTTATACAGTGTCCACTCAAAACAGGCCGCGTGGCGATCCGGGCTACAAAAGATCCTCGGTACCTCTTGCTTGTCGTACATGTAAGAGGCGAATAAATGGAGTGGTCCTTCGGATTAGACCGCAACACACCTAGGCCCCGTGTCACAGCAGGTGTTTCTCGATAAAGATCCCTCCCTGTTCGCAATAAATGCCGAGCATAGGCATAAATTTTGAAGCCCTTCAAAGGCAATAGTGACATCTCCATATGTGAAAGATTCTCAAGAGGGACGTTGAACAATATACAATCCATTCAAAACAGTCAATTTATTTGTAATCGTTGGTGTGCCTCCTACATTGCAAAGATTGTACGGGTATTTTTGTTGTGTGTGTGTGTGTGTGTGTGTGTGTGTGTGTGTGTGTGTGTGTGTGTGTGTGTGTGTTTCATTTTGTTTATATGTATTATGTGATTAAATTTTAACGTGATACAGGAACTATTTTCCAAGTGCTGACAGAGGTGTAAAAGAACTTTACACAGCACGCCCTCTGGTGAGAAAATATTGGTCCGCTACATTGATTGCGGTTGCAAGAGCCGTTTGTGGATTACAGACAGGTAATCGCCAACAATGTACGCGCGTCACAAGAACTAGCGCTTATAATATATTATTCTTTTAAGGTAGAATATTAGAAGACCTTAAAAATTCATAAACACGTATGACGGTAGGCTTTAGTAGGATAAAAAAAACCTCCACTGCTACGGCCCTGAGCGCCACGCGTAGGTCAAAATTTGTGGTACTTCACATATATCTAGTGACGTCTCTACACGAGTAAAACTTTCTCGAATGGGTCGTAAATAACAAACAACAACAGAGTTGTGTCTAATAAGTAATGAAGATGGAGGGCATACCATTTGTGAATTTTTAGAATCAGTAGCAAGAATTGCCGATATTAAAAATTAGATTCTAATAATCAGTGATTTCTGGCATGGGATCCCCACAGGCGCTCCTATTACTCGTTTGTACTCTGGGTCATTAAATTCAAAGCAATGTTTGATGAGCATCAGTTTCAAGTGAATTACAGAAAAGCACAAGAAAACCCCAGTTTTTGAATCCTTGATAATGGATTTCAGTATAGCCAACTGATCGCATATCAGCCATTATTGCCATGAACCAAACTGTTGTTAAATGAGAGTTGTGTAAAAACAATTAGATTTAGAAAAACACTACTGATTTCAGATTCGGATATTCGCGGAAATGAAAAATGATTTATTTTTAGGATGAGATTTTGCTACTGTATGCTTAAAGTACTTTATCCACTTTTCGTCGAAAAGGTCCGTGTTATGGGATGTGAAACGTTGCAATATTTGATTGATTTTTATATGTATTGTATAATTGTTCATTTCTATTGTCTCCATGTGAGTGAAAGATTCTCGAGCGGGACGTTAAACAATCGTAATCAATATTTTTACTTATGTTGTATATTTTCGATCTGTATTATATATTTCCTTTGTATTGTATATTTTCATTTGTATTGTATATTTTCTATTATATTGTATAAATGTTCATTTGTTTTGTATCATTTTCTATTCGTATTGCAAAAAATCATTTGTATTTTATAATTTTTATTTGTATTGTACCCAGAGATTGTTTATTTTGGTTTGTTACAATGGATTTCATGGTTTAATCTTAATTTATCATATATCAAATTGGGTAAAGCGCGAGGTGTTCCAGATATTTTACTCGAGGTAAAGTCAAGGAGCCATATTCGCAGAGCACCGTATTTGCTAAACGCAATGGCGTGAAGTTCCCCCTCGAAAATTTAAATCTCTGCTCATATATGTCTATTGCGAATAGCGACATTTGAACTTTCTCTCGCTTATCAATCTCTTGTTTAACAAATGGCGTAGGAGGTAGGAGTGTCAGTATTTGGATGTGTATGCGGGAATTGTCTTGACAAGTTCCACCCCTCCCAGTGAGTTCAGGACGAAAAACTTGGTGGGGAGCCCAGGTCTACGGTCAAAGTCCTCTGAAACTACTGAATTTCAACAAAACAAATCGTATATACTTTATCGGACATATTTCATTTAAAAAAAAATAGATCCATATTTCTGCGAGGGGTATGCGCCCAACGCTAGATACGTTACTGTTTAACTAGTCTTGCACGACACCTGTCGCGGTAGCTCAATGATTTATCGTTTCCTTCATGACCTGGAGGTCGTGAGATGGAGCACTGCTTGTGTCAAACATAAAGCGTAATCATATGTAGCGATTGCTCTTTAGCCAAACGCTCGGAATTTAGAAGCGAGAATCACGGGTCTTTCAGATATGACCTTAAAACGGAGACCCCGCGCGACTGGCGTTTACACGTTAAAGAACTTTCACTAGTAGGGCCCTGAGCACTAAGTATAGATCTGAATTTGTGATACTTCACCTACAGCTGGTTATGTCTTAATATGAGTGATAAATTCTCGAAGGGACGTAAAATAAAGTCTTGCGCAAGAAAGAAAACCAATTTATCTTTCGGTTGAACATCAGGAACATCTCGTTCGTTTTCAACACAATACAGGATTAAACTTGACGAATGAAATCCTTTGTAACAAATCATAATAAACAACCCCTCTGATACAATACAAATGAAAACAATATACAAAGTGATTAAAATTTTATACAATACAATTAAAAATTCAATCAATACAAATGGAAATGTTTGCAATACAAATGGAAAGTATACAATATAAATGAAAAAAAAATGATATCCTGCAAATGCAAAATATTGAATACAAATGCAAAGTTATACAATACGAATTGAAAATACACAATAGAAATGAAAATTTATGTAATACAGATGAAATATATTAATACAATACAAATTAAAAAAAGAATAGAACATAAGTAGGAAATATACAAATGAAAAATTATATAATACAAATAAAAATTATACTATACGAATGGAAAAAGATAAAATATTGCAATGTTCAACATGCCAAACTGTGTCACGGTAGGCGTTGGCAAACTACTACGGCTTTAAGCGTCATGCATAAGTCATATGTGGCATTTCATCTATAGCTGGTGACGTTTCTGCACGAGTGAAAGATTCCCAAATCGATCATAAAACTACGTACGGAAGCCCATTTAGGACTTATAATTTACAATAACGAATTTCAGATTTCTTATTTCGAATGTAATTCGTTCTTTCTAACATTAAAATTCATTATAACGGATTAAAAGTGTTATAACACATTTGTAAGCTTCGTAATAACGGATTTCATAATTTGATATAACGAATTCTGAAATTGCCTGATTCGTTATAAGAAATTTTCATAATCTGTACTAAATTGCGACATCTTCGTCTAAATTTACAGCGTTTGTCCTAAAATAAATGGGTGGGACAGTTTCCCTTATTCCCAGTAGAAACATACCGTATATACACTAGCTACAAAATTTCATACGCATATATCAAAATTCTTACGTTAAATATGGGTGCATTTCCCCGTCAACGAGCACGCTATTTCGGATTTTCACCGACAAAAGTGCGACAGCATTAATGAATAGGGTACATTCATTTGAAAAATATTTTGTGACTTTGTTTATTAGTCGAAACAGTTCACTAAGGTGCAGTCTGTTTGTCTGTGAATGTTTCACATTTTCGACTTTTCTCCAGAACCACAGGACCAATTTCAACCAAATTTTGCAAAACCATTCTTGGTTAAAGGGAATTCAAGTTTGCTCAAATGAGAGCAACGTTCTTCTCCAAGAGAACAGCGAAAATACAATGCCAATTTTTTAAAAATCTTCTCCAGAACCAACGGGCCAATTTAAATCAAACTAGGTACAAATCACTGTTGGGTGAAGATAAATCAAGCTTCTTTTAAAAACGGTCATGCAGCTTTCAAAGTGGAGATAATCAAATATAGGGTGGGTCATTTAAAATTTTTCTATTCAAGAACCGCTGAGCCAGAAAAGTTGTAAATTTACCTGGCAGCTTTTTGGCAGATTGCAGATTCAAATCTGTTAAATGATTGCCTCCGGCGATAGGTAGGACACAAAAAGGAATCACACTTTGGCATGCGAATATATAGGGGAATTTTTTTTAAAACCTTCTCAAGAACCCCTGGGACAGAAAAGTTCAAATTTACATGGCGACTTTCTGTAATAGTGTAGATTTAAGTTTGTTGATATCATTATCCCCGGAGGTAGGGTGGAGTCACAATAGGAGATCAAACTTTTACACGCGATTGTATAAGGAAAGTTATATTTAAAACCAATGGGCCAGAAAAGTTTAACTTTACATGGCATATTGTAGATTCAATTTTGTTAAAATCATGGTCCCTGGGGTAGGTTGGGGTAACAATAGGGAATTAAAGTTTAAAATGCGGAAACATAGGATATATCTTTAAAATCATCTCGAGACCCACGAGGTTAGAAAATTTCAAGTTTACATGGCAAATTCTTGACATAGTTGAGAATCATATTTGTTAAAAGAATTATCTCCGTAGGTAGGGCAAGGCCACATGCGAATTTATTCGGGAAAACCTTTTTTTAAATCTTCTCAAAATCTACTTGGCCTGAAAAGGTCAAAATTACATGCCAGCTTCCTGATATAGTGCAGATTCATTTTGTTAAAATTATGATCCACGGGGATAAGGTGAGGCCGAAATAGGGGATCAAAGTTTTACATCTGTATAAATAGAAAAAATCTTGGACCAAGGTGAATCAGGTGAGCGATGTGGTTCATGGGCCTCTTCTTAAGATTGCTGATAACATATATGTTCCATAAAGTATTTATATATGAAGTAGATATCGAATGCTCTGTGGGAGTTCAAGGCCTCAGTCGTCAGAGATTTTTCTTTTCAAAGAGAAGCCTTAGAATAAATTCTACCTAATAATAGTACAAAAACAGGTCTGCTAATAAAAGAGCATAAGTTGTGCCCATGAGACCGCAAAAACCGAGGCCCCGTGTCACAGCAAGTGTGGCACGATAAATATCCTTCCCTGCTCAAAGGCCAGAAGCGCCGAGCATAGGCCTAAACGTTGCTGACCTTCATCAGCAATGGTGACGTCTCTATTTGAGTGAAAAAGTCTCGAGCGGGACATTAAACAATATGTAATCAATCATTCATTAATCATTTTAGTTTGAAATAACATGGCCTTGTGGTTCTTGATAATTAGCTTTTATGAAAAGGCTAAGGTAATTAACAGTATACAATCTCGTAATTCCTATGGAAAATGTAAATCAGAGGGATGGGCAAACCAGAAGTGGGATCAGGTGCCTTAGAGGAGTAAGCATACCCAGTCGACCGGTCACACCCACCGTGAGCCCTATATTCCGATCAGGTAAACGGAGCAATCCGTAGCCAGCATCAGTGTGCCAAGGACGGCCTAACAATTGGTATGAAACACATCAGACAGCATTTGACTTAATGGTAAGTTGTATTGGCAAACTAGATCGTTATAACGATCATAAAATGTGCGAAATGCTGACTTTAGACGAGACTGTACAAACTCCTATAACATCAATTTCTTTGTCAGTAGCCCGGCTCGATTAAAAAACTGATCATAAGCAGAACAAGCTCTTGCGTATCGAATCAGTTGGTAGATATAAACACCATATGCAGGTGATGATGGAATATTGCCACATAAATAAGGGAAGTTGACGATGGAGAAATTGAAATCAACCCGTTTGTCATAAAGTTGAGTTATTAGATTGCCGTCGGCATCTATTTTCAGTAAAATATCTAATTACGAAGCAGAAGTGGTGTCTTTTATTTCTAGCTCACTGGGATATATCGAATAAACATACGAATGAAAATGATCTTTGTTAATAGACAAAACGTCGTCGATATATCTAAATGTTAAAGTGAAGGCCACAGCAAGATACTGTTTCGTCTCGTGTAGAAGCTTTTGAATGAATTCTGCTTCGTAAGAATATAAAAATAGGTCAGCTAACAAAGGAGCACAAATCGTGCCCATGGGATTCCAACAGACTGTTGGAAGACCTGATCACCAAAGACTACGAAAACATTGTCAATGAGGAACTCTAGCATCTTTTTAATATCAACTTCAGAGTACTTGTGCGTAGAGTCAGTGGTGTTTAACAAAATAATTTTGGGGATGACCAATCACTAAATATGAATATTTCCTTTTACCATTTTTTTGTTCACGAAACAACTGTCTATGATGTCAAAAAGCCTAATCTTTGATTTATCGTGAGGTATGGTCGTGTAAAGAGTTGTAAAATCATACGTTTTAATGTTGTGAATTCGAGAAAAGTTTTTTGATTTCAAATTTAATAAAAGTTCTTTTGAATTTTTAAGAATCCACATTTGATTAACACCAAGTCTGGCATATGTAGTGGCACAGTGCGTTTGAAGTTTCTCCTTCACAGTAGTTAATATTTTCGTAAGGAGCAAAGATTGGGGTAGGTAGAAGATTTACTGGCTCCAGCAATGTATCTTTGTTTGTAAGTGGTTTTGTGGAGTTTGGGGATCCAGTATAGGTAAGGTAACTCATATTCATCCGCTTCATTGACTGGGATATTAAAGGTATTTAAAACTGAAGCATGATTTTGAAGAATTTCGTCTTTTGAAAAGGCAATAGGAGTATACGTGTGATTAATAGATGTGGAATTAATGCCAAGTTCGTTTAGAATGCATTTGTAATAATGAGCCTTACAAACAAATACAATGTTGTAGCCAGCTTTCTCAGCTGGAACCGAAACATATTCCTCATGTAACCTATCTCTTTTAACACTTCTGATTTACTTACCACAGGAGGATAGATGGTACTCATTTTTGTTTTGATATCTCTGATACGGGATTTTAATATTCCTCTTATACTTTTCATCCATGCTGACATCATCATATGTAACGTTAATCCCCTTTTGCGACTCCACAAGGATCGGGTGTGTGGTTTGAACAAACTTTAATACTTTTGCATGTAAAAAAGAATGCAGACAAATTAAAATAATAAAAAATTGACAACATAGTATCTATAGTAAAAGGTGACGACGATGTGGAAGGTTATTCGGATCGAAGTTGGGGGATAGAGTTTTAATTCATGTCGTTGCGCAATAGAATCCATTCCCATGTTATCAATCTATGAGCATGAAATACGCGTTGTCCAACTTCTATTACTTATATCTTTCAGATTACACTCATACATATAGTTGTGTATAAGAATACCTTATAATATATTTATCATAGAATTTTTATATTTATATCACAAATCATAGACATACTACATTGTATATATATATATATATATATATATATATATATATATATATGGTTATTACATGCATAATGTCAGTGCCCTCTCTCCCGAAATGCGGATTGTGATGATCTTTTTAACAAAATGCATTTTGACATACTACACAAGAGATTGGTTGGGTGTTTATTTGTTTTACGTCCCAACGAGAATATTTCACTTATTTTGACACCACCAGCTGTAGGTGAAGTACCACAAATTTAGACCTATGCTTAGCGCTCAGGGCTGTAGCAGTTAGGATTTCTTTAACGTGTCAAAGCCTACCACGATCCGGGACCTCCGTTTTAAAATTTATATCAGATAGACGACTGATTCTCACTTCTCCATGTCGAGAGTTTGGCGAAGGAGCAGTCCCTGTTTACGTCTTAAGTTTGAAGTGGTCATGGCACCAGCGGGAATTGAACTCAAGACCTCCCGTTTACGAAACGAACGCTTAGACCACTGTCAGGACAACAATGAAGCCGCAAACTAAGGCTGCAGCGATGTCATGGTGAACACTGTTCAAATAGAAGAATTGCAGGTAGGTATTCTGACTCATAAAGATGGTTTCTACAACCTTCGTAGCATAATGGAAGAGGAAACTGCCACATGTCGTGAATGAAGTATTAAAGCAAAAGATAACGCATTTCATTAAAAGTATGGAGAGTCGTTCGGAGCTTCTCATACAAGATTCGATTTACGTAACATTTCAGTGTAGAATTACAATTCGGACCTATCTCCATAGGTGTAAAAATTCCAAATGACGAGGTCTTAAAATGCGGTCTGTCAATTTCGGTGGATGAGAATGCTGATATAGAGATGCTAGAAAAACTAGAGTCTTCTTTAGAACATGATCTGAAAGATGAGAAATATTGACACTCAGTCACCCATCCATGACTAATGTCCTTGATGAAAGCAAATTCCTGCACTGCTGTTGAACAACATTTCGCTACCAAGATTTGTGTATTGCGCCAGATTACCACCATGGACAGAAATCCGCATCGCTCCATGTCTAATGTTTCATGTTTGTGGATACGGCATAAGATAAACAAAAATTTCTGCTAAAAAGGCGAAAGCTTGTAGGGCATGCCGCACAGGTCATGAACCGTCAGTATATGCAACTATCAGGTACTGTCGTAGCTTTCAAGGGGAAGGATAGTCCTATATCCAAGTTCTATATACGAAAGATCAAAGTATCAGTCAGCAGAATACGCCTATCAGTTTACGAAGGTATTACGATCAGGGAATATGGAAGCTGTCTATAACATATCAGTGACTTTAACATGGCTTTCAACGCAAAACGGTTAGGAAACAGTAAAGGATCCAGTGGGGAGGAACGGTTATGGATAATATTCTTGCCAGGGATGAACAGGCGACAGATTTCCGAGTTCAACTATTGTTCTCTATTACTAAAACCACTTTTTGAGCGCGATGCTCTAACCACTCGGCCACGGAGGCCCCCGTCACTGAAACAACCAGCATTACACCGTTAAAGTGACCGTATGAAAATAAATTAGCATTCATGGTGAAGACGACGGTGGGTTCGTTGTGTACCAGATGGCCCAGGTGTATCTGTGCCCAGGAAAGGAAATCAAAACCTTGACGTCTGCAACATAAGCAAAGATAAAGGTCAAAAAAGTGCCCAACGTGCATTTACATTGTAGTAAGTGATCCAACTAAAGACGAAAAACTCCCTGTTTCTAACATTATGAATACTAAACTTTTCACTCTATTAACATTAAATGGTAGAGAGTAGAATATATACTGGTCAAAATAAAATATGGATCATGGACTATTTCATTGATTGAAACTAAACCATTGTACGTACGTGGCAGAATATTTAAAAACAAACGCTGACATCATTGTTCATCAATAATTAATAAGAAATCTGTTTCATTTATTGAATTTTTGGGGTCATAGTGCACAACACAACATGTCACTGAATGACGTGAAAAAATTTGGCATGAAATACAACATGAACTATACAGAATATGTCCAAAACTGACTCAGATTTTTATCAATGCTCGGTGTGATCTCCGCTTGCTCTCAGAACAGCCTGTCATCGGCGTTGCATACTCATTATGAGATTTACAATATATTCTGTTGTTGGAGATTGTTCCATTCCTCTCTCAGCGCGTTTTCAAGGTCATCCAAAGTCAGTGGTTGGTTTGGACGCTGTGCAAGTTGATACTGAAGTTGATTTCACAAATGATCGATAATTCATGCATAATTCAGGTACCGTGAGATAGCAGGCCACTCCATACTCTCGAAAGTTTCCCTCTGCAGATACTCCTGAACCACATGAGCACGATGGGGACGTGCGTTATCGTCCATCAGAATGAAATTTGGCCCGATTGCACAAACAACCTGACGACTGGATGAAGAATTTCATCCCTGTGTCGGAGAGCAGTCAGTACGCCGTTCCTGGTGGCTACCATGTCAGTGCAACCCGCCAGAGATCCCACCCCAAATCCTCACAGAGTTACTCCCATACTGATTGTATGCAGCCACCAGTGCCTGGTTGTATTTCTGTCTGGTCCCTCTCCACATATGCCTTCGACCATCGTGGAAATCCAAACAGATTCGGGACTAATCTGTGAACAGTACCGGCTCCCAACGTCGTCTGTCCCGATTAATATGTGATGTGCGAATTCCAAACGTACTTGTCGATGACGCGGGAGAAGCCTGAGACGCACTACTGGCCCTACCTTACTAGCATGGATTCTGTTTCTCAATGTCTGGGACGTAATGTGCAGGCTTATGGCAACTTTAAACTGTCTAGGAGCAGGTTGAAAACCCTGTCTCTGGGCCAACGTTACGATGTACCGGTCTTGGCGTTGCTTTGTGACACGGGGTCTGCAACTCCTAGGACTCTCATTGACAGTACCAGTCCACCGAAATCGTGTCCAGGGTATAGAAATGACATTCGTGGATACACCAAACTGGATAGCAACATCTCTCTGGGTTTGTCCAGCCTTCCGATTGCTTGATTGCGCTCATTTGCCTGTAAATGACGTCTTTGTGGTGGCATACCTTTACGTAAGTCAGTTCAATCGTTGTTCACTTTATCAATAACGCAGTGATGTCTGCTGACTGATTGTCTGCCTTACAAAATTACCCAAAGTGTACCACATGCGACTCATTGTCACCTTCAAATTGTGAAGAAGCATACAGTGAATAGGATGCAAGTCAAGAAATGTTTTCTCAATCCATGTATAAGTGGTATTTCACTACAAATTCGTTCCAAAAACTTTATTAAATTAAAATGTCCAACTTTTTTGTCATATATATATATATATATATATATATATATATATATATATATAATGTGATGATTTTTACTGTCAGTTGGAAAAAGTTAATAATAAAAGCGGGAAATTATCATGACATACGCGTTAACTGTTTTGAAAAAAAAATGAAAAATTCTTTTTGAATGATGCATTGATAAAAAAAAAAAATGGGAAAGGCGTAACAGAAAATATTCCACAATTTTGAATAGACTACATTTTCATCGAGGAAAATTTATGTTCTCTGTTAAATAATATTTACTTGCGTGAAGCAGCAGAGATTATAAGCTTTACAGCGATCAGTTAGGCTGGAAAGTAAATGCATTCTTGCTATCGGGTATAACTTTTGCAAAAATGGTTAAGAGCTTATTTGAGAGAAAAAATTTAGAAAGATGAATGATATAAATGACTCTACCACAAATTGAGAGATTGAAATATAGATTAAAGTACTAGTGCTAATACCTTACTCAGAGATAAATATAAATTTTAAGCTCCTAAAAATCGCTGTTATACATAAAATTGTAGATATGCATTGCTAGGTCACTCTTTTCGTACTGATTTGACTACGGATTATTATTTTTACTTGAAAGGACTAGCGGTGGGTGTGGCCGGTCATCAGATGTTTACTCCCTCTAGGAACCTGACCCCACTTCCGGCTCATCTAGATTTGTATTTTTATAGGATTTAAGAGGTTTGGCCACTATTCGTTATCGTCACTTGTACATATGTAGACATAGGGTGTTATGAACAGAGAAAGTTTAAAAAATACATCATACTTTTATAGTTTAAAAATATTGATTGTTTGTTTTACGTCCCGTCGAAAATTTTTCACTCATATTGAGACGTCACCAGTTGTAGCTGAAATACCACAAATTTAGACTTATGCTTAGCGCCCAGGGCCGTAGCAGTGAGTGTTCTTTAACGTGCCACGCCTGTCGCGACACGGGGCTTCCGTTTTTTAAGGTCGTATCCAAAAGACCCGTGATCCTCATGTCTAAATGCCGAGCGTTTGGCGAAGGAGCAATTGCTAACTATCTTAACGTCTTAGATTTGACGACAGAAAAGAAACAGCAGTCAAATAATTCTTTAAATGAAATTCGTTATGAGATTAATGCACTCTGCGTTGATAATGATTCCACGAAACGCTTATATACTTTTTATAGTTCTTCATATGCTAGTAATATTCCAGATACGGATATAGATAATTATCTACGCAATAGACGATGTAAGACGCTCATTATAGAACAGGAAAATTGTGGTAAATTTTCGTCTTTACTACAATGTAGAATGTAATAAATCGCTTGATGATATGAAAGACAATAACCTACTAATAGAATTTATAAATGCTTTCCGCGATGAAATAAAAAAAAGTTATTTCATAATCTCTAACAAAATGTATCCAAAACGCTCGCTGCCCTATTTTAATAGAAATGCTATAATTTCCTTGATTTGTAAATAGTAAAAATAAACAAATTTAAACGTCATAAAACCTACTAGTCTTACAACATTGAATTATAAAGACCCAAAGACTCTTGTCTGGCTAATCGTTTACGAAGATGTAGATCGTGAGCAAAGTCCGCACAGAAAACAAGAATACATTGACGAAAATATCAGTTTTATTTTAGAAATGTACGAGTATTGGATGGAAAATAATTGAGATGACATACTACCTTCTTTTGATTTTGAAGAGGTCTTTCATTGTAGAGTATTGGTTCGTTAGACGTAACATCTTCAGTGATGTTACAGAAAATGAATATTCTGTTTTTAATGTGATAAATCTACAAATACTAAATCTGTCATATTTTATAGTGATTTTTTAAGTAAATAGACTAGTCCGTAGACAAAATCAGTATGTAAAGAATGGCGTAATATTTGATATGAGAAACATCAGACAATATTCGGACTAGTGGCATGCTGTATCTGTGTATGAAATCATTATAATGACCATAGAATTTGCGAAGTGCTGACTTTAAACGAGACTGTTCAAACTCCTATAACTTCAACGTATTTATCACCAGATTCCATTGGTTTAACACTGATCATATGTACAACATGCTTTCGCATATTGAATCATTTGACAGACATA
This sequence comes from Ostrea denselamellosa, assembly GCA_024699665.1. NCBI lineage: Eukaryota > Metazoa > Mollusca > Bivalvia > Ostreida > Ostreidae > Ostrea > Ostrea denselamellosa. The sequence continues at coordinate 17,463,565 of JAMZEH010000055.1, forward strand.
AGAACCATATGCAGGTGATAAAAATATGAAGATAACAATGATGATGAAATATTCGTACATTAAAATGGGAATTTGAGGACGAAGAAGTCGACGTCTTCAAGTCTGTCATAAAGCTGAGCTTTAAAGTAAGTGATTGCAGGTCGTTATTTCCAACTATATCAACACTACCAGGAATGATACGCCCAGATGGACTATACTTGACAGAAGATGAACATGTAGGTGGATTTTGTATAAGATTATATCTATAGGCACTGTAAAGTTTGTTTTGTAATTACAAATATACAATAGTATAAGTATTTTGTAGGAAATGCAGGGTTTGAATTTGAAGTTTGATAGAATGTAAGACTGAACATTTTATGACGAGAATCATTATATATGTTGACAGCATCTATTCATTTATTAGTAAACTAAGTTTAAAGAACAGACGTCGTGATTCGGAAAAAGATATTATCCGTAAGCCGCTGGTTTAAAGAGCCTGTGACGGACAACATCTATAATTCAGTCTGTGTTCTGGTGTTAAAAATCCATATGAACTAGCTTTGGCTTCTTTAGATAACGTTTTCAAAACTTTCAATGGAACGAAGTCAACTTTTGTGCGAATATGATATAGACTCACTTGTCAGCTGACACAATGTAGACGTAAATCAAATAAGACATCGTGTATATTTGATTTTTTGGTATTAATGATGTCCATGTGTATGTCTTTGTGTATTGGAGAAAGGTCCCATTATGTAAGATTATCTGCTATATAACACATGGTTGTTGTAGTCTCATGGCAAGTGAGTTTTGCCGAATAAATGTACAGATTAAATGTACAGATATTCACAATCATTTTCTGTGTTCTTTTTACGAGTGCTAAAAGCTCTCTGCTATTGAACCATTTTGTTGTATGAAATTAAATCGTAGATCGTCGAGAATGAATTGGAATCTTCAAGGGATCCTGTTAAGAAGATTTCCTGTTTAAATTCGCGTAACATATCATGGAATCTACAGTACGGGCACGTGTAACTCCTCTCATAACATTTGGATGCAACATGCAATAAATCAGTGATGACTTCATATGATTTTTACGAGGTGACGTAGTCAACCCCGTATAGTCAGCGTGCAATTCAAGATATACTACAATTTTCATTTTATCAATTTTCTTGACAATACTACTCTTGAAACTTATTTTCTAAAAGATAATGAAAGACAACTTCATTTTTCTGAGATCTAATAGAGGATTTACCCATGTTTGTTTTGAAAATGGGATAGAAAATTTCCGATTTGTTTACTTTTATCCATGAGGGTAAAAATAGAGTTCAAGGGCGGATGTATTAATTTCTTTCGTAAACATGTTTTCTAGCTAAAGGAAAAAACCCAGCTTGTCAAAAATTTTTATGGTTATTCTATATAAAAATGAAATCACTTACATTGTATATGTAATATAGGAATTCATCCAATAGCTAGGAAATGCAAGTGTGGTTTTTTACTATCGACATATATATCTCGAAGAGAATTATGAGAAGAAACGCTGATCCCGATTTCGGTCTATATGTTACGTAATGACATTGCTTGTTCACAGGGATGTCCTGTTGAGGTTACAATTAATTTTAATTTTTAGGAACATAGTTTTAAAAAGGCCTAAAAGTGTTCAAAATGATGATAGATCAACAAAGGGTCACTTGGGAAAAAATATTGGTCTTACAGTAAGTAGATTTTTAAAAAAAATGGAATTAAACGTTTTTGTTTGACGTTTGAACGTCCTGTAGATGTTTTGTTTAAAACAATGTATGTTATTTTAGTGAAGTAATAGAGTAAATGTTGTAAAGTAGTTGTCCATTTTCTGGTGTGTATACTTGAGAGAGCACTGATGCAATGTTGTGTTTTTACTGGAATCAATATTTGAGAGGTGTGTACGGATATTGATTATTAGGGGGAAAGTGGATTACAGATATGATGAAACATCACATCGTTTACAAGAGGTGAAAACTTCAAGATATGAAACATTAATATGATTTGCAAGAGTTGAATAATTAAGGGATGAAAAATCAAACAAAATGATTTGTAATATTTGATTAATTCAAGAGCTGATATGCTTTTGATTTGCACAGATGAACAAATGCAAGTGGATATGCATTAAGAGAATAACAATGAGATGACAATTTGCAAGGTAAAAAGTAATTGAAAACTTGAATGAGATGAATGCAATTCTTAAAACAGTTTGAATATTTTGAATATCTTGAATTTTTTTATGACTACCATTCCTATTCTTTTCAAATTTGGTACGAGACATCTTTTGAACAAGGACGTGAATGGAAAATTTCAGGACTCCTGCACACCACGGGCCTTACTGGCGGGGCAAAAATTGACCATTTTTTAAAAACTCTTCTCCGAGTCTACAACCGCACATCTTTAAGGGGGTCTGATTGCATTGTGATGGGGCAGGAACTACTATACCAAAATTGTAAATTTCTTGATCCCTGGGTAGAGGTTTTGACTCTAGGACGGGGGCCACACTTGTTATATAGCGATTATGTGTAAAGCATTTCATAACATCATCTTTAGTGCTGTTAATTCTAATGTGAAACATAATGAATATTTAAAAAGAGCAGGTAGTTTTTTTTTTTTACCGAAGTAGTAAATTTCAAGATTCCAGGTGTAGTTTTTTGTACTTCCTCTTAATAACAGATTTTAAATTCAGATTTGGTATGAAAGCATCTTTGGGACAAAAGTAACATTACTTATAAATTTCTGAACTCGTACTGAGGGGGGTAGGGGTGGGCAGAGCAAAAACCGTTAAATATGACAATGATCAAAAACTTTCTTCTCCAAATGGCACATTTGTAAGAAAAACCATGCATTGCGACTTAGAACTTGAAGGCCTCTACCAATTGATTAATTTCATGATCTCCGGGGTAGAGGTTCTAACTCCAGGGCGAAATCAAGCTAGACGTATAGTGTTTACGTGTAAAATATTTAAATTTATTTAAATTAAAATATTTTGTTTAATAGCAATACTACATTGAAACTAAATAGATATTGTCAAGAAGGAGGCCCCGTGGGGATCCGGGTTATTAGAATACATCCTCATTACTCCTAGCTTGTCGTAAGAGGCAACTAAATGGGGCGGTCCTTCAGATGAGACCACTAAAACCGGAGCCCCGTTTCACAGAAGGTGTAGCACGATAAAGATCCTTCCCTGCTCAAAGGCCATAAGCGCCAAGCATGGGCCTAAATTTTGCAGCCCTTCATCGGCAATGGTGACGTCTCCATATGAGTGAAAAATTCTCACGCGTGACGTTAAACAATATATATTCTATCTATCACTGACGGAGGAGTTGGTCAATTATTAAGATTGTAAACTAAAGGGGTAGGACCGAGGTTGTTGTACTAGGGTAGGGCCAAAATGGTCATATGATTAAATTATTCATCATTTGAAACATTTCTTTAATTTTTCTGATTCTGTATTAAAATTGAAGGATATTCAGGAAAAGTAGAAATTTTGTACTACAGTTGTGAATTTCGCAATCCAAGAATAATTAATGTATGGCAGATCCACAGTAGTCTAGTATTAATGTAAGATATAATTTATTGTGTAAGGTTTTACATTAGTTTGAACACTTTTGGGGGCTTTTTGTTTTATTAAAAAAACACATCTTCTTTTATACGACTGTTGATTATTAGAATTTAGCCAAGATGTACAGAACAGGAACATTATTATAAAATAGATCCCGTAATCCTTGGAACTAGTGATGCTTTTGAATTATACCTAGACGACTGGTAAGGTCTGTGGGTCTCTTGTCTAATATTATCAATCGTGGAAACAAATCATTGTGAATTTCAGAAATTCCAGCAAACTGCTTGTAAGTGCAGTCAAATTCAACCTGTTTTCAGAATCTTTATTTGAAAATCAATACTGTTATGGTTATAAATCAGCTCCTAGTTGTTGTTTTTATCATTATTATTATTATTATCATTATTATTATTATTATTATTATTTTGTCCTTAGAACAAAGGATGAATGACGTAAAAAGAAAACTTGATTGTACAAAATTAATGAGACCAAAGGACAACAAAATTCCACAATTAGGCTATTCAATTCTGTCTTCAATAACATCAGTTAACACATGCATCGATATCAAAGATTCTCAGGGATGGTATGATTGATGGTTTTGAAGACTGTTGTGTCCCTTTACTTTCTCTTGTTTCTAGCTTAAAGCTCTGTTTTGAAAAGTAATCAAAAGATTATTGTGCACTTTTACACGCAAAGGCAGTTCAGCTGCTATATTTACCGTGATTTAAAATCCCACGTATTTTATCCTTATGCGTATGGCAGTGAAGCTAAATGAACCGATCTACACTGTAATTCTATTTCAATGACATTATGTGGATTTTTAAACTTAGTTTTATATCTGCTATAAGGCACCTATTCTTCGGTAGCAGCATAGGCTAATTGATTGTTTTCTTTTCTGTTTTTTTTTTGGGGGGGGGGGGACTTACGCCATATTGACAATATTTCAGCCACCGAAATAAAATATGATTGGTTTCGACGAGTTTTGGAGCAGAATAGGTATTGTACAGAATAAATATACAGCACATATAGCATTATTATCTATATGACATTTTGTGTCGTTCATCAATAGTTTCAGTACTATCAGTACTTTGATTAAATTCAGAGTTCAGAGACTTTCAGTGTGCATGAAATGTATATGACACGCAGGTGCACCGCCATAAAACGGTGTTAAAATCCTTACATGTGCCTGCATGTATGTATATGACCCTGCCCTTTGACAGACATACGTAAAGGCACAGCAGAGACATCACATTTGCAAATTTCTGCAAATAAACACCAAGTTACATACATGTGTAAATGTTTTCAAAGCAACTGTATCACTAATTGTCTGTGTTGACCAATATACCCTTTTGCTACTTAGTCTTGAAGTCTTATATCGTCGAGATATGATATCTTCTGTTTCCCTTCCAAACGGTGGTTAATGGGGATATCGCAAAAAACGGTCATCTGTAAATGTGTGCTGCTGTGCTAAACTTAGATCAATGGTGTAAGAATAAAGTCCTGCTATAATGCTATGAAAAAGCAGTTTGGTATATTTCTAAGTATATAGTGTGATAAGTGAACCAAAGCAAATGAATTTTCAAGTAATTCGATGTATGTGTAGAATACATTTTTGAGGATGAATATCTTCATAGATGTTTTGTTGTTATTTATCTCCAAATCCTTGAAAAAATCTTCATCTAGAAAATGTTATTTCACTGATGCACAAATGTATTTCAGGAACGTCATTACATTAACAAAGACAAGTAATTTCTTTTCATTACCAGGTACTATCTGGCTTGGATGAGGACTTAGAAGATCCACTAATCCTGGTAGATTCATTTCCTGATCCAGTGCGGAACATTCCAGTCAGGGATTTAACTTTGATAGAAGACAGTCCCAGTAAATTTCAAAAGAAACATAAGAGGTTTTCTCTCAAAGAAGGCGTGTTGTCTGGACCTGTTTCCAAGCGGGACCCTTTGACATGTTTTTTTAACATAGTTGCTTGCTACGGGTAACCAGACTTTTAGAATAAAAGCTCTGCAAGTATAGAGTACCTTGTGATTTGATGTTTCACTTACTGAAATGGATTCCATGAAGAGTGTACATTCAATTTCCAAACATCCTCTGTTTACCTTACCTCCAGAACATTCGCCAGTTTAGACTGGGAGTAAATGATATAGTTTTGTTACCGGATGTCGATACTAAGTTTGTGTTTCATAATCATTTAGTATCTTGAAATACTTAACCCTAAACACAGTATATTTTGTTCATTATGACATCAGCGTTTAATGAATTTTACGAAAATGATGTGAAAAACGTATGCTAACGGCATTATAAATATTCATTATAAACTACTTATTTAGTTATAAATTAAGGGATGTCATTACGAAGATGTATATCATAATTGTTAAGTACCTAAAACGAAGTTTATTAGGGTTTTTATGACATTAAATGCACTCCAAACAATTTTTACGCAAATCACGTATCAAAATTCAATTATTCATTACAAAATTATGTGATTCCGTTATAAATCATATATTTAAAAATGCATTATTTCCATATCAAGGCAATGGATTAAAATTCTATTTCTCGTCGTGGACTCATAAAGTAGGTCACTTTAGTTAAAATAATTAACATTCTTTATTCTATCAGCGACATATATGAAGTGTATGTCCCTGATTCACCGCTAAATTCCCGAATAACTAAAATACAAAATTGGAATACTTACATTCTACATTGAAAACATTGTCACTTTGAATAACTATACTGTATACTGAAACGTTTTTAATCATAGTTAAGTTAAAGCATTGCTGTTGAACAAATCAGTTCTATCTTTTATTATGACAATCTCACGAGGACGTATGGGCCATTCGCTTATGGTTGTTTTAAGTTTTAGAATATTTATAAATGAAAACACCATAGTACATGTATAAACTTATGAAGAGACTCACAGGGCGTTAACAAATCCACTGTCGATTTCCTGGGGCATGGTCAAAGCCAATAAATATTGTCGCTGGGAGGGAGGGGGCAATAACCTTGATATTGCTTAAATAATTAGTAATTATAATTACATCAATTCATGTTAACTGAGTGTAAGTGATGCAAGTAAGTGGACGAACCTTTTTGTAAATCATCGAAGAGTGACATAGTTACTAGCCGTAATGTACATTTTCTGGCTTATTTTTTTCCAATATTAATCGCTCTACAAAAAACTGTCTTCACTACATTGAATGTCAAGTAAAATAACTTATTCTTAGCTAAGCATTGGTATCTTCTGTTACTACACATCATACTTTGTTGGTTAGATATTATATACATGATACAAAAAAGTAATCAATTTTTTGCAGTTTATGGTTTATTGTTATAATTGTGAGGGAAATACTGATGAATTAAACGGCGGTGGAACATTGACCAAAAGTGGATTATTTGGGCTCCAAAACAGCCTTTACTTTTTAACAATCTCATTATAATGACAGATGGTCAGAAGACACCGTAAAGTTGTGGACAGAAGAAAACAAATTCATTGAATATGTCAACAAGAGACTACAGCATTGCTTAATTTGATAAATAACACACACACACACACACAGTATATACACTTCTAATTTACACCATATATCAATATAAACAATAGAACTATAGTGTCGGTATGGGGTTTTTTTTCCAGATAGAATTAAACAAAGTATTGATTGTTTAGAAATGAACTGTTTCGTTGTCTGTATTCTGCATGGAATGTAGCAAGTTTACTTGAGATAACCGTATCAGGAAACTGCCCGTCTGTATGTTATTATTACTGAAAATTGTTGACGATATATTAGGAATATGTTGTGAATTACACCTCCGGTTGTTAACGATCTGAGAATGCTAGGACAAAGAATGCATATATTACACCACCAAAGAGATAGACACATGCCAGGGATAGAAACACATTTCGGCAGCCGTCATCCGTATTCTTAAAATTGCATAAATAATAAATGTTAAGTGTAGTTCTATCTCAACTAGTCATAAAATAAGTCCAGTTTTCAATTAATATTTTTTGTAAATCGATAGGAATATCGTGATGCTGTCAGGTTTTTCAATAGTGCTCTGATCGAATTATATTTTTAAACGACCGAAGAGCATTGTATTTATTTTTTTAACATTTGAATGTGCTTACTTTCTGTGTCAATAGAGATGTAAGCTTTGGCACAGTGATCTATCCCAATGCGTCTATAGTAAAGGCGAGTCAGTTTACAGTTTAGTTTATTCACCCAAACTTTATTATGGTACATGAGAAACACACACACAGATATATATATATATATATATATGTATATATATATATATATATATATATATATATATATATATATTTACAAAAATACAATTGTCAGAGGTAAATAAGAGATAAATGTATGAAATATGCCAAGCATCACGTAGGAAAATTCGAGACATGAAGGACAGACTATTCAACTATATCATAAATTTTGGAAATAAACATACATAGTTTTTTCAGTGATGTACAGTTATTATTCGACATAAGTTCGGAGAACTTCATTATATTTGGTGATCTACAATATTTAGTATGCTTGTACCTTTTCCTTAGATTAATTAAATCTTTATATTCAAAAATATAATGAAACTCGTCCAGACAGTGACGAGGAAAACCTGCCGACATACAAGCATCCGCTATCATCTTACCCTGGTCGTTGACATCTCTTCACGAGGGGAAAACTCTCAAACAGGGACATAAAACAATAACGAAATATACAAATTAAACAGTATTAAATATGTAGCCAAGAAATTATTACCTTTTGTACATATATATAATATTCCCAGGGTCATTTATGAACATGTTGCCTAATAAATATAGTATTTAATTTACTGGGTTTTAATAATAATAATAAAAAAAGACTGTAAGGGCTTTTTCCTTGTCCAGAATTTGCATTGAAATATACATTTAGCAATATCATGTAGTATCTTATGACTTACGGCGGTATACCAATGGAGGTATTTGATTCCTTATGGAGGTATTTGATGGAGATGTTTAAATTACCTATGGAGGTATTTGATTACCTATGGAAGTATTTAATTACTTATGAAAGTATATACATTTGAAAGATTTCGGAGTTTCGGATTAGAATAACTTCTCAGTACCCCCGTGCTTGTCGTAAAAGGCGACTAAAAGGGTCAGTCCTTCGGATGATATCGCAAAACCCTCGTATCACAGCAGGTGTGTCACGATAAAAATCCCTTCCTGCTCAAAGGCCCTAAGCGCCAAACATATAGGCCTAAATTTTGCAGCCCTTCACTATCTCCATACAAGTGAAAAATCCTCTAGCAGGTCGTTAAACAATACACAACCAACCGACCTTTGAAGGTATTTGATTACCTATGAAAATATTTGGTTATCTAATAAGTATTTGAATACCTATGAGTGTGTATGATTATCTATGGAGATATATGATTACCAGTGGAGATATTTAATGACCCGTGGATATGAAGGTATTTCATAATCTTTGGAGGTATTTGATGATCTGTGGAGATATGATTTTAGAGCATAGATATATTTTCAAGGAAGACCACATATTTAATCGTGCTTTATAAACAGTGACTTCATAACGTTTCTGTGGATACATGTCATACACATATGATATAACCATTTATTAGACATGATATGATGGCCATATTTGATTAAATGGTCACATTCACTCAAAGAAAATTTGACTATAAATTGGTCAAAATAATGAGTATAATACAGTATTAAATGATACAACTAATCATTGCTTCTTCAAATAGATGTTATAATGGTTATATAATTTCAAATAAACCACATTGAGTCCAAATTTGGCACTTACATGAAACAAACGTTTTTAAAGTTACGGAAAAAATAATAGGTTTACTATAGCAATTCTCTAATTGCAGACTACGCATTTAGTTGCAGATTGAAGGTTTTCAGTTGAAAATTGTACAGTATGCATTTTTTCCCATTGATCTCAATTGTTAATGGGTTCACTAATTGAATCTTTATAGGAAAGTTTAAAGGAAAGATTGATATGCCCACAACTTGCAACGTTAAACTTAGATTATTAACGTGCCGATACCCATTATTGCCGAAATTTACAAAACGGTCAAAATCTATAAATAGTGTAAGATTTTATCCCAATCATAATTAATGTTGTAATGTTTGTGAATTATCCTTGATATTTAACAATATTGCGCCTATTCATAAAATCGTCTATATTAATTTACTCCAAGATATGTAAGACAATTTAATAATTCTAAAAAAGACGTACAATTTCCACTTATTACGTTCCATCTTGTGACTTTTGTAGAATATCAAATGATAATAATCTTAGGTTTGATGCGGCCATGACACGAGCGGGGCTCGAACTCATGACATCCCGGTTACGAAGCGAACGCTCTAACTACTGAGCTACCGCGACCGGTTTAGTACAATTGACCAACTAAGTACAATATAATAACTGAAAAAATCCACCTACCCAATCTTTTACAAGGAATTACCAAGGCATCATATTTTTTTTACCTGGATGACAACTCAAGGGTATTAGTATAAGAACCTGATATGGTGCCACCGAGAGCTGTGGTGGAAATGGTTATGAGAAGGATACCCAAGTCACTTCGTTGCACATATTGAACCAGGAAAATAGACACCGCCACCAAACTGGATGCTATAAGAAGTGTGTTCAGTTAAAATTTAAAGATTTTCAAACATATTCAGGAATTATTCTATATGCAGTTACGGGAGACTTTGTTTCCAATATCAGTTTTTGTTTTTGTTTTTGTTTTGGTTTTTTGGGGTTTTTTTTTGGGGGGGGGGGGGTCTCAAACTAGCATTTCAAACCAGATCTGGCTGGAATCAAACGCGACTTAATTTTAGATCGATGTGAATAGTAGTCCATTCAAAACCAGTGTGAGAAACAAATGGGCAATTAGTCTCCATGGCTCCAAATTAAAATTATAATGGTATCGAACATTTCTATTTCGTTTAAGGTTGGTTGTTTTGGTGTTTATTAAACGAAATTTCACTGTCTATGGAAGACATCACTAACAACTTATTTTCTAATGTGTTAAATTCTCTTATTTGTTCTATGGTTATTTTTACGTTTTCAAAACGAAATTTTGTCTTGCTTCTTGAATTCGCTGTTTTATTTTCACTATTGAAGACATCATTAACAATGTATTATTTTCTCTAGTGTCAAATCCTTGCATTCATTCTACCATGGAGATAAAACTACGTCGAAATAAAGTTGTATGCAATATTTTAACTGTTAGTACATCGTTTGGTTACAGAGGCATTGAGTAATCTCCCCTTATGTTTGTCACTCCTATTCACAAGTATTCTATTGCTTTGGATACCAATGGACATGATGGACATACTTGGTCCAAGGAATGGAAGGGCTGACATCATTCCGTTTTGTTGAGATGAAAAAATTAAAACAATTGGTTTTGTTACATGTAGTTGTGTAGGTCATTGTCTACCTGGGGTTTCTACATAACCATCAAACTGGCTTTGAAAAATATATTCAAAATATTGGAATACTTTTTAGATAATGTGGCTAAAGATATCTCCAAGGACCTTTTTTATTTATCATTAATTTTCCTCTATCACAAAGGACAAAATACATAGGAGCAAGAGTATCCATGAATATTTTTATCATATTGGATAATTTTTGAAAAGACAGGGCTGGGGGTAGATCGCCACCCTGGCTCCCTGTTATGTTCCATTGAATCAAACTTGTCACACGGAACAAGTAAATGTATACTTTCATGCATATTTACATGTACCCCATCGAATTATGTTGTTCCTAAAACAAATTTGAAAGATTTTTTTCTTCTTTACATTCGGCCTAAAATAGTCAACCTTCCGGATCCCTTTCCGGAACATGATACACAAATCATGCAAATCATATTATATACCCAACTTGTGTATTAAGATTGGTGATTAATAGCCCTGCTATTCTGGTGAAAAAATGAAATAATCTACCCATTTCTTTAAATCAATTGAATCACACATATCGTTAACATCTGAACTAACTTCACTTTTATTCTGAAAGTACATGTCCGTAACCATGACCATAAGCATCAATTTTTTGTCATTCTCAATTCTCCTCTTTGACGTGTGTGGTCCTTTATTGAAGAAACCCGAATCCTCATCATCCAAAGGATGCTATATATCAAGTTTTGTTGAAATTGGTCAGTCATTCGTGAGAAAAAATATTGCTTTCAATATAACATTATTTTTTCATGACACTATATTATTTCCCCTTTTAATAGTACTTGACTCTTAATTTAAACAAAGTTTAATTCCCTCTACCTAAGAATTCTTTGTACCAGTATGGTTGAAATTCGCCAATCATTGTTTGAAACGAAGTTTGTGAAAAGTTAACGATGTTAGACGACTGTCAAATCTCATATGAACCATCGCATCAGGTGTGTTAAAAAGATTACCAGTACGATGGCTGGAATATTAGTACATGTGCTTGTCATAAAATGCAAAAGCTTTGTTTCCCAAGAAATAAAAATTATTCCCACACAAAATATGAATAATGAAATGAGCGTTGCTATGATTTTGCATTTACTTAATTTGCATTGTTTGGAGTTCGAATCGTGGGAAATGTTAAGCATATGTTCTATTAGCTGCAGAACTGTAGCTCTCCGAGAAACTATTGGGAGAGATCAGAGACCTACAGATCTACCCCCTTTGTGAAAAGCAAAATGTGCAGGGTTGAGACCTTATATTGTTGTAGTCTTGCATCGCTGTCTCATAATTTTAATACAAAAAATGTCTAAGGCTACCATATTTTCCTACTATACTTGTGCCCAAACATACCTTCAAATAAAGCCCCATACGATCAGAAAAATTATTTCGTTTGTTGACATAGCCATGTTTTTGGTGGCTTGTCAATTGAAACTCCGGTTCATTTCTTTTTGAAGCAATGTCTGTGAAACTAATGTCCACATAAATATTTTGGATGAAATCATGTTAGTTCGGTTAAATAATGATTATTACATTATTATATAATATTACAGGGGTTTGCACAGTCTCGTCTAAAGTAAGAATTTCGCAAATTTTATGGTCGTTATAACAATCTAGTTTGCCAGTACAACTTACCATTAAATGAAATGCTATCTGATGTGTTTCATACCAATTGTTAGGCCGTTCTTGACACACTGATTTGACTACGGATTGCTCCGTTTACCTGATCAAGATATAGGGCACACGGCGGGTGTGACCGGTCGAAAGGGGATGCTTACTCCTTCTAGGCACCCGATCCCACCTCTGTTATGACCAGGGGTCCATGTTTGTCCATCTTTCTGATTTGTTATATTTTTTATAGGAATTACTAGATTGAATATTGTTAGTTATCTTGGCCTATTTATTAAAATAGGTTTGAATATTTAACTAAACTCACGGCTTTCATTAGTCTAGTCCCCATCCCCTTCGCTACTGAAATAGTGTGTAAGGGACCAGACTAGGCTTTTGTTCTTCAAGTACTCGAGAGCTTATTTTACCTTTAAAAAATTGTTATTAAAATTGCTATTAATTATTGGTGTTTATAAAAAATGAAACCGTATACATAACTCGTATCGAATATCATTAATAAATACGAATAGCAACGGGGTTCGAATTGACTGGGTACCTAACATGGCTATGTCAACAAACGCAATCATTTGAAGCTGCGAGTTTTCCAATCGTATGAGACTTTAACAAATATTTGAAGATATGTTTGGACAAAGGTATAGTGGAGAAATATGTTAGGATTTTTTAATATTAAATTTATGATACGGCGGTGCAAGACTACAACGTTATAAGGTCTCAACCGTGCGTATTTTTATCTGCGCCACAAATAGGTTTTTACAAGGGGTGGATCTGTAGCTCTCTTATCTTTTCCAATATTTTCTCAGAGAGCTACAATTTGGTAGCTAGTGTCCTATAACAGTCACTATATAAACGAGCTGTGATCAGCTCCATGTTCCATTTTGCTAAGACAGGAGTACTAAATCCCGTGTATTGTGATGGTATATTGCTTATTTATTATGAGATAAATCATCGATATATTTGTAGCATACATCTTTTCACTTAAGCATAAGAGAATGATTTTATGCATTATACACAACATATTTTAATAAAGTGTACCTCACTTGTACTTAACTGGTAGACATCATTCATGTATTTTGGAAGGTATGAAAATACAAGTGTCACTCCATACGATACAGTGACAATAATAGTGATCATCGCCCAGACAGGTCCCGACTTTTGGATCAGCAGGGAGTTCTCATTTTGTTACGGTCGCAAGACCCTACAACAAATTAGCAAATACATATAAAACATAAAAAAGAAAACAAAAGCAAAACAAAACAAAAACAAAAAACAAACAGAAGAAAAAAACAAAACCAAAAACAAAGCAAAAAAATTAAAATACAAAACCACCACGAGCATGGACACGTGAGAGGAGGTATAGATTGATTATTTAGGATTCTATGCCGAGTTGGCAATATTTCGGCCATTTTACGGCGGTTAAGTAACTGAAATATGTTTCGTTGTGAAAGTTGAAGTTACCCTAACGGCTCCCAGTGAGCCTACTCATTTCCGAAAATCAGGGAAACGATCTTTTACGTACCAAGGGGGTTGTGATCCTTAACACGGGGCACCCTTTAACGTCCCATACGACGGACTTCAAAGTTAAAAATACGTAAACATGTAAAAAAAAAAACCAAAAAAAAAAAAAAAAAAAAAAAACCTATCAATTTGTGTATATAAATAAATTATATTACAAAGTATTCAAATTTTTCTGTTAAAGTCGCATTCTTGTAAATATTGTATAATAATATGATTGACAATATTTGTAAAAAGTTCATACATTGATTGCACATTATTAAAAAGTCGATTTCGTAGGGGCATAAAATCGCTACATTCCAAAAGAATGTGATGTATAGTTAGTGAACAGTCACACACTGAGGTGGAAGTGTTCCATATTTAATAAATAAGAATGTGTCAATTTTGAATTTTCGATGCGTATTCTTGAAATAATAACTTCGTCCTGGTGTTACATTATCACGTTACACGATTTGTTTACCTTGTTTTGAATAGAATAACGTTTACTTCTGTCAAAAAAATGCTAATATACTTGCCAAAGACCATGTACATATAGCTCTATGATATATTTTAAATCCGTCTAAGGAATTGTAAAATATAAAATATCATTTTGAAGTGTATTCTTTGCCTCTTTATCAGTTTTGTTGTTACCATGGATATAATATAATATATAATATATGACTTGGAATCCAGCAGAGCTCAACTTTTTTTATTTTGTTTAGTTAGAAGATAGTACTGGTTTAAAATGTCTAAACTGGAGAGGAGATCTAGAGATTTTACCTAATGCATGAGAGATATTAAGTCTTATTGGTTTGATTTTTATGTTACTAATACCTTGATTCGTGAGTTGTCGATTTTAATCCTTCGTATATAGTTTGTTCTTGAATACTGATCTGGCGGAGAGACATTGGAGAATCTGTCATGAATACCATCCACATCACCAACCAGACAAATGTTCCACCTCCTATTATTGTCAGAAATTGATAAAGAGGTACAATTACATTCATTCGTGTAAAGATTAGATTATATTTTGAATGAATTCATTAAACGCGCAATTTTATATTTGTAAAGAAAAAATATTAAATAGTTTACATTACTGGTGTAGAAAACAATTATATCAATTTCAGGTGTAATGTAGACGATAATAGTACTGAAAGAATATGGTATTTTATTTATTGCGTCATTTTACGTTTGTAAAGAAAAAAAAACAATTCGCAACATTGGTGTAGAAAATAAAGGGATACCCATCGTCCATCGGGATTTCACATAGATACCCTGAACTGGCGAACACAACCAGTACTTCAAGATCAAAACCTGTGATGGGGTGATAAAATTATTTACATATTGTTTGATCCTCTCTATATGTACATATTTGCACTATGGGAACAAGCATTAGTATCATATAACCTTTCTATAACTGTATCCTCATTTTTTCCCGTATCGATCGGGGTTAGAATAGGTTCTCAGTATCCATTGCTTGTCGAAAGAGGCAACTAAATGGCGCGGTCCTTCGGATGACACCGCAAAAACTGAGGCCGGTGTCACAGCATGTGTGGCATGACGAAGATCCTCCCTGCTCAAAGGCCGTAAGCCTTTAATTTAGTCGCCTTTTACGACAAGCAAAGGGTACTGAAGGCCTATTCTAACCCAGATTCCCATGGCGCTAATATTGTTTGCATATTCTTGAAAATCAATATAAAATAAATCTAGTCCTCTTAATCCAAATCGCGGAGGAAGGGAGCAAGGGTTGATCCCTCAGTTCAATCCATCGATTGAACTTTACAGTTCCACCACAATTCACTTCTACTATTTTTAAAGTTGGAAAAGGAGGGGGAGACGACCTATCTATATATCGAATTTGCACGTAAAAATAACCATAGCACATGCTGATAAAAAGGGCAGACCCCGTGTTGCTACGTGCCTGATTATTATTTTGTATACATTTGCGAACTGGAGACTTACAACTACTTCCTTGAGATTTAGAGATTGCTTACAAATGATTTATTCCCACTTTGTAATTTAGGTTAGATGGATGCCATCGAGACTACATTCATGAGATGTTTATGAACACCTCGATACCCAGATCATGACATACAGTCCTTGTAAGTGCGAACATACTATCAAAGCAACGATTTGAGCTACACCAAACGGTGCTATCACTTCTTTTTCAACTTTGAATCCAGGGTCATCATATGCACACAGCAAAGTTCCGGCAAAACTCCTAACTGGATACATGAAATCTTTGTGCTAGTCCCAGCGGATAAAGCAAGTAACAACATTGTCTTTGTTTGTAAAAGTTACTATTATAAATGTCTTTTAAATGAACTGGGATTTACGTCAACACCTGGGAATCCTACTTCTACTCGAAGCAATCTTACAAAGGATGAAATTCTTCATAATCATCTTTCAGATTTAAATACTTTCGACATTCCTAAGAATCAGGATCAGATTGAATTACCATACCTTTATTGAATTCCGAAATTACATAAAAATCCTTATAAAGATACATTGCTGGTTCCAGTAAGTGCTCTACCAAGCCTTTAACTTTATTACTAACTAAACTGCTAACAGCTATTAAAGAGTCACTTCAGAGATACTGTTCCACTACATATTCCAGAAGTGGTGTCAATCAGATGTGGATTCTCAAAACTCTAAGGAACTTTTGGAAAATCCAAAGTCTCAGGATTTTTCTAAAATTGACAGCATCAAAACGTATGATTTCTCCACACTTTATACAATAATTCCTCACGATAAATTAAAATCTAGACTTTTTCAGATAATAGATAATTGCTTTTTCAACAAATATGGCACTCGAAAATACAAATTTCTAATGATTGGAAAACAAGGTACATATTTTGTTAGACACCACTCCGATAGCCCGCACAAGTACTATAAAGCAGACATTAGGAGTATGCTTGGCTTTCTTGTAGATGTCATTTACGTAGTGTTTGAAGATCAAGTCTTCCAACAATCCATTGGCATTCCCATGGGCACTAATTGTGCTCCCTTATTGGCAGACTTATTTTAATGTTCATATGAAGCGGAATTTGCTCAGGAACTGTTACAGGGTAAAAACAAAAAAACTTGCCGTGTCCTTCAACCATACATATAGATATATCGATGACGTCTTCGCAATCAACAATCATAATTTTCATAATTATGTCCATTTGATATATCCCGATGAACTCGAAATAAAGGACACTACAGAATCTGACCTGTCTGCTTCATATTTGGATATTTTAATTAATGTTGACTCTAATGGCAGACTGACAACTGCATTATATGACAAGCGTGATGACTTCAACTTTGCAATCATCAACTTTCCTTATATATATATATATATATATATATATATATATATATATATATATATATATATATATCCTAGTTGATTCAATACGCGAGAACACGCCATGCGTATGAGACTTTTTTAAAGCAAGGTCAACTACTGAAAAAAAAAGTTGATGTTGCAGGGTTATAACGAATCTCGTTTGAAGTCATCATTTCGCAAATTTTACGGTCGCTATAATGACCTTGTTTGCGGTTACAAAGTGTCTCTGATGTTGAATGATTTGTTTCATATCCTTTGTTAGACTGTCATTTTTCATACTAACCTTGACTACGGGTAATCCCGTATACCTAATTTCGACTAAGGGCTCACGGCGGGTGTGACCGGTCAGCAGAGGATGCTTACTCCTCCATGGCACTTGATCCCACTTTCGCTTTGTCGGAGGTCCGTGTTGCCCTCACTCGAACTTGTATATGTCTTTGGGATTTATGATTACGATTAACACATTGTTAACTTCACCATTCGATATCAATACATGTTGATTTTGAATTCGTTCAGAAATGAAAATATTTATGTAAAATTCTATCAATTGTGCAATGCTATTAACTTTGTCCATTCTGAGGCCTTTAAATATAATCCGGATAATTCTGCAGTCTGTTTTTCTCCAAATATATAAGTTGGCAGGTGCAGGAACAGACCATCTAGAGATGCACGTCAAACTCGGACTCATACAGCCAAATCCCTATTTATTTATTCAATGCATTTTTAAAAATATTCCAACATGTTGAGAACTTCCCGGTTCAATTCGACATTTATATGTCCTTTTATTCAATAATATCGGAGTAGTCACTTCCAATGATTTATCCATAACTCTTAGTAACATTCTCTATTACTTTCACCAATAGTATTATATACACCATACGCAAGGATATGGGGATTAAATGATACATATTACAATGACCATGACCTCAGAAAGTATCAATTCAAGAATCTACTTATGCTTAACATACTTTTTTTTATCTGGATGTAAAAAGAGCAACCCCTCAAACTACTCTCTTTGGTGTTAATCTTAACAATATCCATTGCTCAAATATGCTTGAATTAAATTTGCTTCTTTTAACGCATTCATACTCAATTTTTGATTTGCTCGATCTACGCTATGTTTACAATACGAATACGCTTTGGTAAAACTATTTCTGATTGGTCCTTAATTCTCTTTCAAACTGCTATTATTGGTCGAATATTTATTGAAATATCCATGAGACTGGGGCCAATAACATGACCTCCAACGCAATGCTGTCAGATCCTTCTCCACTGAAACTACTAGAGGAGGTCCGGTCATCTAACACACACACCCACACCCCCACACACACACACACACACACACACACACACACACATATATATATATATATATATATATATAGTTTCCAACATCGATTATGCAAAATTTTGGCAACTCAACTCAAAGGAGAAAGATGTTCTTGATGTTGTGGGCAGATTTATTATTATTGTTTATTGTTTTCACCCACACTCAACAATTTTTCAGTTATCTGGTGGCGTCCAGTTTTTATTGGTGGAGGAGAGAACCCAGATACAATGTATCCGGGAAGAAACCACCGACCTTCCGAAAGTAGATTTATTATTAAAGATAGCATGATAAATACATATTATATGAGAACTAAAATATGCCTTGTCATCTTTGCTATTGAAATATTTCGTGGGTACATCTTTTCTCTTTATCATTGTTATTATCTCATGTTCTTCTATTTTGGACTCTGATTTAGAAATAATGTTTTTTGTATTAAGGTTCACTCTCAATCCCAATGTCGGATTTTTAAAAAAAATGAAGATCGTTTTTCTGTTACTTCTGAATGAATTTCATGATCTTTTCACTTAATCCATTGCAGCATTATTTAATGTGTGCCCCTTGGCTAAAGACGTCTTTAAGGTGCTCAGTTTGGTTAGTTGTTTTACATCTTTTGTGTTGACGGTAATGTTGCTTCATTTTACGTTAAGTTATGTGACGTCATGAGCAAAACGGCAATATCATGATTAAAGTTTTATTGTCCGATTTTAGACAACTTTTCCACCATGTAAAAACGCTGTTGAATAGTAGTACGTACGTATTTATGATGCCGTACAACATATTTGTATATTATTTACTTATTTTATCCAGCATTACTTGGGTTTTAAATCGGTGTTTACAAACATCTGTCACTCGTGCATTCCTAATGCATATGGAGAAGACAAATCAAGTGACAGTCACGTGTCCAGTTCAGATTTCAGCTGTGTAATTTGCTACTACGGTACAGTGCCTTAAGTTTAAGAGAAATAAAAATATGAAATACATTAAGTAATTCTTTTTTTTTTTTTTTTTTACTTTCTTTCAAATCTAAATTTTAGAGGGTTGCGTCCAAGTTAAATTCATCAACCTGACGCGCTCAGGGCTAAATACGAGGGACACTTTTAAAGTTCGTAGAGTAAGCTTATAACTTTTTAACGCGATTATGAAGTTGCACGATTTTATACACAGAACTTGCGTAATCATTCCTCGCTCGAACGGTATCACGGTATGCGGCGCACAAGGTCCACGTACGCGCTGCGCTGGGCATTTTCAACACGTGGTTTTATACACTATAGTAAAATATAGCGTTCAATATGGATGAAAAAATCTCTGAACAGAAGGTATATTGTAAGATTCGAGCACACCTCGGGTTTCCGTCAACAGAAATTCATGCTGATTTGCAAAAGGTTTATGGGAATGGTGCTTTAAAATATGCTACAATTTACAAGTGGGTAAATCGTTTTACAGATGGTCGGGAGTCAATTGAAAATGACCCTCGAGTGGGTAAGCCGGTTTCCATTTTGACGGAGAAGAACGTTGCTACTGTGAAAACGTTAATTCAGGAAGACGCACGTTATACCGTGCAAGAGATAGAAGAAGTAAGTGGCATTCATTCGTCAAGTGTTTTGAAGATCTTACGTGAACGACTTTGGGCTACGTAAGATCTGCGCGCGCTGGGTGCCCCATTTGCTCACTGACGAGCAGAAACAAAGCCGGGTTAGACTTGCATAGACGCCCAACACACTTAAAAAGCGGCAAATGTTATTTTTTAAATGATCCCCTCATGAGTAATGCATGGTGATAGTGCTTTCATATTTCATCTGTATATGTAACAAGACCTTGAATTACTTTGCTGCCAAACGGGGGCATCACTATTTCACAAACACATCTTGTTTGTGTATAGATTCCGTGGGGATCCGGGCTAGAATAGGTCCACAGTACCCCCTTGCTTGTGGTAAGGGACGGACGTTCGGATGAGACCGTATAAACCGAGGCCTCGTGTCAGATAATTCCCTGCTCCATGGCCGTAAGCGCAGAGCATAGACCTAAATTTTACAGCCCTTCACCGGCAATGGTGACATATCCATATGAGAGAAAAATTTTCCAGCTGGACGGTAAACTATATACAACCAACTAACATACTGAATTATATTGATCTTTTTCTGTAAGTATGCAATTATTGAAATAGCTCAGTATTGAAATAATAAATTTTTGATGAGATCCCATATAAGAATACTTCAACATTCAATTGCAATTTAGAAATAAACTCAAAAGAAATCATGTTGTTCTGTGTAATATATAATGATGTATATTTCCTGTATGAAATAAACACTTCTGATAGCATGACATGTTAATTGGGGTACCGTTGAAATTGTGCATTTAAGTTACTTTCTTTATTTCTTAACTGGCGGTGGATATTTTCTCCTGCGTTTACCAATATTGCATGCCTGATTTGTTTTGCTTCCGATTTGAAAGCTTACGTGCATCTAAAAATGTTCCACGTTGTCTAATAATTCTCAAGCATATTCCAGTTTCCTTACAACTAATTGATAAACAGGTTTCGAATAGCGGCTTATTTTTCATACATGTACAAAACCGTGTTTTACTTACCCTCCATTTGGATACGTCATTTCTTTCTTCGTGCGAGTTCGTGATACTGGTGTTTTCCTTAACATCAACATTCATACACACCAAGGCGAGGCTGATAAAGTTCCTGTGAATTATCTGGGTGATTATTCCAAAGAGTGCCAAATAAGCCACGCGTTGATTGTTGTTTTCCGCCACACTCAACAATTTTTCAGTTATCTGGTGGCGTCCAGTTTTTGTAGGTGGA
Organism: Ostrea denselamellosa; assembly: GCA_024699665.1. NCBI lineage: Eukaryota > Metazoa > Mollusca > Bivalvia > Ostreida > Ostreidae > Ostrea > Ostrea denselamellosa. Next base: position 17,485,173 of record JAMZEH010000055.1, read on the forward strand.
GGAGAGAAAGTAAACTGGCAAACTCTCTCGCATATATCGGCGCGAGCGGGATTCGAACCCGTGCCGACTAGAGGTGAAAGGCCTTGTGATTTTGAGCGCAATGCTTCAACCACTCGGCCACGGAGGCCCCCTCTTTTGAAAAAGAAAAAGAATCCAAAACTTCGTTTCAATATTCATTTCCCAAACTCGTGAGGAGAATGAAGGAATAAAATCAATCGCGCGCGAGCCCCTCGTTCCCCATCAGAATTCAAAAGCATTTCTAGGAAACACTATCATGCGGGTCAAATCGAACCACTATGTTTCGTTACATTTTTTATGGTTTAAAGTAGAATCATTTCTCTTCGGGTCTCCAGAATGATGAATGTTTTTATTCAATTATGCTTCAAAATATGATTGTCTCCAACAGGTGTGAGAAATTTTACATTGCTCACAAAAAGTAGAAATTAGATAATTTGATGCAAATAAAATCTAATCCGCCAACATCGTTCGTACTCTTGATATTTATTTATGACATTAAGCACTTTCTCGTATAATATCGGAAGTCAGTATCCTACATCCAGCGACATTTAAAACTTATTTAATTAATGCTTCCGAATAAAATGAAAAAATCGGCCTTGATATAAATACTTAACTACATATGACTCTCTCTCTCTCTCTCTCTCTCTCTCTATATATATATATATATATATATATATGTGTGTGTGTGTGTGTGTGTGTGTGTGTGGTTTAAAGAGACACTACTGCTCATTTTGCTCCAAAATAGTAAAATGACAATTTTCCCAGAGTTTTTTTCCAATTTTGTTGCATAGTTGAATGTATAAACTTTGTAAGAATAACGTATTTCAAAAGTTGAAAAATTCTCGTTTCAATACAAAAATTAATAGGTTTGGAGGGTAAACAATCCATTGCGAGTTAGCGTACTATTGCTAAACCCAGAATTTTGACAGATTATGCGAGAAAAGGGTTAAAATAGAACGAGATACAACACATACGCACACTAGAATTTACTTGGGGATATCACTATGACCCTCTAGCTACAAGACACACACGCTGGGCTTTAAAAGTAAGTGCTATTTTTATCAAAACACGTGGCGTGCTTAATAAAAAAAAACAGTATTTGGTTATGGGAAGGTTTTCTGTTATAATAATGATTTCTAATTACTTAATTATAAGAAGCAGGAAATAATCCCATACTCGAGAAGCGATTGTGGACCCTTTTAAGGAGTATTTAAATACGTATTTACGCAACACGTGTGTTGTCATACTGTATCACGTGATGTAAAATGCCCGGGTGAAAATGAAGAAACCATTGAATTGCGGACGATCTTTAAAGCGCATTTGAGAGCAAATTAATGCATCCATAATGTTCAAAATTACCAGTATTGTTATGATTCTTATCATTTCATCGACGTGTTTTAAAAAACACTCGATTAAAATGTACAAAATGAGCTGTAATACCTCTTTAACGTCCTGCTCGAGGAGTTTTCACTCATATGGAGATAATACATATATTAAAATACATGTAGCAGTAAAAAACATTTATGGAATATATTGAACTATCTGATGCATCAAGGCAAGATTTGTTCCTATGAACATAAAAGCTTTGTGTTGATTAATCAGACATTACCTCTCTGTTCTGGTTATTTGCTGACAAACAACAGTAATTCATTGTATGATGTAGGGTTAACACGAGTCTTCAAATTCAAGGTTGTTCAATGAAAACAAAGGGTTTACGTAACTTAACATCATTGACGAAAGATGCTGAGGCACGAGGGAATTATGCATGGAGAAAATGTAGTGCCAGTGTCAAACAGTTACTACGAATCGATTGCTTAGTAACTTCATTTCCATGTTTCCCGAAAGGTGAATTAATGAAGTGTCACACTTTAGAATCATTTCAGTAGCCTAGTGATTTCTATTTGATGTGATATTGTATAGTTTTGGGGAATTTATCTTTTGAAGGAACACTCTATTCCTTGATTAGTTATCTTCTTTGGTACCCCGTTTATTTGCGTTTAAATTCACCTATGCTTAAAATTGACATGAATTCACAGATCGTGTGTCTGTCATACACTACTGGACGGAAAATGTACAGAAAATGTCGTGTTTGCTGATAATTACTGTTATTGTGCTGTTGGTGCTGATAAGTTCTGATAATTACTGATATTTTTGGCCGGGTTTCACAACATGCATCATGCATATAGTATGGTGAATGCAAGGCGGACGTTCTCATATAGAGTAACTACATGTACTTTGTGTAATCAACTCCTCACTCACCTCCAACCTCACATTCCCAAAACTGTGCAGTTATTATGGACACATTGAAAATGTGAATATGATATTTTGGAAGTGGCCCTGTGTGGATCCCGGATAAAATAGATCCTCATTTCATAAAAGGCGACTAAATAGGGCAGCCCTTCGGATGAGACTACCAAAAACCGAAATCCCGTATTCAGCAAGTGTAGCACGATAAAGATCCCTGCTCGGATATTTTCCAAAAAATTTACATGTAGTTAAAGTTGAACATTTTTTCAGCATCTTTTAAATAGACGGTACCTACTTTGCGTAGTCAGCTTTTCTCACACCTTTAGACTGACATTCTCCCAGCGTTGTACAGTTATTATGGACACATTGAAGATGTGGATATGACTTTTTGCAAGTGTTTGGACATTTTTCGAAAAAATTACATGTAGTTATTTCATCATCTTTTTTCCTATATTGTGTAAAAAACTCTAATTACAGTTTTTTGTCAGAAGATTTCTGAGTTTTGTTTGCAAATCATTTTTACAGAATCCAAATTCAACTAGTTTTCAAACATAATTAACTATTGATATGAAAGTGAATTTTTTTCTACAACAATTATTATTGTCATGACGGAAGTGCTTTTTGTCCAAAGACAGACAGTACAAAATTCATATTTGTGATTTTTTATAGATTTTGCTAATCTGAACTCATTTTTGTTGCACACAACTCACTCTTCTCCACAGAAAATTGGATTTCGAGTAGAAAATCATAAAAGTCTCATTAGGGCGTCCTGCTCCAGAGCCAAACTCTTCTGATAAATCAGAAATAAATGAATGGAAAAATTTGGTATTATTTGAATTACACACTATTGATAATCATTAAACAATGCAGCTTAGTATTGTAATTAGACCATATCCATTGTTCATAGATTTCCATTTTGTTTCATTCTTTAACATTGAATGTTGAAATTAAATACATAACAACAATTTTCATGTCTGTCTTGTTTTGTTTGTTTATATATTGTTTAGCGTCCCGCAAGAGAATCTTCACTCATGTGGAGACGTCACCATTATCGGTGAAGGGCTGCAAAATTTAGGCCTGTGCTCGGCGTTTATGGTCTTTGAGTAGGGAGGGATCTTTTTCGTGCCACACCTGCTGTGACACAGGACCTCGGTTTTCACGGTCTCACCCAAAGGACCGACCTCATTTACTCGCTACTTACGACAAGCAAGGGGGTGCTGAGGACCTATTCTAGCCCGGATCCCCACGTAACCATGATTGTTTTGAGAGTTTTGATTAACAAAATCAATTTAAACATGTGGGTACATTATCTTTATCAATATTTAGTTATAAAGCTTATTAAAACGTCGTAAATGGTATTTACAACATTTTAATGAAAACTCTTTCTGCTAGAAGGTCGCAAGTGGCAAATACGACTATTCATATTTATGAATACAAAATGAGAAAGGTCTTATCTGAAAGATTTCTGCCTAATTATTTCAGTGTTTAGTATATAGATATGCATTTTAATTGTAATTTTAAAAGGAAGAAACAAACAGTAAGTTTTTGATCACAGTCAAATAATACATAATTTAATAAACAGGTTTTTTTTTTATTCTTCTTGAAAAGGAGAGAAAATTCACATATTGTCGCTGAGCTTCTAAATGCTTGTATCTCGTATTTTGTTACTTTTCAGTAGAAACAAAAAACGTTTTATCCGAATATTATACAAAAGCTTACGCAAGTGAATACTATTAGCGCTGTTTTTGACATGGTGGTCAACATTTGCTGCTACCACGTTTGATAAAAAGTACAGCTGACCTTCGATTGTCTCACAATTCTTCGTACATACGACGTTTTGATAGTTCAAACGTCAATTAAAGATCAAAATTCATTCAAAATAAGTCAGTAAATTCGTCCAAGAATTACCAGTTAACGTTTTGGAAAAATGAAACGCATATTGCATCACAAAATTCTAGTATCAAGTTTCGGATTGACTAAGATTTTGCTTTGATATTAGGTCATTCTGCCGTTTGAAATTGTTTTCCTGAACACCTGCATCCTTTTTGTTCACAATCCTAAATCATTTTATTTACAAGTTACATCTTTTTCATACGGATAAGATATATAACAAGAAGCCCATGGGCCACATCGTTCACCTTAGTCACCTTGGCCCATATTTAAAGATTTTCCCTCTATATTTGCATGTAAAACTTTGATCCTTTATTGTGGCCCTACCCTACCCCTACGGTGTGTTATGTCAGGAAACTTTCAAATAACTTTTAACTTTCCGACCCAATGGTTCCTGAGAAGATTTTAACAGATTTTTCCTATATAGTTACATGTAAAATTTTACTGCTATTGTCGTCTTTACGTAAAGATCAAAATTCATTCAGAATAAGTCAGTAAAAACTTAAATCTATAGTATATCTAGAAGCTTTCATATAAACCCCAAGGTTTCGGATCCAGAGACGATTTTAAAAAGCTTTTCTCTATATATTCACATGCCAAACTTTAATTCCCTATAGTGGCCTCACCCTGATCTCCGTAGTCATGATTTTAACAAACTTGAATCTGCATTATGTCAGGGAGCTTCAAAGTAAATTTGAACTTTTATGGCCAAGAGGTTCTTCAGAAGATCTTTAAATGATCCCACCCTATTTTTGCATTTTTGTGATTATCTATCCTTTGAAGGGGCCATGACCTTTTATTTGAACAAACTTGAAATTCCCTTCACTCAAGGATGTTAACTGAAATTGGCCCAGTGGTTCTGGAGAAGAAGATTTTTAAGTCAACGGAGTCACTCAGGTGACCTATTGCCGTTAGTAATCGTCCTTTGTCGTACGTTAACAATTTCACATTTTTAACGTCTTAAAAACTACAAGGCCAATTGTTGTCATTTTTTGGTGTGAAGCATCTCTAGGCTAAGAGGAATATAAATTGTGAAATTTATAACACCTGGGGTCTCAGGGACCAAATATAAATAACAATGCTACGTTTTCAAATCTCTTCTCTACTTCCACACATGTTGGAGAATAACTAAATGCATTGTTATGATGTCCATGAAGCCTTCTATCAAACTTATGAAAGTCATGGCCACTGGGTCAGGGGTTCAGGCCCTAGTGTGTGGCCAATAGTCATATTGTGAAAAAGTATTAAATCTGAGAAAAAATATTCTCTACTGCCGAATATATTTGTTTGTTTGCTTGTTTTACACCCCGCTGAGAATTTTTCAATCATATTGAGACGTCACTAGCTATAGGTGGAGTACCACAAATTTAGACTCAGGACCTCTCGGTTACGAAGCGAACGCTCTACAACTGAGCTACCGTGACCGGTATACGAATGTTTGAGTGAAACTAAATGCATAAATGTAATGTCCATGAAGATCGCTACATAAATTGTGAAATTAATGACACTTGTGTCAGAGGTTCAGACCAAATGATAGGGCCAAATATGACCATACAGTGAAAAGTATTAAATCTTATAAAAACTTCTTCTCTACTCCCACATATATTTGAGAAAAACTAAATGCACTATTAAAATGCCAATGAAGCTCTCTACCAAAATTCTGGAAATCATGACTCATGGGTCTGGGGTTGAGGCCCTAGGGTGGGGCCAATATTGTCATATAGTGAAAATGTATTATATCGTAGAAAATCTTCTTTACTATATATATTTGAGTGAAACTAAATGCATGGTTATGATGTCTATGAAAGGTTCAGGCCCTTGAGAAGGGCCAATATGGCCACATAATGAAAATATATATAAATAAATAGGAATTCTAACATGATTTATATGCTTCAAACTTCCATTTGCCTTCTTCTGTGATTTCATAAGAATTGTATGTATTTTAAAAGATCATAAATATGTGCACAGAAAACTCCATATTGAGGCTTATATGGATACACAAGACTCTTTCTATGGGCTGTGATACTTAGTTGATCGTAAATGCCCGTGGACCTCTTGTTAAAAATTGTCAGTGCATTTTTGATATTATATCCCCTTTGAGGAAGGCGTAGTCTTTCACTTGAACACCCATAAAATCCCTTCCCCAAACATTTGCCAAATTTGATTGAAACTGGCCTTCGTGGTTCTGGAGAACAAATCGAAAATTTGAAAATTACGAACAGACAGATGGACGGACAACTGGTGATCAGAAAAGTCTTGTGTATCGTATCAATTCAGATGTATATATGTATTTCACTGCGTTGGTTGGAACGTGATACCTATAAAGATTACCAACAAGACTCCCCGGACTCTATCTGTCGTACTTTTGTGACTTTGCCTGTCAATATTTGTATGTGATCCTATCATCATTTTTGTTTGTTTGTTTGTTTGTTTTACGTCCCGGTGAGAATTTTTCACGTCACCAGCTGTAGATAAAGTGCCACAAATTTAGACCTATGCTTTAGCGCTCAGGGTCGTAGCAGTAAAGGCTCTTTAACGTGCCAATGCCTGTTGTGACACGTGACCTCCGTTTTTCAGGTCATATCCGAAAGACACTTCTAAATGCCGAGCGTTTGACGAAGGACCAATCACTACATATGTTCATGTCTTAGGTTTGACGCGGCCATGGCACTAGAAGGGCTCAAACTCACGACCTCTTGGTTAAGAAGCGAATGCTCTATCCTATCATAATGTTTACTCAACAAAAAAGGTTAAGGGTCACTTATTTTTTATACGGGTTTCACATTATGGTATATTTGTCTTGCCAATACTCAGTCTCATAATTGTTCATGCATTGTAATTCAAACACACTCTTGATTTGTTCTTATTCCCTAGCAGTGTTCGTTGTTGAAAATTTGGAATTACAAAATGTTCTACTTTCTGTAGCTGACCCTTAACTTACTTTGTTCAGTATATTTAAAAAAAAACAACTAACAACTTAACAACTGTAACTGTTGGCACAACAGTTTTATTTTCAGGACTTATTGACTGATAGTAATTTAAAGTGGTGAAGCTATTCTCGGATATTCCACGATGTAAGTTTGGATTGTATACACCTTGTCATATCTACGTACCTCTTGTTACATTCCTGTTATTAGTAAAACCCTATGGACAATAATTTACGTACCTCTGGACTATGTATCTAGCATTTGTGCCTTTCCTTTCTCTAAAATCTTCTAAATAATTTGAATGTTTTTATCATGCGATATTTATAAAAGACATTATCCCTATTTAGGTAAGGGAAATCACAAGGGAACAAACCGCCTTTATCGTATCGTCAGGTTTTTCAAAGTAACGAACAAGACGCAAATTACATCTGTACGTAAATACTGCGATATTATGGCATCTAATTTGGTATTATAATAAATGCAACCAGCTTTGAGCAATGGCGATAGAAAGGTTTAACCTTCAACAGAATTTTCCTGTAATTCTTGATTTTGTTTTCATCATAAAACTCTGTCAGCCTGGTACCCTGAATTTGAAGAAAAAAATGTGCTGTCATTGCTTTGTTTCAATGCTAATTGTAGAGGTAGTTGCCCCCTTACAGTAGGGAAAATTTACAGCCATTTTTGCTGTTTGGGTGAAATTTGAATTATATTGGGTATTGAATATAACGGCATCGTTTAATAATCATTGATCTAGTGAGATGTTACCGTAAACAAAAGTTATGAAATTAAAATATTGGTTCATCTGGATAAATACACCTTGCTCTATTATGTAAAGGTGATATAAAATGTTATAAAGAGGATAGTTTTGTTTTGATCAGTGTTTCAATTCATTTACAATTAGAGTCGTATGGTTGGGGATACGGGTTTGTAACTTCAAATGCAGGCGAAAAATGCTGCAACGCTGCTTAAGAGTGACACTTCTAATTTATAAAAGTTATGTGACGTCTGTTCATGCATGATGTAACAATTATACGGTTTAAATCTCTGTTTTCAATAATGTCTAACAAATCAAAAGTTTCAACGTAATATGTAGAAAGGTTATTGGAAATCTGAACAAGACTCAACCCACAATGAATGTCACCTGCCAGAGTTTCTTCCTGAAATAACATATTTTCTTCGCGATGCACACGCTACTTTCGCTTTGCGTAAAAGGAAAATCGGCATTACAGAAAACAAAACTGGAAATAGTTTCTGTGTATTTGGAACAGCAACCGAACCGTGAAATTGCGCATAATTTATCTACTATCACTTTAGTATTTATATATTTCTGTTGATTCTTGATGTAACTTCAAGGCTATGTAAGAAACATTCAAAACCAGTTGGCACTATTTTGATTTCGCACCTTGAGACTGGCGGAATGGCGGTGTAGAGGCAAACTCCTGAATGATCTCTAGAAGGTGCTCGAGCATGTTCGACGCTTTAAAAATGTTTTCAAGGTCCAGTTCCTTCACATTGTTTGAAAGAATATTAATCGCACACACACACACACACACACACACACACACACACCACCCATTCACCTCCATTGATATCAGCAAAAATATTTTCTTTAGTAATCATGTAAAGATATTGATAGTTAGCAGCAAAATGGTGACACTTATAATATTCAATGATCTATTCTTCAGAATATGACATTTGCAACACAGAACATTGCTAAAATGTTCTCTAGAAAAGAATCTATATTTATTGATGTGTTTTAACTAATGTAAACAAAATGCGCATCTAGGATTCAAAACCAATTTCAAATCTACTGACGAAAAGTCAAAAGTATTAACAACCTGTGATTTGGTTAATTTCTGTCCAAGGTTATCCCACCTCTGATATGTCAAGGGGTCCATATTTCCCCTACTCTCAATTCTGTATTCATTATAGGTGTTGTGAGATTGACCACTGTTCGTAATCGTCGCCCTTTTCATGAAAATAGTATGAACCATTAATATAGTATACATTTATACCATTTTTCAGCCCTAAATTAAAGTAATTTGATTTTCATGTAGTCGTTCAGTCTGATATATTTCACGCAGAATTTATGTGCAAGTCATCGCATCTCAAATTAATATTTGGAAAACCATTTAATGAATAAAAAACAATATTGAAACTAGAAATGATCAAAATCGCCTTCAGTTTAATACAGATATTCAATAATTGTCCAGAGATAGAAATTGAAAATAGATATAAACGGTCATCTGAGTGTCATAGACCTGTCAGGGAGTCTCATATTTGCACTAGAGAAAAAGATTTTTAAAATCTGTCACTTTTTGGCCTCGCCCCTAGGGTCCCGAGGGGGAGGAATTACGAGGTTGATTACTGTTAGTTATCTGAGCCTTTTCATCAAGAAGAAAAATGTTCAATTGTTAACGCACGACGACGGACGCAGACCAATTACAATAGTCACCCGAGTTTTTTCGGGTGATCTAAAAATTTTCTTTATATTCTTAAACGTTCTCGAAACCTTCGTATTACTGCGTAATTATCAATCTTAGTGTATAATGAATATGACAAAATATTTCATTTGTTAAATAATGAAATACCACCATGCAATTTACTAAAACCCAAAGTAAACAAATCCCTTTCTGAATATAAAATATCTGAAATAAATTCCATTGTTTTGAAGCAAAAATTATACGAAATAAGATAATCTAAACATACTACAATTGATTGATTAATTGATTTTACGTCCCGTCGAGAATGTTTCAATCATATTGATACGTCACCAGCTGTAGGTGAAGTATCACAAATTTAGACCTATGCTTAGAGCTCAGGGCAGTAAGGGTTCTTTAACGTGCCAACACCTGCCGTGACACGGGAACTCCTTTTTTAAGGTCATATCCGAAAAACCTGTGATTCTCACTTCTTAATGCCGAGTGTTTGGCGAAGGAGCAATCACTACCTTGTTAATGTATTAGTTTCCACGCGGACATGGCACGAGCAGAGCTCGAACCCACGACCTCCCGGTTACGAAGCGAACGCTCTAACCACTGAGCTACTGCGACCGATTTGACAATTGATATCTATACAGATGGTTATGCAGTAATCCTAACATTTTCTCTGCTTGACTACCGAATAAAGCAACAACTTATACCGCCGTAGCAAGAACTATCTATCTTGAGCTCGAGTACATTAAAATTTGTAATGGCAAATATTTCACTATATTCGCAGACTCTCTATCTTGTCTACAGTCTATAAACAACATGAATATTTATCATGTATACATTTTAAACCAATACTATCTTCTAACTAAACAAAGTACAATAGTCGAATTCTGCTAGATTCCAAGGAATATTGGTATCCATGGCAACAACAAAGCAGACAAAAGGCTAATAATGCACTTCGAAATAATATGGACTTAAAATATATCGTAAAACTACATGTAAATTGTCTTTAGCAAATATATTGAGATTACTGTGTCACGAAGAAACTTTATTCTATTCAAAACAAAGTAAACAAACTGTGTAACATCGTAATGAAACGCCAGGATGAAGTTAGTCTGTGGAGCCTAAGGGGCACAAGTTCCAACAGAATGGTTGGTGTCCCTAGAATTATCCTTCGAGATATTAAACATTTGTCGTATGTTCAGTCGGCAGATAGCCAGCTTTTATACGGAAATAGAAATACCTTTACTCAAATTAGATTGCCTGGTTTCCTTAAGAAATAGTTTTGATGATTCCTTTTTTAGATTCCGTATCCAAATGTTCTCTAAACAAAAAGTGCAAAACGTGTGGCATATTGATCACAAACCGCCAGTTTCTTAAACTCAGATTTACTAACAAAGTAATTGATGCCTTTAACATAAGCAATATTCTTCGTCATAAAGAAGTTCAGTCGTGTATTCCAGAATATTTCAAGTTCAAGTCTACACCTTGTAAATCTTACAAATATAATTCCATTATTGCATCCAAAGTTTTTAACTACAAACAAACTTTGCAGTGCCTAGATATAGATCATCTTATTCTCAATCCACCAGCGTGCTTTTGTTCTTTGTCTTTTTGACTGTAATCCAACTGGACATGTCATTACTGGTAATGTTGATATAGTTAAAATTGAAGACCAACTTTTTAAAAAGGTCCTAAATGCAGAGGGCCTCGGTCTTTTAATTGGCGACTTAACTATATCTTTATTATAAATTTTGTCGACAATTGTGCCGCACGATGGGCTACACGTAAATCTGAAAAAGAAGAACTTGATACATTGTCAGAATGGATAAAAAGTATAAGAGGAGTATTAAAATCCCGTATGAGACATGTCAAAACAAAATTGTGTACCATCTATACTTCTGTGTTTAATAAACCAGAAGTGATAAAAGAGTTAAATAGGTTACATAAGGAATATGTTTTGATGCCACTGACAAAACTTGTGACAACATTGTACTTGTTTGTAAGGCTCATTATTACAACTGCATTGTAATTGAACTTAGCATTAATTCCACATTTTGTAATCGCACTTTTACTCCAACTGCCCTTTTCAAAATATGAAATTCTTAAACGAAATCATGCTTCAGTTTTAAAGACATTTTATATCCCAGTCAGTGGAGTGGATGAATATGAGCTACCGTAATTATACTGGATCCCCAAACTCCACAAAAACCCTTACAAAGATACATTGCTGGGTCCAGTAGCTCTGTGGTCTACCCCAGGATTTTCCCCGAAAGCTAAGATATGCAGCAATATCTGTATATTCGGAAAATCACAAGGTGAAACACCATGGTATAACAAGGTCTTGCCGTAAAGAATATATCTACAAAATATGAAAGCTCTACCCTAACCCGGAGGCCTCTGTGGCTGAGTGGTAAGAGCATCGCGTTCAAAATCAAAAGGCCCTTCACCTCTATACGGCTGGGATTCGATTCTCGCTCGCGCCGATATATGTGAGAAAGTTTGCTACTTTACTTTCGGAAGGTCTGTGATCTCTTCCCGGGTACATTGTAGCTGGGTTCTCTCCTCCGTCAATAAAACAAATGGACGCAACCAGATAACTGAAAATTTTTTGAATGTGGCGTAAAACAACAAACAATCATTCAATCATCGTCGCAAGCCAAGTTTTATGTTTTACTCAAATACATTATGTAATACTAAGCTTGGCCTTACCCTAGGGTCAGAGCCACTACCCCCAGGGATCATGAAATTTATATTTTTTGTCAAAGACTTCCCACCATCCATTACTATGCATTTAGTTTTTCATAAATATATGCGGTTGTAGAGACGATTTTTGAAATTGGTAAATATTGGCAGTTTTTTCTTCACCTCATTAAGCCTCAGGGGTGCGGAAATACTGAAATTTAGGTCTGGTGAACTGAAATATTTTCTCCCAGTTAAGATTGGTCTAAAGTCCATTTTGCTACTTTAAAATTATGAGTAAATATATATTTTTCAAGTTTTAAATTCTCCTATTTCAGATAATGGCGACATTTGCCCAGTATAAAGTACAAATTTTCGTAATTTCTCAAGATGAGTGGCTAAAGTGATAATGTTCAACACGTATTCGATTGTAAACTATGTGTATGTGCAGCAGGTATTGTTGATAATATCAGTGATCTGTTTGCAACAAAACTTAGTTCCACCGTCAGAGTACGTCTTGAATATTGAGGTTGAGATTGCACGACGTCCCAATGGATCGGATTTATAATCGCGAACAGTTTTGGTTTTAAAATTTCTCTGCGAGTGTCAGATCCGGGAATTAAAATGGCGCGCTAAACGTCTACTAATATCACCCCCGTGTGGACCCGGGTGTGAAAAGAATAGGTCCTCGGCAACCCCCTTGCCTGTCGTAAGAGGCGACAAAATGGGGGCAACCAGTTTGCCATGGGTTGCAACCCGAAGGGACGGAGAAAGGGATCCTGGTGGCTGAGGTTTGCAGACACTGGGGTTTATAATGTCTGTTGACCAACACTCCACTTTGGCCCCAACTTCTGCTAGACGGGTGGTCAGGTTTGGCCCGACTTGATCAATCGGCTGGTCATGCCGAGCTGATGATATCTTCATGTCATAGTATTGATGTATTTGCAATGTCCTTATAAATATATATCCATTTTTTTGCAATTTTCCCAAATGCCAACATTTCCATGTCGATATCTATACATCAAGCGGTGGCTTAGGGTCAATCAGATAAAAGTTTTTTGTCTGAGTATAGATTCTTTGTATCCTCTTGGTGTCGGTCTTACTGGAAGTCCGTTTGATCTGACATCGCCCTTGTTGGCGCTCCGAGGCGGGCGGGGAGCAAGGAATCCGAAACATTACTCATTTTACTATGGCTACTACAAAAAAACGTTGTTTCTCAACAGCTTTAGAGACCTCTATAAATGATGAGCAGATTATCCCTATTAGCGAACACTGGCCCCGTTTCATCACACTTGAAGCAGAACTGATAGACACGCAAACGAAGCCCTTAACAAAAGTATCCCCTTTTGTTCTTCAAAAAGGTTTACAAGGAATAATTGTAACTCCGAAATCTGTTAAAAAGTTAAAATCTGGAGCTCTACTTATTGAAGTTTCAAAAAAACATCATTCTACTTCATTATTGACCTTAAAACATCTAGCCGGTATACCTGTAATTGGTAAAGCCCACTATGGACTGAATCAAAGCAAAGGCGTACTCTTTGACAGGGACCACGACCTGGACGACATTCCTGAACAGGAAATCCAAAAAGAATTGGAACCCCAGGGAGTGATCCATGTCAAACGGTTTACGAAAAAACGAAATGAAAACATCGAACCAACGAATACCTACCTGCTAACATTTGGAATGCCGATACTTCCAACAAATATTAAAGTCGGATTTTATCAAATGAAATTAGAAATGCTCGTGCGAAACCCGCTGCGTTGCTTTAAATGTCAGCGATTTGGTCATGGCCAAGCAAATTGCAAAGGCTCCGAATCCTGCTTCAGGTGTGGTGAGGAGGGGCATGATGGAAAAAGCTGTCAAAACGAACACAAGTGTAAAAATTGCAAAGGTGACCACATGGCATCCTCTAAACAGTGTCCAATCTGGATGACAGAAAAACAAATTCAGAAGGTTAAAGCAGAAAAACGCGTAACTTACCACGAATGCCATCATATGCAACGGTTTTAAAAGCATCCTCAATGAAGGATATGTCGACACAAGTCTGTGAGAATGATATAGTCTCACAGACTTCTGCAAAAATAAAAACAGTTTCGGACAAAAGTAAAATAAATTCAACATCTGCATCTTCAGGGTCCGCAGCTAAGAGTGTAGCTGCGACCTCTCCAAAGTCTGTAGCTGCAACCTCTGCGGGGACTGTAGCTGCAGATGCCCCCAAATCATCTAGGAGACGTAACTCGTCTCCACAAAAAGATAAACCAAAACAGTATAGCGATCGGTTGCCCAAGGGGGCGAAGAATCCGGTCGCTATACATAACAAATTTGGAGTCTTGGAGGAAATGGATTTCGCTCCATCACAATCCTGGAAAACATTTGTTTCAAGTCTAAATTCGCATAGTCCTATAAATAAAGTTTGGAATGCAATAAGGAAAATAAAAGGAAAAGATCCCGGTAAAAAATATCAACATCTGAAGGTAGGAAATCAAATAATCACAGATAAGAAAGATATATCTAACAATATAGCGAAAACTATTTCCAAGAACTCATCAAAAGGAAACATGAACCTACATTTCATCTCAAACAAGAATACAGAAGAACGGAAAACTTTGGATTTTACATCTGAAAACAATGAATGTTATAACGAACCATTTACGTATGATGAATTACTAAAATCTCTAGAAAAATCGCATGATGCATCTGTAGGTCCGGACCAGATCCATCATCAAATCATAAAACACCTTCCTAAACCTACCAAAGAATGTCTTCTGCAAATCCTTTAACATGATATGGGAAAATGGTAACTTCCCATTTTACTGGTCACAGGCAACTATTATTCCTATTCCAAAACCTGGTAAGGATCACTCAGATCCTAATAATTACAGACCAATAGCCTTAACAAGCTGCGTATGTAAAACCATGGAACGGATGATCAACGAACGCTTAGTATGGTTTCTTGAAACTAATAACATTTTAACTGATATACAATGTGGCTTCAGGAAAAATCAAAGCACGGTCGACCAGTTAATACGACTTGAAACGTATATTCGAGATGCCTTTGTCAAGAAAGAGCACGTCGTCTCAATATTTTTGATTTAGAAAAGGCATACGATACCACATGGAAATACGATATCTTAAAAGATCTTCATAATATAGGTCTTAAAGGCCATTTACCAAACTTCATTAAGATTTTTTAAGTAATAGGCATTTCAATGTTCGCATAGGATCTACATTTTCAGACAATTTCAAACAAGAAATGGGCGTGCCACAAGGAAGTATTTTATCAGATACATTCTATTACATATCGCCTTTCGGCTCTACGTGGGTATCATATAGCATTGCTTTCCCGAGATCAGCAAGGCATAACATTGAAGATCTCAATTCAAAGATTTAAATAACAATAGAATGTGACACCATTGTGTACTCCACCCCTATATAAACGGCCGTCCTCGTGCGGCATCATCTTTTTTTCCTGAGCAGGTATAACGTTCATTTTCTTTCAGGTATTTCACTTGTATTTACAAGTGTTTGATATCGTTTTTTCTAGGACGTAGTCCAGAAATATAGTTTGATTTTGTGCTTGCCAAGAACGTAGTTCTGGCCTGGCTGGTGTTTTTTGTAACACTGTAGTTTTCGGGCATACTTCGGTTCCCTTTTTTATTGCAATCATGTCGGATAGAGAGGATATTTTGTCCCTGGGGGAAAACACTGATGATAATCTTGACGATGATTTCATCCCCGTAGTATTCATGGTATTGATAAAATGCAGACTAGGTCTGAGAGCTCACGAGGAAAACCTCGTATACGATCAGGGCTCAAAAGAAAATCATCTGAGGCGAGTGTGAAGCCGCCTAAAAAACGTTCGGCGAATAAAAAGACGGTTGAAAACGACCAATGTCTTGATATTGAGTCATTAAAATCTTCTTTGGGTATCGACTCTATTTTGAAGTCTCTATCTTGTCTATCGGATTCTGTTAGGAAATTGACGAATGTAGGTCAAGGTATGGCGCCCAATTCGAGCCATAATGCCGAAAGTGTGGATAGAAGTTTTGGTAATAATCCAACTTCAACTATTACTAGACCCAGTTCGGAGTTTGTGAGTCTTAATCAAACGGATGAAAATGAAAATGATTATTTCCTTAATGAGTTTGAGTTATCTTGATTCTGGAAACTCTCCTTTTGTAGGTGTAGATCCTCAAGTAGCATTTAAAGATGCTTTTGAAATTTCTAAAGCTACTGGGGATGTAGAGAATTTTGATTCTGTGGATGAATGGGATATCCCATAATTAAACCCAGAAGAGGCTACTGGTCCAAAAATTGGGACTGGTTTGGCCAAAGCTGTAAATGCAGCTGTTTCTGTAAAATCCAGTAAGGAAACGATGGGAGAAATTCCAAAGCGATACAATCGACCAGAAAATTGTAATTATCTCAAAGCCCCTAAAGTTAACAAAGAAATTTGGGAGGCTATGAATAAAAATGCTCACTCATCTGATCTTGCTTTGCAAGAAATTCAGAGATATATGGCTCAAGGGTTGATTCCCATTGTCTCTTTAGCAGATCAATTGGCTAATAACAAAGACCTGAATATTCAAAAAACAAAGTCTATGTTGTCTGACTCTATTAGTTTATTGGGTTATGGTTTTTATAATCTGTCAATGAAGAGGAGAAATGATTTAAAGACTTGTTTGAACCCAAGATTTAGAAAAATTTGCAGTTCAGACACTCCTGTTATTTATTAACAAACATTCATTAAGTTCCTTCAGGGGTCAAGGCTATGGTTATAACAACACAAATAAAAGCAGGTCTAACTCTTTAAACTTCTGGGATGCTGTTGGTCAAGGTTACCAACAGCAAAATCAGTCTCAAGGTTACCGAGGTTACCAACAATACAGACCTCGTGGAGGCAGACCGTACTACAAAAGAGGGGGATATTTCCCCAACCAGTACAAAAGCCAAAAGAAAGGCTTCCAGAACCAGTGAATAAGGTGAGAGCACTCGATTTTGATTATTGGAAATTTTACACTAGTGACAAGTGGATATTAGAGACTGTAAAAGGTTACAAGATTGAATTCATTGAGATACCTGTACAAAATTCTATACCAAAACAGATTTCTTTTTCTGAGAGTGAATCAGTGTTGGTTCAAAATGAAGTTGATGTTTTGTTAGCAAAAGAAGCAATTAAAAAGGTTTTGAATCCTTCTAATGAATTTATTTCAAATATATGTTTGGTTCCAAAGAAAGATGGGACTTCAAGACCCATAATTAATTTAAGAAATTTCAATGAATTTGTAGAATATCATCATTTTAAACAGGAAAATCTACAATTTGCGCTAGAATTGAAAAAGGTGACTACTTTACTTCAATTGACTTAAAAGATGCATTTTTTAGCAGCAGTATACATCCAGATGTTCAAAAATATTTGAATTTAAAGATGGAAAAACGATTTGTATAGCTTCAAGGTTCTTCCATTTGGACTTGCTTTTGCACCTCGGGTTTTTACCAAAATTCTGAAACCTGTTTTTGCTGCTTTTAGAGCAAACAAGATAAAGTGTTGTTATTATATTGATGATTCCCTGGTAATAAACAAAAACTACAATGAATGTGGATGTGAAAGTCAATTAATTATAAATGAACTTGACAAACTGGGGTTCACAATTAACATGAGGAAGTCTGTCCTTGAACCAGCACAGAGAATCATATTTTTTGGTTTACTTATTGATTCAGTGCATTTAAAGTGTTTTTAACTGATGAAAAACTTAAAAAGATTATTTCATTGTGCAGAGAAATTCTGAATGAAAAGTCTGTAACTATTAGATTATTTGCATCTTTGATTGGTCTTGTAGTCCATGCTTTTAATGCTATTTTTGAAGGACCTATGCATTATAGAGATATGGAAAGAGATAAAATCAGAAATTTAAAAGATTTGAATGATTATGATTCCAAAATGCTTATATCAAATGATAGTGAAGCAGAGATAATTTGGTGGTTAAAAAATGTCTACAAGTTAAATGGGAAATTGATTCGAACTCCTCCCATTGATTTCTGGATTGAAACAGATGCTTCACTAAAAGGCTGGGGAGCTCGATTCTTTACGAATTCTGTAGGTGGTCGATGGACTTTGGCAGAATCTGAAATGCATATTAATGAATTGGAACTTCTGGCAATTAAATTTTCACTGAAAGCTTTTTTCAACGGTTGTAAAAATTGTCACATAGGAATAAAATCTGACAATACTACAGCTGTTTCTTATATTAATGCTATGGGAGGTATGACATCAAAATCTTTAGATTCAATTTCATGTGAAATTTGGAATTGGTGTATTCAGAGGGATATAATATTATCTGCAAAGCATATCCCTGGTATTGAAAATATTCAAGCAGATTACATGTCAAGACAATTTTCAGATTCTAAAGAGTGGATGTTGAAACCTTGTATTTTTTCTCGTATTTGCCATCAATTTTTCTTGCCTGATATTGATCTTTTTGCCTCTCGGTTGAATGCACAATTAGATATTTTTGTATCTTGGACTTTTGATCCAGATGCAGCTGAAGTTGATGCTTTTACTATAAGTTGGTCAAACTTTTGTCCGTATATTTTTCCTCCTTTTAGACTAATTGGAAGAATATTGAATAAAATACTGTCGGACAAGGTAGAGAAAGCAATTTTAATTGTACCTCTCTGGAAAACACAAAGTTGGTTTCCTTTACTTATATCATCTTTGATATCTATTCCTGTCAGGTTACCACGGCACAAAGATCTACTTGTCATGCCACATACGGAAGAAAACCACCCATTGACAAAGAAAATGTCCCTGATCGCCTGTATTGTGTCAGGAAACACCTCGAAAATCGAGGATTTTCAGAATTTGAATCTAACATTATTAACTCATCACTTAGAGGTTCAACCGTTAAACAATATCAGTGTTGCTGGAGGAAATGGGTTCATTGGTGCAATTCGAGGAAAGTTAATTCCAATCATCCGTCTGAAATAAATGTTGTTCAATATCTTGCATATCTAATGGAACAAAAATGTTCTCTACCTGTTGTTAATTCGAATAAAGCTATGCTTATGCATACTTTGTCTTTGTTTCGGGTAGATTGGATTAATGAGCAATTTTTTATACCAAAGCTATTGAAAGGCTATTACAATTTGAATCCACCTAGACCAAAGTGTAAGTTAACATGGGATGTCTCAAAAGTTTTACTTTTTCTCAAAGATGTGTACCCTTTAAAAGATTTGTCCTTGAAAATGTTAACATGGAAATTAGTTGCTCTGTGTGCTTTAACTACTGCTGCAAGGGCTCAGAGTCTGTCAGCATTAAACATTGATTATATGAGTGTTTATAAGGATAAGATTATTTTTCAAATCCAAACACTTGTAAAAACATCTAGACCTGGCGTTCCTCTACCTTCTGTGATATTTTTTCAATATGAGAAAAAGGAATTATGTGTTGTTGAAACATTAACAGAATATCTGCATAGAACAAAAGATATTCGTAAATGTTCTGATCTTTTTATTTCATATAAAACTTATAATAAAGTGACTACATGTACTCTAGCTCGATGGTTAAAGAGTGTGTTATCTTCATCTGGGATAGATTCCACCTTACATACTGCTCATTCTTTTCGTGGAACGGCGGCGACAGTGGCTTTCGCTTCTGGTGTTTCTATGAAGGACATTATGGATACTGCAAATTGGACTTCAGCTAAAACTTTCTTCCAGTTCTATCACAAGGATTTGCCAGTCAGTGATAACGATTTTGCTGCTCGTGTGCTTGAGTGTTGAACTGTGAAATTTTTGTGTTATTATGTTTCCTTTTGGAATGAAGTTAAATAGTTCATAATTTATTTTTCTTTCTTTCTTTTTGGTTTGTCTGAATTTGTGACAACGCTTTGAATATGCTATATGATACCCACGTAGAGCCGAAAGGCGATATGTAATAGAATGGTCCCTCATCCAAGCATACCTTTAGGGATGTGAAGGATGAGAGACATTCTATATAATGAGCCTGAGGCTCAAGAGGGTATCATATACCCACCCAGTTTAACACTTTGATTCAAACTTCTCCCAACCCATAATCTTATTTATATATATATGGGTTGTCACAAATATTTTGAATAATGATGCCGCACGAGGACGGCCGTTTATATAGGGGTGGAGTACACAATGGTGTCACATTCTATTGTTATTTAAATCTTTGAATTGAGATCTTCAATGTTATGCCTCGCTGAACTCGGGAAAGCAATGCTATATGATACCCTCTTGAGCCTCAGGCTCATTATATAGAATGTCTCTCATCCTTCACATCCCTAATGGTATGCTTGGATGAGGGACCATTATTTAGTATTAAAAAAACAGTCTCGCTGAAGTACTTAAAAACGACTCTCATGGAAGTCTATATGTCGATGACTTTGTTCTCTGTTATAAATCCAAAAATATGAATTCGATCGAGCGTAAATTACAGTTATGTCTAAACAAAATCCAAACCTGGGCTGATGTAAATGGTTTTAAATTCTCCAGAACTAAAACGGCGTGCATGCATTTCTGTTCTAAACGGAAACACCACGATGATCCGCAGTTGGAATTAGATGGCACTCCAATTAAAGTTGTAAAAGAGATTAAGTTCTTAGGTGAAATTTTTGATAATAAACTCACTTTTATTCCGCATATAACAATGCTCAAAGAGAAATGTACAAAAGCCCTTGATATAATAAAAGTTGTTGGAAACACAAAATGAGGAGCAGATAAGAATACTCTTCTACATCTGTATCGCTCTCTCATCCGGTCTAAACTAGACTACGGCTGTATAGTATATGGAGCATCAAGAACATCCTACATTAAAGTCCTTGATGCAATCCACCATCAGGGACTTCGACTGTGCACAGGAGCTTTTCGAACCTCTCCTGTAAATAGTTTGTATGTTGAGGCAAACGAACCACCTCTAGATCTACGTAGAATAAAACTTATCTTACAATACGTTGTTAAATTAAAAGCTAACAATGACAATCCTGCATTTAACTGCGTTTTCCACCCACAGTTTGAAGATTTGTATGAACAAACTAAGACCTGTACTGTATAAAACCAATTGGTCTCCGAGTCAAAAAACATTTACATGATTCTGACTTACCTATGGACATTATAAAACCCTCATCACTTTCAGAAATACCAGCATGGAAATTACTAAAACCCAAAGTTGACACTTCACTTTCTGAATATAAAAAATCTCAAACAAATTCCGCTATTTTCAAACAAAAGTTATCTGAACTGAAACAATCTAAATATTCTACAACTGATATTTATACAGACGGTTCGAAAGACCAAAATAAAGTTGCTGCTGCTGCAGTAACAAATACTTCACTATATTCTCAGACTCCCTATCTTGCCTACAGTCTTTAAGTAATATGAATATTGATCATCCATATATTTTAGACATTTTAAACCAGTATTATCTTCTAACTACACAAAATAAAATAGTTGAGTTCTGCTGGATTCCTAGTCATATTGGTATCAATGGTAACAACAAAGCAGACAAAGAGGCAAAGAATGCACTACAAAACGATATTGTACATTTTAAAATTCCTTACACAGATTTGAAATATAACATAAAACTATATGTAAATGATCTTTGGCAAATATATTGGGATTTCTGTGACAGAAGTAAACTGTATTCTATTCAAAACAAAGTAAACAAATGTGTAACATTGTAATGAAACGCCAGGACGAAGTTATTATTTCAAGAATTCGCATCGGACATTCAAAATTGACACACTCTTATTTATTAAACAGAGAACTTCAACCTGAATGTATATCTTGTGACTGTCCATTAACTATACAACACATTCTTTTAGAATGTAGTGATTTTACACCCAAACGAAATAGACTTTTTAATAATGTGCAATCAATGTATCAACTTTTTACAAATATTGACTATCATCTTATTATAAAATATTTACAAGAATGCGACTTTTAAATTTGATCCTTTACAATATAACCTATTCATATACACAAAATGATATGTATTTTTACCTGTTTACGACTTTCAACTTTTAAGTCCGTCGGATGGGATGTTAAAGGGTGCCCCGTGTCAAGGATTAAAACCCCCTTGGCACGTAAAAGATCGTTTCCTTGATTTTCGAAAAAGAGTAGGCTCACTGAGGGCCGTCAGGGAAACTTTCATAAACAACCATGTTTCAGTTGTTTAATCGCCGTAAAACGGCGTAAAACCCCAATCAATCAATCAATCTACTAATATCAAAAATCTTACATGTAAACATTTAACTATGAAAATGTACCAACATTCATTTGTTTGAAAAATAATCGGATGGGGTTATTTATACATTGTTATGGCTAATTTATGGGGGACCCAGGGGAAAGGGGTTGTGTCCCCTTTTTTCGCCACAAATTTACAAGGCATAACTGGCATACATAGATGAAAACTCCATGTTTGGCATCCAACATCTTCGCATTTTCCGTTATTTGACTTTCAGATGTGCCCCCCCCCCTTTTTTTTTAATACTGGATCCGTACAACGTTGAATTCCATAGATTTGAAATTATATGGAAATTTTTGTATTTTTGCAATGGTTAACTTTAACAGCAATCTACTAAAAACAACGGGAAATTTTACATGTAATATATTTAATTAGAAAATATTTATACATAACTTATAGCTTGAATGTTAGGTATATATATACTTTAAAAGCCCTATATTTGAAATTATGTAGAAAGTTATGGATTTTATGTTACAAATAGCTGTATTGATTGATTGATTGATTGTTGTTTTCCGCCACACTCAACAATTTTTTTTCCAGTTATCTGGTGGCGTCCATTTCTTATATTGGTGGAAGAGAGAACCCAGATACAATGTACCCGGGAAGAGATCACACACCTTCCGAAAGAAAACTGGCAAACTTTCTCACATATATAATTAGTGTAGCTGAGGTACATCTACTGATATAAACAGAAAAAAATATATATGTAAAACCTGTTGTTATGAAAATGTGCCCAGATTTGTTGTTTTTTAATCTTTGCTAGTGTTATGCTCTTTTCAATAATTGTACATATTTTTTTTCAGAAACTCGATAAAAGTTTGAAATTGATATGCATTCTAAATCATTGATAAGTTTCCTACTGAACAAATGCAATATAATTTTTTTTTGGCATTATTGATTTTAAAATAACCACAATAACGTGTTTTCGAAGACATTGATAAAATCTGCATAGGGATACAGGGCGTCACTAGTGTCTGTAATGAAAATTAATACGTAAACCTTAGATATGTTGTTCTTGTTCATTTCCCAAGATGTCAATCTCTGCATTTCAAACAAAAAAGTGCTACCTAAACAACAACAAGAATCCAGGAGTAAGGACCTACTTTAATATATATATATATATATATATATATATATATACTTACTTTTGAATTTTGTACAGGTACAGTATTAAAGAAATAAAGTATGATCTTCTGATCAGGCCACTCGCTCCTTCTAGCATATCCGTGGCCAAGTGGTTAGAGCATTGCGCTCAAAATCACAAAACCTCTCACCTCTATTCGGCGCGGGTTCGATTCTCACTCGCGCCGATACATGTGAGAAAGTTTGCCAGTTTACTTTCGGAAGTCGGTGGTCTCTTCACGAATGCATTGTATCTGTGCTCTCTCGCCCACCTACAAAAACTGGATGTCACCAGATAACTGAAAAATTGTTGAGTGTGGCGGAAAACAGCAATCAATCAATCCTTCTACAATAGGACATATATTCATAGGAACGAAGCTTCAAAGGCAAAAGAGTGTGAGCGTGATGAAAGGAATTGGACTTTATGTATTTTTTGCAACAGAACACTAATTTGTAGGTTACCCGAGTAAACTCGGGTCACCTATAGCAATTGTTTATTGTCCGTCATGCGTTAACAATTAAACATTACTTCTTCAAAACTACAATTCTAATAGTCGCGTTTCGAGTTCGTCCCGGAACACCATTTTTATTCCGCGTTTAGTCGCGCCGATCACGTAACAGAGCAAAAAATGTTCGTCAGGACAACTTCCGGTAAAATTTGTTCGTATTAGCAATATTTCACTCGTTCTGAAGAATACCGGCAAAAAGTGGTACTTTCATGCAATTCCTGGGTGTTCAATAGACGATGGGGAGAGAGGGAAGTACAGCTACATGCATAATGTTCAGAATTTTGATGCATAATTTTCAGAATTTTGCTTTTCCCTGGAAAAAGAAAGCTTCATCTGTTAGATTGATTGATTGTTTATTTGTTTTACGTTACGTCGAGAATTTTTCACTCATATTGAGACGTCACCAGCTGTAGGTGAAGTACCACAAATTTAGACTTATGCTTAGCGCTCTGGGCCGTAGCAGTGAGGGTTCTTTAACGTGCCAACGCCAACCATGATACGGGACCTCCGTTTTTAAGGTCATATCCGAAAGACCCGTGATTCTCATTCTCCGTAGCCGAGTGGTTAGAGCATCGTGCTCAATAATACAAGGCCTCTCACCTCTAGTCGGCGCGGGTTCGAATCTCGCTCGCGCCGATATATGTGAGAAAGTGTGCCAGTTTACGTTCGGAAGGTCTGTGGTCTCTTCCCGGGTGCATTGTATCTTGGTTCTCTCCTCCACCAATAAAAACTGGACGCCACCAAATAACCGAAAAAATGTTGAGTGTGGCGGAAAACAACAAACAATCAATCAATCAAACTTCATCTTTCCTTGTTTTATTGCTTAGTTAGAACACATGACTTCTCACCACTAGTCGGCGCGGGTTCGATTCTCGCTCGTGCCGATATATGTGAGAAAGTTTGTCAGTTTACTATCGGAGCGTCGGTGGTCTTTTCCGGGTACATTGTATCTTGGTTCTCTCTTCCCCCAATACAAACTGGACGCCATCAGTTAACTGAAAAATTGTTGAGTGTGGCAGAAAACAATCAATTATAATTAGAAAGATCATAAATCTATGAATGAAAGACTCGAGAATGAGGCTTAAAATGTAAATATGAGACTCTCCGACAGGTCTATGTATGGGTCATGATATTCAGGTGACCGTTAAGGTCTGCGAGCCTCTTGTTAGATGTACCCGAAGTTTTGTATAAAAAAATAATATATTATAACAGAAGACACACACTGACAAGAAGAGTAAGTCTGACAAAATACATCAATACCATACAATTTATCGTAAACTGTATGTTGTTAACATTCAACACTCATTTGGTGACAGAAAACTTCAAGAAATGATTTTTCTACAACAATGAGCTTTCATCTTCTGTCGTCCATTCTTTACAAAGTTGCTTTCTTGTTAAGTGTGGCTTAGTGGACTCCGTTAAGCGCTGAAAAATAATATATACATATATATCATTGAATATAGTTTTTACCTTACCTTAGCTGAAACTTCAAGTGAGCTTTTCTGATCACTTGTAGTCAGTCTTTTCGGTCGTCTGTCTGTACAGTTTTCATATTTTCGACTTTTCCAGAAACATTGGACCAATTGCAACCAAATTTGGCAGAAAGCAGCATTGGGTGAGGTGAATTCAAGTTTGTTGAAATGAATAACAACGTTTTCCAATGGGAGATAATAGGGAAATAACAAAAATATACTGACAAATTTAAAAAAAATATTATCTCCAGAACCACTGGGCCATTTTCAATCAAATTTGGTACAAATCACCCTTGGATGACGGGAATTCATATATGAACGACTATTCCCCCCCCCCCCCTTCATAGGGTAGATAATCACAAAAATGCAAAAAATATTCTCAAGAACCACAGAACCAGAGAGTTCAAATATACATGGAGGTTTCCTGATATAGTGCAAAGTTTTTAAAAATCATGGCCTCTGGGGGTAGGGTGGGGCCATAATTGGGGATCAAAGTTACAGGTTAAAATCTTCTCTTTTTTTAAATCCTCTCCATAACTACTGATCTAATTTCAATTAAACTTGGTACAAATCATCCTTTGATGAAGGGGATTCAAGTTTGTTTAAATGAAAGGTCATGCTCCCTTCGAAGGGGAGAAATCATTTAAAAAACAAAAAATAGGGTGGGGTCATTTAAAATCTTAAGAATTACTGGGCCAGTGAAATACAAATTCACATGAAAGCATCTTGACATAATGCATATTCAGGTTTGTTAAAATCATGTATCATATACCCCAAGGAAAGGGTTGGGCCACAATGGGTGATCAAAGATTTGAATGTGGAAATATAAGAAAAAATCTTTTAAAATCTCAAGAACCACTGGACCAATTTCAATCAAACATGATACAAATCATCCTTAGATGAAGGTGATTCATGTTTCTAGAAAGAGAAATGAAGGGTTATGCCCCTTTCAGAGGTGAGATAATTACAAAAATAGGGTGGGTCATTCAAAAATCGTCTTAAAAACTACGTGGCCAGAAAAGATAAATTACCTGTAAGCTTCTTGATATAGTACAGCATTAAATTTGATAAAATAATTTCCCCCAGTAGGAGGGTGGGGCCACAATAAGATATTAATTTTTACATGCGAAATATAGGAAATAATCTTTTAAAATCTTCTCAAGAACCACAGGGCCAGAAAACTTTGAGCTACATCTCAGCTTTCTGGTATAGTGCAGATTCAATTTTGTTAAAATCAAGGCCATGGGGGGGGGGGGGGGGGTAGGGTAGGGCAACAGTAGGTGATCAAAGTTTTACACGCAGATACGCAGGGAAAATCTTAAATATGGGTCAAGATGACGCACGTGAGCGATGAGGCCCATGGAGCTCTTGTATTTAATCCGTGGTATTCTTGTTATTTCTAAGTTTTCATGAAACGAAAGAAATAACAAAGGATAGATGATGGATTTACAGATGTTCCGAACTGTCTTTCATCAAGATAAAGGATATCGTTTTTTAACACCATGGAGAGCTACTTCGTCAAACAAAGGAATTCGAAAATATCTGAATTTTGTAATCAGTTATCCAAATTTCTTAAAATTCTACACAAAATTACTTTGAAGTTGATATTAATAATATCCCTCTTGACAGTATCTAGTGTAAGGGGATCAGGTCTACAGGTCTTTTGGAATGCCCATCGGTACAAAATCTGCTCCTTTATTTGCCGACCTGTTTTTGTTCTTATGGTGCTGAATTTATTCAAAAGCTTTTACGTGAAAGAAAAAAAAACATTGTGTCGCCTTCAACTTGAAATGTAGATAAGATGGCAATACTGTATCTAATAATATTTACATCCATTCATGTCTCTACTATATTTCAATGGTGTTAATATGTCCCAACCGATTCGATGCTCGAGAGCATGTTCGGTGTATGCTCAATAGACTACCTAGAAATAACAGGACTTTTAATAGTCGCTTATGACATCAGTATTTCTAAACTACATTGGTGTTAAAATGATCGAAATTACAAAAACAACTGTCATTAGATTGAATTTCTGATTTTTATACCGATTTTAATACTGCATTTGACAACGGATTACTCGTTTATCAATACAGACAGCTCACAGCGGTTATGAGGACATGCTTACACCTCCAGGAAACCTGATTGCACCCTCATATTTTCCAGTAGTCCGTTTTTGCCTTCTCGAATTTGTATCGTTTGTAGGACTTATGAGATTCACCACCTATGTGATTTAATCTTTTTCAGATTAGTACGTTTTCCCCTCGAAGTAGCACAGTTCAGTTTCTGTTCCTTGAGCTTCCCTCAGAGAGTCATATTTCGGTTTCTGCTCTCTGTAAGGGCCACATTCCATTTTCTGTTCCTTCTAAGGACAACAGTCCTGTTTTTGTTTGCTTTAAGGACCAGAATCCAGTTTTTATTGAAGAGGCTAATCATTGAAACCACGATACCAAGGGTGTGTGGTGAAGTTCCAAACAATAAGACATCATACAAGAAAACAGTGTTTTCTAAAAACACTTTTACACCTTTCATATGACTTTTATGACATAATACATGAACTAATAACATTGAAATATTGTATTTTACCTTTCGAAAGGAGCCCTTTAGGAACAATAGTTTAAAGATCATATAGGCAGGTATGCAGCACATGGATACCAGCGCTAGCATCAGTCCAAAGGCTTGTGCCCAGGCTGGATAATCATACACGTTGTTGTATTTAAGTGGTTTAAATGTCGCCACTTGAAATGCAAAAATCCCCTGATAATTGAAAGAAACAACATATATATAAAACACAAAACGTGTTTAAATAACAAGAATACATAAATTTATCAAATTTAACTTTCAAGATGAAGTAATTTTATTATGTTAAAAATTAAAATTCAAAGAAACTGAACAGAAATTTAATTTTCAGTTTGTGTACAATATTGACATACCGCTGACACTGCAGGTGTAATGTATCTCCAACAATAGTGGAAAAGCCTTGGTATTCTGTATCCAATCATCAACTCTATGGCGTCGTAAAATTTATCCGCCCCTGATAATATTGCAAGTTTCTTAATGAGGCAAACTTTTCAACACTGTCAAAAACCGCTATATATATTACATCTAATTCGCTCGTCCTAAAAACGATTCTATGATTAAGCATTGCATTATTGACAGAGTTAATGTTCCATGAAACGAGTGAAGGATTTTAATTGTCTTATAACGAATGTGAGTTTTTCCGTTGTAGGTTTGTTCTTTTGATAATAGATGATGGTGTTGAAAGCATTCAGCAGAACCCGTTACTCTTTATTTTATGTTATTACCGTCGTTTTCTTTGGAACCAATAAACTTTTTATAGAATAATTATTGTTCACCTTAGTATTAGTTAAAAGTGTCACTAGCAGGACGACCTTCGTAATATGTACTGTAATTTTTTTTTCTGTTCTGTATATCTAAGCTAAAACTATATGGATATTTTGGAAAACAAATTTAAACCTTTTTCCAGTAGAGTCAGAACATTGACGTTACGAAATTCACAATTTCCATTTCTGCTTTTCTTAAATACGCATTTAATTTTTATAAAGTATCAGCAAAAATTCAGACGCATTTTCGAAATGAAAAAGACATTTAATAACTATGACAATTTTTGCACCGCCCAGTTACCAAAATGTTCAATTGTTAAAACATTTAATCACTGACTTTTTGGCCCCACCCTACTAAAATCCCTAAATGTACCCCTGGGGTAAAAAAAAATACACTATTGGAAAAGCTCCTCATAATTAATATGTATTTAATATTTCGTACTGATGTGACGTTGTAGAGAAGATTGTTTTTTTTTTTAATTCTCAATTTCTATCAGTTTTTGCCCCAGCCCTAACGGTATACCAGAGTCCTGAATTATGCAAGAATTACCCTTGTCGAAAAGATGCTTCATACTAATTTGAAAGAAATGAATGGGTAGTTATGAAGAAGTTAAAAAAAAATGCAATTGTTAACAGGCGATGGATCCTGACTAAAAGTCATAGGTCACGTGAGTGACTCGGGTGACATAATAAAAATACATCATATAAAATCCCATGTACTGTAATTTGACTGTTACACAAAATGTGAAAATTTCAACAATATACACAATGCGACATTTGACTACGGACACGACAGTAATATAATGGATAATTTATCCCATGTAACTGTCATACCGCCGAAGAATTTATCCTAATACATTTTTAATCCCATAGAATAATGATAGAATTTTGATAAAACGAAACACATCCTCCCATTCTCCTATCGGGATTTTTCTCTTAAGGAGCTTATATTTCTTGTTTCATCTGAAATTCTTAAAATATAAGCACTTCTTCTCTGACCAACATTTATGGAAATGTGATGTTAATTACCGAATATCCATCCAATGACGATAGCCTCCCAGAAGCAAACCCAGAGCAGGACCATTCCGGAGGCTGAGTAGTAATCAAACAGCTGGAAAACGTACATCCCTCCCTAAGAGGAATTCAATACTTAATATGTATGTATACATTTGAATTGATTTATTATGATCATTGTAATGATATATCTATTATTTTGTAAGATTTATCAAATGAACAGATGAAGATCACTTTACCCGTGACACCATTGAAAGACCAATGGTGTACCAGAGCACACAGGCTACAACCGACAATACCATTCTGCCCTTGACTTTGTAGAACAGACGAGGAAACATATCACTCACATGTCCCATGGCTGATTCTGTCATCACAAACTGAAAAACAGGTAATTTTGTTTCATTTGTTTCAGTTTAGTAGTTTACTTTCCTAATTAATTATCGAAGATATCAGATAGTTAATTCGCGTTAGGATGGGGGACGGCATTTTATGGAAACTTCATTTTTATCTTTTACTATCAATAATAGATTATAAACAGCATATATGGTACATCAAAATTGGTACCGTCTATAATTTATATTAATTGCTGGTGTTAAAATGAATATAAATTTAACTAAGAGAATCTTGTTTTAGTTCAGTGGTTAGGTTGACTGATTGGTTGTTTGTTTTACGTCCCGTTGAGAATTTTTCAATCATATTGAGACGTCACCAGCTGTAGGTGAAGTACCACAAATTCAGACCTATGCTTAGCGCTCAGGGCCGTAGCAGTGAGGGTTCTTTAACGTGCCAACGCCTACCGTGACCTCCGTTTTTAAGGTCATATCCGAAAGACCCGTGATTCTCACTTCTAAATGCCGAGGCTTTGGCGAAGGAGCAATCACTACCTATTTTTCGTCTTAGGTTTGACGCGGCCATGACAGCAGCGAGACTCGAATTCACGACCTCCCGGTTACGGAGCGAACGCTCTAACCACTGAGCTACCGCGACCGGTATACCGGAAAAATGGTTAAGACACTCGCCGTAAAATCCTAGGTTTGATTCTCGATCTCAGTTTAAGACGTTTGATCTAGTACAGATGTGAATACTTTCCCTTCGCCAAGCGCTGTGCATAAAGAGTGAGAGTCGTGGTATTTTATAATATGGTTTTAATTGATTGATTGTTTGTTTGTTTTACGTCCCGTCGAGAATTTTTCACTCATATTGAGACGTTACGAGCTGTAGGTGAAGTACCACAAATGTACACCTATGCTTAGCGCTCAGGCCCGTAGCAGTGAGGGTCCTTTAACGTGTCAACGCCTACCGTGACACGGACCTCCATTTTTAAGGTCATATCTGAAAGACCCGTGATTTTCACTTTCTAAATGCCGAGCGTTTGGCGAAGTAGCAATCACTACCTGTTTTTCGTCTTAGGTGTGACGCGGTCATGGCACGAGCGGGGCTCGAACTCACGACCCCCCCCCCCCCCCCCCCCGGTTACGAAGCGAACGCTACCGCGACCGGTTCAATATGGCTTTAAAAACGGATACCTCCTGAGCCTATTTAGATTTTAAAGCGATAAAGAACTTTCACTTTTACCGCCGCAATCACCATGCTGTGGCACTTGAACTAACGTTGATGTCTCTATTTAAGTAAAAAAATTCGAAAGGGACGTAAAACCCCAATCAATCAATCAATCGAAAGGGACGTAAATCAACATACACAATAAATACCTGACTATCGATCCCGATCAAAAACAGCATGAAGAAAAAAAGAATTGACCAAAGCTGAGGTAGAGGCATCTGGGAAATAGCCTTTGGATAAACTATAAACACTAGACCCGGTCCTGGAATAGAAAACAAAACTGTGACTAGAGACTACAGGCATCAGACCCGGTCCTGGAACATGGAGTAAAACAGAATCAGATACTATAGACAACAGGCTCGCCTTTGTGTAAACTATAAACACAAGACCCTGGCGCCAGCCATGACCATAAAGTGAGAGCATAAAACTTTACGTATTATATAGACCTGTTCTGTTGTTTCCAGTTCAAACATGTTTTTAAATCGAAGCAAGCCACTGACAAATAAGTTAATGTTACAGGGGTTTCACCAGTCTCGTTTAAAGTCAGCATTTCGCAAATTCTATGGTCGTTATAACCTGTCAGTGGCTCAAATGCTGTCTAACGCGATTTATATCAATTGTCAGCCCGTTTTTGTTTTTATAAGTTTGACTACATTTTACTCCATTTATCTGATTAAGATGTAGGGTTCATGGCGGGTGGGAACGATCGACTGGGAATGTTTATTCTTCTTGGGCACCTAACCCACCTCTGGTAAGTCCAGGTGTCCGTGCCTGCCTACTCTTAATTTGATAACCTTTATAAAATTTTGAGATTGATCACTATTCATTATATTTGACATGAATGAAAATGATAATTGTTAATAGATATATCTAAATATCGCGGTGAAGCCTAGAAAAAGATATATTTTTCTCATATAGAAATGTTTGAACAGTCTGCCTCGTAAGAATATGACGACAAAGGAACACAATTTGTGCCCAGGGGCGAATTCCAACACACGCTTGGAAGATCTGATCGCCAAAGTCTACGAGGATATTGGCAATGACTAAGTCCAAAATCTTTAGAGTACCTGTACTCAAAAAGCAGAGTGGTGTTTAACAATGTTAATGACTGATCACTAAACTAATATATTCATATTTTCATTTTCCATTTCCGGTCGCGGTAGCTCAGGGGTTAGAGCGTTCGCTTCGTAACCGGGAGGTCGTGAGTTCGAGCCCCGCTCGTGCCATGGCCTTGCCAAACCTAAGACGAACAATAGGTAGTGATTGCTCCTTCGCCAAACCCTCGGCATTTAGAAGTGAGAATCACGGGTCTTTCGGATAAGACCTTAAGAACCGAGGTCCCGTGTCACGGTAGGCGTTGGCACGTTAAAGAACCCTCACTTCTACGGCCCTGAGCGCTAAGCATAGATTTAAATTTATGGTACTTCAACTACAGCTGGTGACGTCTCAATATAGTGAAAAACTCTAGACAGGACGTAAAACAAACAAACAATCCATTTCTGTTGAAGAAGGAACTGTCTGTGATGTCAAAAAGTCTAGTGAAAAGGCTAAGATAATTAACAGTATTCAAACTCATAATTCCCATAGAAAATACAAATGAATGAGATGGGCAAACACGGACCTCTGGACATACCAGAGGTGGGATCAGGTGACTAAGAGGAGTACACATCCCCTGTCGACCGGTCACATCCGCTGTGAGCTCTACATCCCGATCAGGTAAATGGAGCAATCCGTAGTCAGAATCAATGTGCTAAGAACGGCCTAACAATACACTGATTCACAGTAGAAGCATAAACTCCGCCCACCATGGTTACGTCATAGCAATAACGGAGACTCGGACAAAAAAGTAAGCAATGGTAGCGACTGCAAACGCGTTCGAAATCATCCCGGTCGAACTTTGTTAGATTATTTTAAATATATCACGGTTTCATCCTATGTGAAGAATAGGGGTTGGTTTTTATAATTCATAGCTATCGATATGATTTCAAATTATTTCATTCCACTGAGATAAACATAGAAATCACAACGAAATATTAGATCTACCGTTAGACTGAGCTGACGATCTTTGAGCAGGTTTTATAAGTAATGCACGTGACTATTGCCAGTGCTCTTATCATGCAGGCTTTTCGTACATTTTTTCAATATTTACATTTCTTGGATACTAGATTGGTTAAAATTTGTTAAACGTATCGAATGATTAGCACAGACAAAATGTCATAGTTTCGGTAAATTCGACACATCGACTTCTTACGGACTGAATACTTATACAGTAGGCGGATATTAAAATGAATTCACGGAGATTCATTAGATTTATGTACATCTATAGTAATATATACGTAGACCCCATAACAGATTCCAGTGCTTGGTGTTTGTCTGCATTTAGCTATTCTTATTCTGTGAAATATGAACAGCAGCAATTTTAGCCTACTCTGAAAAATGTGTTCATGCATGCAGTACTGTACATCAATAAAAAAGGTGGCAGATTGGATCATTTTTGTTTGAAATCTAGTGGTATATTCCTTGGATGAAAAGAAGTGGAACGTTTTCCCAAGTTGTCGTATGGCTACTGCGAGGTCATCGTTATTTCTCAGATTGTGAACATTGTAATTAAGCTGATGTTTGATTTTGTCCAACAGTTTTCGATAATATTTGGATCGGGGCGTTAGCGCGTAAAAGAACCCTCACTGCTACGTCCCTGAGCGCTAAGCATACTTTTAAATTTGTGGTACTTCACCTACAACTGGTGACGTCTCAGTACGAGAGAAAAATTCTCAAAGGGACGTCAAACAAACAATCAATCATGGATCGGGGCTCTACGCTGGTCATTCAAGAGATGGAATTCTCTCGCTGATTACAAAATCTTAAACAAATTTTGCTCTATACATCGGAGCATTGTAATTTTGAAATATGTAGCGGTTGTCTGAGAAATGTCGAGTTATAACAGGCCATAAATTGTTTTCAATATATTCTTCAAGATTTAAAGTATCCACACCGTTTATAATTATGTGTGGGGATTCTGGCATCCTAAGCACGCCCACTAGTTTTTGGAGTAGTACTCGTTAAATACGCATGGGTAAATTTATGACGGACAGTGACAATAGCATGGATACTGCAGGGGAAGAATTCGGTTTGACAAATGAAGAAGCTGTTTCATTATTCAGTTCTTCCCTTGAAAAAGCCTTAGAAAAGCAAAGTAACGTTATATTGAATACAGAGAAGTTGACTAAACGCAGCGCGGGCAAAAGCGTGTTGCATTTGACGGAGTCATTACCAGAGTTTTAATTCAAGCAGAAATACCATAAAATTCAATTTCATTTTAATCAAGAAGGGTGTTCCATATTGTCAAAATTAGAAACATAAGTCGAAGAGTGTTATTTTCAAAAAGCAGAAGAACTTAAAAAAAGAAAAGTGACTCTTTTACATAGAAACAAAATTCTAAAGATTGCAGACCGACACGGATGGGATACCGTGCATGAATATCTCGACGACCCGTTGGCGGAAGATAACGAAGATGCTACTAAGCTTCGTAATGTTGTTAGTCGTGCTAGGAAACGCTCTTTAAATTTTTTCGGTGCTTTAGCCAATCGTATAACGCCTCTTGATCTGTGCCAAAATTTAACTCGGGCAGAGATAAAGACACGAGATTCGGAGCACGGAGCAACAGGCTTCCAATTTTCAAAGGATCGTTTCTATTGCCGCCAAATCGGACACATGGTCTGAGATTGTCCATACCTCAGAGGACAGCCCATCTCCTCTCCGTCAATTTCAGCTCCAAGCGGTTCAAACACCAAGCAATGAAAATGTCAAAGTTGAGTATATGTTTGATTTTCATGAAAAGTTTGAATATGAGCAAGATACAGAAGCAAACTGTGTTAAATCTATGCTTAAGACAAATGCTGCATTTTGGGAATTTGAGCTTAACGGTAGTAGTTTTATTTTGAATATCATAAGACACGGATATGTCATTCCGTTTAAAGATTTTCCACCCGGAATATATTTAGAAAACAATAGGTCCTCATTAAATCACGCTGAATTTGTCAATGAGGCCATTTTAGATCTTGTCAAAAACGGTTGCTTGAAAGATGTTTTTAAACCTTTTTTGTAGTTAATCATTTTGCAGTTTCAGTGAATATTAAGGGTAAAAGAAAAGCGGTTATATTTAGATCTCTGACATGTCGATCAATTTGTGGAAAGACAATGTGTCAAATGTGAAGAGGTGAAGGAAGGTCTGGACTATGCTAGAGAAAAACACTAAATAATTAAATCATATGAAATCAGGATACCATCATATAGATATTCATTCTGATTTTCAAAAATATCTTAAATTTAGCTGGTAAATAGAAGGCAAAACCCGGTATTTTGAGTTTGCTGTTTCACTTTCGGTTTATCATCGGCTGGTCATATTTTCACAAAATATCTGATCAAAATGAGGACACCTGGAACTTTTGGATTTCAAGTATTAAAAGTTGATTTTAGACAATGACAGTGCAAAATCAGAACAGTTCCATGAATTATGGTAAGAATCAGCATACACCGCATAGGCATCATAGGCATTTAAGGTTAGTCTTTAGCAACATGTGCTTATTTATCGTGTTCATGTTTATATAGCGCTTTATTGACCTGCGTCTTCTAAAGCGCTTTACAGATAATGTAATAAAATATATGTAAACATACGTTATACATGTGAATAGAATAAAATTTAGCGCCTTATGTAATGATATGATTACTATGCATAATAAAATATGAAACAATTTAAAACAACCCTTAGGAATAATTAAATACATATAAAGGATATGATCATAATACTAAACTACAGTTGTAAAACTATAGATACAGTTGATAAATAAACGCACAATGTGCTAAATGTATTATGATTGATTGTTTTTGTTTTACGTCCCTTTGAGAAATTTCACTCATATTGAGACGTCACCAGCTGTAGTTAACGTACCACAAATTTAGACCTATGCTTAGCGCTCAGGGCCGTAACAGTGAGGGTTCTTTAACGTGCCAACGCCTACCGTGACACGGGGTCTCCGTTTTTAAGGTCATATCCGAAAGACCTGTGATTCTCACTTCTAAATGCCGAGCGTTTGGCGAAGGAGCAATCACTACCTATTTTTAATCTCAAGTTTGACGCGGCCATGGCACAATCGGGGCTCGAACTCGCGACCTCCCGGTTACGAAGCGAACGCTCTAACCACTAATATATTATGATGTAGATGCTTTACTGCAAGGCACCAAGTGCGTGTCGTGTGTGTATTCAGAGTTATGAAACGAAATGAGATGGTATGATTTTCAATTCAAGGAATTCATGGAAATAAAGTATCAAAAAA
This sequence comes from Ostrea denselamellosa, assembly GCA_024699665.1. Taxonomy (NCBI): domain Eukaryota; kingdom Metazoa; phylum Mollusca; class Bivalvia; order Ostreida; family Ostreidae; genus Ostrea; species Ostrea denselamellosa. The sequence goes on from JAMZEH010000055.1 coordinate 17,521,988, forward strand.
GTAGTAAAGATGTGAAGAAATTCCATCATCATGGCATGAAGTTGTGGAGCAACTGTATTTATCAAAATTGTCTTCTTTTTCTATAGGTACACAGTCGTATTCGATCGGGAATTCAGAAAACTTTCGGAAGGTCGGTGGTCTCTTCCCAGGTACATTGTATCTGTGTTCTCTCCTCCACCAATAAAAACCGGACGCCACCAGATAACTGAAAAATTGTTGAGTGTGGCGGAAAACAACAAAACAAACAATTTATGCTTCCACTATCTTGACGATTCAGAAAACAGCAGCTGCATATTGTAGATATAGGTCTTCCGGTTATCTTTGATATCTCCTTAACTTTATATTAGCTGTGGATAATAATAAAACACATTCTTTGTCGGACTTACTAAAGTTCGGATCCTTTCCTACTTATCAATTTTGATACCAGAGGCAAAACTTTGCAGTCGACAAAATAGGCTATTACAAAGTTTGTGACGTGTGCTTGTAAAATTTTGTGCGAAGAGTAATAACTCTATTTTATGGATTACAAATAAAAAATATATTGAAGCGCGGGAGTGCAAAACTAACCACCATTTTTTATGAATACTTTTGACCCGAGACTATATGTTAGGAATTTTGGGGTGTTGAATTATGAGACGGCACTGCAGTAATAATAAAGCAATGTAAGGTCTCAACCGTGCAGACTTTTTCCTTCGCTGTAAATCATCTTTAAATTATTTTACAACCTTTTCTAAGGGATGGGTCTGTTGCTCATTGACGTTAATCAATATATATTCAATCTACCTTACATTTGATACCATGATTTACCTTGTGTTATTGTATTATGGTTATATCGTGACCCTATGGTGCTAGATTGGGGCTATAGTATGGAGGTCATTTTTCATATGAATAAAGATTGAAAACAATATTTTATTTAATCACAATAGCTGAACAACATCAGTACTACAGTGACTCGTGTGAGCGATGTGGCGCATGGGCCTCTTCTTTAAACTTTAAATTCTAGATGATGACTTCATATCTGAAGTGCATAAATTATTTATTTCCAATCCACTATCAATCATCTTTTTACATCTTTATTGTTAGAAGACATGAGTGTGTAATTATTTGTCGTAATAATTAATTTATGTTACTTGTGTGGACACAAACAGAAAAATCGACTTGATGCGAACAGATCTTAAGTACCTTTTAGGTGCAAAAAGGTTACGTTTTACAAACTATTGCTCAATTACAAACAATATGGCCCTATATTGCTTTTTAATTTCCCAGTTACCCTTCAATTTAGACATAAAAAAATTACTTTCACATAAATGGACAATACTCCAAAAGTCAGGAGAGAAGATCTTTAATGGAGAAGTTAAGATATCAAACCTGATTCTGCGACTTGACTTATGTCGACTTTCTGTTGATGCGCCATGAATCCCAGAACAGAAAACACGACAAAACCACCAAGAATACTTGTCCCGCTGTTCACAGCCGCCACGACAAGTGTACACCTACAGAATCAAATCTTCTCCTTACAGAAAAGTCAACACTTAATGTTGTGGATCTTACTTAAGATCTTATTTTAATTATTAATTAAAAATAATTCTTTTGAATATCAATATTACATGAACGTTGAGGATATGTAAGTGTAATATGAATATACACCCCATCTATTTTAAGAAGGGGCAAAGTAAATGTGTTAGAAGGTGTCAGGAAATATTTTCGATCTGAAAACGACATTCTGAAAAAGTGGCGATTTGATCTCGGTACCATCAACATTTGATAAATTGATATGTTTATCGCTTTATAAACTACAGGAAATGAACCTATTTGCACATTTGGAAAGACGAGAAGCACCTGCTGATGAGAAGCACGATTCTACCTACAGATGAGAAGCACGATTCTACCTACAGATGAGAAGCACGATTCTACCTCTGATGAGAATCACGATTCTTCCTACAGATGAGAAGCACGATTCTACCTACTGATGAGAAGCACGATTCTACCTACAGATGAGAGGCACGATTCTACTTACTGATGAGAAGCACGATTCTACCTACTGATGAGAAGCAAGATTCTACCTACTGATTAGAAGCACGATTCTACCTACAAATGAGAAGCGCGATTCTACCACTGATGAGAAGCACGATTCTACCTACTGATGAGAAGCACGATTCTACCTACAGATGAGAAGCACGATTCTACCTACAGATGAGAAGCACGATTCTACCACTGATGAGAATCACGATTCTTCCTACAGATGAGAAGCACGATTCTACCTACTGATGAGAAGCACGATTCTACCTACAGATGAGAGGCACGATTCTACTTACTGATGAGAAGCACGATTCTACCTACTGATGAGAAGCAAGATTCTACCTACTGATTAGAAGCACGATTCTACCTACAGATGAGAGGCACGATTCTACCTACAGATGAGAAGCACGATTCTACCTACTGATGAGAAGCACGATTCTAACTACAGATGAGAAGCACGATTCTACCTACTGATGAGAAGCACGATTCTAACTACAGATGAGAAGCACGATTCTACCTACTGATGAGAAGCACGATTCTACCTACATATAAGAAGCACGATTCTACCTACTGATGAGAAGCACGATTCTACATACTTGTAAAAATCGGTGTTGAACTTGTTATAACTTCCAAGAGTTATCATGGCTCCTAAGGCAACAGCTGCAGAAAAGAAAACCTGCGAGCCGCCATCCATCCATACCTGCAAAATGAATATTATTTCAATGTTGATTCCCACCGATTATTTGTGCGAGAAGGTTAAGATAATGAACAGTACTCAATCTAGTAATTCCATATCAAAGCAATCTACAAACACGGACCCCTGGACATATTAGATGTGGGATCAGGTGTGTAGGAGGAGAAAGCAACAAGGACAGCGTAACAATTGGTATGAAACACGTCAGACAGCATTTGCCCTAATGGAAGGTTGTACTGGCAAATTAAATCGTTTTAACAACCATAAAATTTGCGAAATGCTGACTTTAAACGAGACTTTGGAAACCCCTGTAGTATCAACTTGTTTGTCGGTAGCTTGCCTTGAATTAAAAACTGTTCATATACAGAACTAGCTCTTTTGGATTCTCTTAATTAATGTATGTGGGTTTTCTTTGATTGAATGCGAGATCTCTCAGATTTCTTTTCAATGTGTTTTTTCCCTGAATGTTTGCATGTGGTTACTTGTTCATATATAGAACATGCTCTCACGTATTGAATCAGTTAAGAGACATAAACACCAAATGCAAGTGATAATGGGATATTACTGTATAAATATGAAAAGTTGACAACAGAGAAGCTGAAATTATTTCCGTTTGTCATAAAGGCGAGAGTTCAATTTGTCATTAACGTCAGATGTTCAACACAATATACATAAATGAATAAGATGTGAACTACTGTGGTGTGTTTTATTTTATGTTCACTGGAATATATTAAAAAGACATATGATATGAATGGAATGAATATTGTTAATAGATAAAACGTCGACAAGTACCGCAACGTTCAGTTTATTACCACAACAAAGTACGTCTTCACCTCATTTGAAGATTTTGAATGAATTTTGTCTAATAAGAATCTAAAGCCGCCAGGTCAACTTATGAAGGAGCACAATGTGTGCTCCTGAGAATTCTAGCGAATAGTTGGAAGGCGTAACTTACATAGATATTGTCAATGAGGAACGTCAGCATCTCTTTAATATTAACTTAAGGAATATCAACATCTCTTTCATGTCATCTTACGAGTATTTGTGCCTAGAATTCGACTGGATTTTAATGGAGTAATATGTAGGACGACTGATTTCCGAGTTCTACGATCTAAATGCCAAGCGTTTGGTGAAGGATCGAAGACGTTAACTTCATAGGTTTCAAGCGGCCATGCGACGAACAGGCATCGAACTTTTTTGTTTTTCTGATCCGATTTCTGATTGTATGTGGAGTTTTCCCTCGATTTCTGATTGATTGTGCGTGAGCTTTTTTCTTATCTGATCTCTGGTTGATTTTATGCGGGATGTTTTCTTGAGTCGATCTCTCAATGACTGTATGTGTGTTTTTTAAATCCGATCACTGATTGATTTTATGTGGGCTTTTTCCTGATCCGATCTCTGATTGTATGTGGGTTTTTTTTTATCCAATCTCTGGTTGATTGTATGTGAGTTTTTTTTTCTGATCCGATCTCTGATTAATTGTGTAATTTTTTCTCTGATCCGGTCTCTGGTTGATTGTATGTGGGCTTTTTCCTGATCCGATCTCTGATTGTATGTGAGGTTTTTTTTCTGATCCGATCTCTGATTAATTGTGTATTTTTTTCTCTGATCCGGTCTCTGGTTGATTGTATGTGAACTTTTCTCTAATCCGATCTCTGATTGATTGTATGCGATTGTTTTTATCTGATCCCTGATTGTACATGGTTTTAGTTCACTGCCGGCTTTGCCGAAGGAGAATATTAGTTTACCTTCGGTCTGTCTGTCATTCCGAAAACGTTTTCTGACTTTTCTCCGCACTGGATGAAGTTATTCAACTGAAATTCTATACATGGCTTTGTCTTGGATAGATACTGATCAAGGGCGAGTTTCGTTACGCTGGACCTTCTTTTCACTGAATCAAGCCCTTTGATGGATTGCAAGAGTAAGTTTTCCGGACTTTTCTCCGCATTGGATGAAGATATTCAATTGAAATTTGTTACAGATCAAGTTTGAATTGTGTTATATTTGACCTACTTGGGACTGAATTATCCTAGGGTTGTGGAGGAAAATAATGAACAAACCTGTGCATCCTTCAGACGTGTAAAGTCTGGTTTAAGAAAATATTCTATTCCTTTTGCGGCTCCAGGAAGGGTAACGCCACGCACCAGTAATATCAGCAGAATTACGTAAGGAAAGGTGGCCGTGAAGTAAACAATCTGCAGATATAGATGTCGTAAACAATCATGCAAGTGCTTGTTGAATGTTCTAAATATATTTGAAACATTCAACAAGCACTTTCATGAATGTTTACGTTAAATGTTTTCAATATATTTGAAGGGGGCCTTTGTGACCGAGTGGAAAGTATTGCGCTCAAAATCACAAGGCCTCTCACCTCTTGTCGGCGCGGGTTCTAATCCCGCTCGCGCCGATATATGTGAGAAAGTTTGCCAGTTTACTTTCGGAAGGTCGGTGGTCTCTTCCCGGATACATTGCATCTGGGTTCTCTCCTCCACCTACAAAAACTGGACGCCACCAGATAACTGAAAAATTGTTAAGTGTGGCGGAAAACAAACAATCAATCAATCAATTAAATATATTTGATTCATGTATTTGAACAACAACAAATTCGACATCAGTTAGGAATGTTTTTTTATGATGCATTTATATTTGAAAGTAAAACATTTTTATGGGTGAACAATTTTCGAGCGGGACGTTAAACAATACATAATCAATCAATCAATTTTATGAACTGTTTAGGTTTATGTAGATCTCTCCTAGCTCAAACATTAATGTCAAAATTTAAAAAAATTTCGATTCGAGTCAACCTTTTATATTTGATTAACTGTATCAGAAACCTTAAAACCGTCGTTCCAATGATAAAGACCATAATCACTATAATAATTTTGGCTCCACGTGGAACCAAATCCTTACCCCCAGGGATGATGGAATTTACAATATTGGGTGCAATAGTTCTGAAATATACAACTAATATCACCCTTGTCCTAAAAATCTTCATACCAAATTTGAAAAGAAATGGATTTAATTGTTAAGACATTAATTTACTTACTGACCATTTCGACCCCACCCAGATACCAAAATCCCTACCCCTGGGATCATGAGATTTACAACTTTGGTAAAAGCTCATTCTAATATACATTTTGTTTCAATAGCAATAAACATGTTTTTAAAATATTTACACATAAATACTCTATACTATGTTTTGCCCCGCCTTAAGTCAGAACCTCTACCCCAAGGATCTTGAAATTCACAATTTTGATAGTCGTCTCCCCTGTTTTTCATCACTATGCATTTAGTTTTCATTTCACATGCATGTGCGGTTGTAGAGAATAGTTTTGAAAATTGGTGAATTCTTTTTTTTTTTTACAGTTTTCGTCTTTCCCCAGAAGTCCTGAAATTTACAATTTACGTCCCACCTTGTCCAAAAGATCCTTCAAACCAAATCTGAAAAGAACTGGAGTGGTTGTCAAGTAGTTATTGATTGATTGATCGTATATAGTTTAACGTCCCGCTCGAGAATTTTTCACTCTTGTGGAGGCGTCACCATTGCCGGTGAAGGACTGCAAAATGTAGGCCTATGCTCGGCGCATCATGTAGTTAAAATTATTTAATTGTTGACGCATGACGACGGATGCAGACAAGTTGCAATAGGTCACCTGAGTTTACCCAGGTTACCTACAACTTATCTTGCACCATGGGGAGCCGGGTTAGAATAGGTCCTCAGTACCCCTTGCTTGTCGAAAGAGGCGACTACATGGGGTGGTTCTTCGGTTTGTTTGTTTGTTTTACGTCCCGTCGAGAATTTTTCACTCATATTGGGACGTCACCAGCTGTAGGTGAACATCCACAAATTTAGACCTATGCTTAGCGCTCAGGGCCGTAGCAGTGAGGGTTCTTTAACGTGCCAACGCCTACCGTGACACGGGACCTCCGTTTTTAAGGTCATATCCTAAAGACCCGTGATTCTCACTTCTAAATGCCGAGCGTTTGGCGAAGGAGCAATCACTACCTATTTTTCGTCTTAGGTTTCACGCGGCCATGGCACGAGCGGGGCTCGAACTCACGAACTCCCGGTTACGATGCGAACGCTCTAACCACTGAGCTACCGCGACCGGTGGGTGGTTCTTCGGATGAGACCGCAAAAACCGAGGCCCCGTGTCACAGCATGCTCAAAGGTCATGAGCGCCAAGCGTATGCCTAAATTTTACAGCCATTTACCGGCAATGGTGACGTCTCCATACGAGTGAAAGATTCTCGAGAGGGACGTTAAATAATATGCAGTCAATCAAAACAACTTATCATAACAGGGATGTAATTTCGGAACCTAATGACATTGGTGTACCTCATTGTCGTATCATAAAAATGTTAAAAATATTCGAATATTATTCTTAGAAATTCATATTGAATAGGAGGATTTTATAATCATGAGAATAATGTAATTCAGAAACTTACCTTTCCAGTCCATTTTACACCTCTCCAAACACAGAAATAGACGATTACCCACATTGCTAACAGACATATAGCCAGGTGAGGTACAATTCCATCCCCATCTTCTATGCCACTAGAAATCTGGATAACCTGTTTTCTAATAAAAGGTTTACATTATAGTTAAGCATACTTGACAAAACCACTGGTCTTTGGTTTCAGAATGGCCATTTATTTGTCAAGTAAATGGCTTGACAACACTTAAGAATACTCCAATATTACGTAGATACAAGAGGCCTTTAGGCCACATCACTCATCTGAGCAACAAGTTCCTAACTGTAACAAAATATATAACGATGATTTTGATACCACATTCTAGTTCATGGAACCATGTTGCTATCAATGGAAAGTGTTGCTACTTATTTCACATTTTTGACTTGCGCATCAGTGAAGAGACATAATTTGTTGAAATGCGCATCTGGTGCATCAAAATAGCCACTGTTTATATTATAATCACTGGGTCGATGCCTCTGCTGTTGGACTGTTAGTCCCCGACGATATTCACCAGCCCAGTTGGTATTTACTTCTGTACTACCATGAAATTCGAATAAAAATTTGCTGTGATAAAATTAAGAAATTCATTTCAAATTAAGGGTTATCTCCCTCATGCATAGCTCTGATCCTTAGTAGAATTTGGCTCAAGTATATGGTATATTTTGGTTCTTTCAGCTCTTCCAAAATTGTCCTTATTTCGGATTTCCAACATTTTTGCTTCGAGCATCACTGAAGAGACATAATGTGTCGAAATTCACATCTGGTGCATCAAACTTGGAACCGTTATGTTTTATATTTTATGACCCACGTTTACATTAAACAAAACATTACACTTGCTTTATTATGGATCCTATGTGATCATCTTGTTTTAAAGGTCAACAACCTGATGGGAGTTCCTATTTTGTTTTTTTTTAAAACATTTATATACCGTACATACAGTACCCGCAACGTTATCCTTGGCATAATGTACGATAGAGCGTTATAAGATGGGATACACGCAGAATACGAAAGGATAAATGATAAACCTGATAAACGCAAAACACGATAAATGATCTTCGCCATAAACGCAAAACACGATAAATGATCTTCGCCATAAACGCAAAACACGATAAATGATCTTCGCCATAAACGCAAAACCTGATAAACTTCACGATAAACCTGATTGATTGATTGTTTGTTTGTTTTACGTCCCGTCGCGAATTTTTCACTCATATTGAGAAGTCACCAGCTGTAGGTGAAGTACCACAAATTTAGACCTATGCTTAGTGCTCAGGGCCGTAGCAGTGAGGGTTCTTTAACGTGCCAACGCCTACCGTGACGCGGGACCTCCGTTTTTGAGGTCATATTCGAAAGACCCGTGATTCTCACTTCTAAATGCCGAGCATTTGGCGAAGGAGCAATCACTACCTATTTTTGTATTAGGATTCACGCGGCCATAGCACGAGCAGGGCTCGAACGCCCGACCTCCCGGTTACGAAGCGAACGCTCTAACCACTGAGCTACTGCGACCGGTATACTAGATGAAGATCAGCGCAAGCGCAGGAAATTGAATTAGAGCTGGTTATTTTTTTTTTTATTTCTGCTTGGAAGTTTTCAACTTTAGGCAAAACATATAAACAACAATTGCTAACGTGCGCACTGGAACACCCATCCCCTTTAATGTTAATTAAATGTTATATTCTTTCTGAATTTTGTTGACTGTGTAATATAGGTGTTGGAACCGGGATGTGTATGGTTAAGTCCTTATTGCAAAACGTACATTAATCAACGAGTTAACTTTAATCAACGATATAGCCACTTCTTTTTTATTTCGTATATAAATCAAGAAAACTAGTTTGCATTCCCGTTCTCATTTGCTTACACGACCAATTAGTGGATCTACACGGTTACAGGATTATGCCCGTTTGCAAAATGTACAGTAGACGATGACTTGGCAACTTTCCTTTTCATTTTGTACTTGAATCAACAAAACTAGTTCGCCTTCTCATTCTCACTTTCCAATTATCAATTAGCTAATCAACACGGTTACAGAATAAACCCCACCCATGAGAGAGAGAGAGAGAATAACCTCCGTAGTGAAACTTGAATGTTGGATTATTTTAATACAAACTGCAGATGATAAAGATATTCAAAACTGGATGATTATCTTTCTGTGTCTCGATGTCATTCACCAATAAGTGTGGGAGCATGCTCGTACTTACAGTAGCATACCAATAAGATCCATTTTACGTCAAGTACCTCTTAGTCAAAAACACATTTCAATATCGTGTATATATTGAATTTGTAGAATATTTCTAGGCTTGCAATAAAAAAAATAACGATTGATATACGCATAAAGAAAACATTGAAAATTTAAATAAAAATGGCATTCCATGTTTATGTTAGATTAATTGTTTGTTTGTTTTACGTCCCGTCGAGACTTTTTCACTCATATTGAGACGTCACCAGCTGTAGGTGAAGTACCACAAATTTAGACCTATGCGTAGCGTTCAGGGCCGTAGCAGTGAGGGTTCTTTAATGTGCCAAGGCCTACCGTGACACGGGACCTCCGTTTTTTAAGGTCATATCCTAAAGACCCGTGATTCTCACTTCTAAATGCCGAGCGTTTAACGAAGGAGCAATCACTACCTATTTTTCGTCTTAGGTTTGACGCGGCCATGGCACGAGCGGGACTCGAACTCACGAACTCCCGGTTACGAAGCGAACGCTCTAACCACTGAGCTTATGACATTACAATGGAATATTCTAAATCTGATCATTGAAAGGAAAACTATTGTAGATAAACCCTTTATCCACGCTTGTGCTTTTCATTTTATTCTATTTATTTCTTCACGCTTTCACAGCGGAAATAAGAACATTATAAATTATATGCGGTTTTTATTCATTATTTGATATTTATATGAGTTTGTCAAGTAATGATTTTACAATTTCTATACATAATTTGTAATGTATAGATTATACAGGGAATTATCTAAATGTTACAGTTTAAACAGGGAATCATACAATTTATTCCTTAAATAGTATAAATATATTTTGTGTTATTGTACTTTTGAATTAATATTTTGTCATTAGGTTTTCTTTTCTTTTAATAATCCCTTTTGCATAATAATATTCATTTTGTCATTCGCATATCTTATTATAAAACTGATCGCGGTATCTCATTGGTAGAGTGTTTGCTTCGCAACTGGGAGGTCGTGAGTTCGAGCCCCGCTCATGCTATGGCCGCTTCAAACTTAAGACGTAAACATAGGTAATGATTTCGCCAAACTCTCGGCGTTTAGAAGTAAGAATCACGGGTGTTTCAGATATGACCTTAAAAACGTAGGTCCCGTGTTGCGGCAGGTGTTGACACGTTTAAGAACCCTTTATATTATTATTATTAGTATCTTATTATAAAATAAATTTGGGACTGCAAAATTAAGATACTTTAAATTACAAAACTAACATTTCACTGGTTTGTTGTAAACATAAACACATTGAGCCTTTCTTTACATAATACAGAGTTGGGGCTATAATATTGCGCTTGTTCTTGTATTAAGAAGGTCCACATTTTGGGCTGTCAACATTAAATAAGTTATATTTTTAATGTTTAATATCAAAATTAAAAAACAAAATGTGGGGGGTGTTTTACAAAAATCGTGAACCAGTCTCTTTAATTCTTTCTCTCAGATGAGCTGAAAAGCACACTGTACGAGAATGTGATTATAACATATTTCAAATTAAGTATATAGTATCATAGTGAATTATGGATAAAGCATTCAGACGTGTCCAAATGGTGACGAATTCTCGAGAGGGACTTTAAACAATATACAACCAACCAACCATAATGATTCATTATATCTTCAACTTCTACTTTTAGCAAACAAAAGGAATTTTGTATACTGTATCTTTCATGTTCATGCCTTTATTGAACATCACGCGCTACTTCGATTATTAAAGCATGCATTTCGTGTCGACACTGGGGTGAAAAGAAGGTTTCTGGTACACAAATATTTTAATGACCAACTTACTCCCAAAACTCGACTGCAGGATCCACAGGGTAAAAATTGTCTACAATTGTGGAACAGTTGGCGGTCGAGAAACTATGGTTTCTCTGGTTACCATGGTGGAGAGTGTCATTCACAAAGGTATTAAGACTGCTATTGCTCAAACATAGCCGAGTGTATAACTCCTCACTGGATAATGCACATCTACAACAAAAGTGGGTCCAATCAAAGCAAGACTATTTAACACACGTCTCGGTAAAACAATGAAACACATTAACTAGGAATTCTAATAATTTTGATAACAATTTGCTAATGGTTCGTCTTAAATATCATTTAATAAAATTTAGTCAAAACTTATCAAAGGTATTTAACTGTATTTTGCTTCATAGTTCAAATTAGAATTACTTGTAGAATACACGAGAGTACCATTATAGGTGTTTAAAAAGTACTCAGTTCGTAGATTTACTACAATTTTGAATTCTCTTTACATTAGACAGTTCCTGTAGATGCATTTCTGTAAATTCATCGTGTTAAAAAGTGAAAATAACAGTGATCAGTCTAATGAATTAAATAATACAAAACTTAGAATAGGCCAAACACGGATATCCCTGGAAACACCAGAGGTAGGATAGGGTGCCTAGAGGAGTAAACATCCCCTGTTGACCGCTCACATCCGCCGTTAGCCCTATTATCTCGATCAGGTAAACTTAGTAATACGTAGTCAACATACATATGTAAAGAACGGCTTAATTGGTATGAAACATGCCAGACTCGAGCTCAGGTCCTTTCGGTTACAAAGCGAACTCTATACCACAGATCTACCGCGACCGGTGCATTCAACTTAATGACAGGTTGAATATGCCAAACCGATCATTGTAACGGCCATAAACTCCTGTAATATGACCTTATTTGTCAACAAGGTGCCTAGGATGAAAAATTGAAATACGTAGAACACGGCATTTAAAATGTATACGAAAAGAGTATCCCATTCCGTTCAGTCATTGTTTATCTTTAGCTGTACACTTTATTGTTGCAGTCGCTGAATTGTCCATGTTGCATTCGTTGTTAGTGCTTCATATATGGTTGTTTTACCCATTGCTACATATACTATTTTCTGGATTTTCCATTCATTATGACATACAGTATACTAACGCGTGGGTCTTTCACCCATTGTTATAAATGTTGATATGTCTATGCTCCTTTCATTGTTAAACTAACCTGTGGATATTATATCCATAGTTATAATTGCTTACCTGTTTTTGTTCCCTTAATTGTTAAAGATACTTGTCTGTTGGATTACCTTCCATTGTTAAAGTACTTGCATACCATTCCACTCATTGTTACAGAGATTTACCTGTCGGTGTTCCACTCATTGTGACAGGGATTTACCTGTCGGTGTTCCACTCATTGTTACAGAGATTTACCTATCAGTGTTCCACTCATTGTTAGATATTTACCTATCGGTGGTCCACTCATTGTTACAGATTTTCCTGTCGGTGGTCCACTCATTGTTACAGATTTTCCTGTCGGTGTTCCACTCATTGTTAGAGATTTACCTGTGTTCCACTCATTGTTACAGAGATTTACCTGTCGGTGTTCCACTCATTGTTAGAGATTTACCTGTCGGTGTTCCACTCAATGTTACAGAGATTTACCTGTCGGTAGTCCACTCATTGTTACAAAGATTTACATGTCGGTGTTCCACTCAGTGTTAGAGATTTACCTGTCACTGTTCCTTCCATCCATTCATTACTACAGATTTACTATCGTCGGTGTTCCACTCATTGTTACAGAGATTTACCTGTCGGTGTTCCACTCATTGTGACAGGGATTTACCTGTCGGTGTTCCACTCATTGTTACAGAGATTTACCTGTCGGTGTTCCACTCATTGTTACAGAGATTTACCTGTCGGTGTTCCACTCATTGTTACAGATATTTACCTGTCGGTGTTCCACTCATTGTTACAGAGATTTACCTGTCGGTGTTCCATTCATTGTTACAGAGATTTACCTGTCGGTGTTCCACTCATTGTTACAGACACTCCACGGTAAGATTGAACTCATACTCATGTAGAGGTAGTAGAGTCCCCAGGCCAGAATCACCACATAATAAACACTGCCCAAGAAGACGATCACGAGGGTTGATATCCCAATACCTATCAAAACTCCAAATATTTAATAACTATCAAATTACACCTATGGAAATTGAACTCAAACGTACAGGATGTAATAACTTATGGAATTCAATAACTGAAAGCTATAGAAATTGAATAACCTACTGTAGCTCACACGTACAGGATGTGATAACTTACGGAATACACTTAAGAATCCAACAAACTACAGAATTCTGATAACTTAAAGAATTTCAACCATCTACAGATTCTTCTATATGTAATAAAGAGTATTTTCTTAATTACAGAATTTAAACATCTTACAAAATCAAAATGACCTACGTAATCTTAATGATTTACAGAATTTCTATAACTGTCGTAATCCTTATACGTTTTACGGTATGACTGTGACCCTTGAGACGAATGAAGACCCTCGACATTTTACAACATAACTTTAGACCTTTGACTTGCCTATTCATTATTATGATGGATTGATTTTGGAATTTACGCCGTTTTGGCAGTATTTCAGCTATTTTACGTCGGTTACCTAATTGAAATATTTTTGGTTGTGAATGTGAACGTATAAACGTAAAATCATTGCATTTTAAAAGAATGTGATATATAGTTAATGGACAGTCACAAGATATACATTCGGGCTGAGTTTCTCCATTAAGTAGATATGAATGAGTCAATTTTGAATCCCCGAGCGTATTCGTGAAATGATAACTTGGTCCGCACGTTTCAATATTACGTTATATGGTTTATTTACTTGGTTTTGAATAGAATAAAGTTTTCTTGTATCACAGAAACCCCAACAGATTTATCAAGTCCATTCATTTTACGAGGGAATATAACGAAGTTAACGTAAACAGTGTATTTAGCTTCGCTGTTTCTTTTCAATCAAACCAAGCAATTCTCACCAAGAAATCTTGACTGGTTGTAAATATAAGCTACTGTGATAAGGCTACACATCCACAAAATGGCAATTCGCTGTTCGGGTTGTTGACAGCAGACGATGTCAAGTTTCCGTCATGCACGGAAAGAGACGAATGATCAAAAGTGAATTATTATATTTAGCCAAAATCAAACGGACAATATCTTGTTTGAATGAACGGGTACAGTATAGTTTATTGCCAAATAATGGGGCCCCTAGAGGTATATACATTGCAAATAAAGTACAATATAGTTGATCCACAACTGAAGGTGCCAAGGGACGATGCATATGGAACATATAGTCATATAATTATTATTATTTTCTATATCAGATTTGTTCCGCCTCCTACCAAAAGTTCAAAGATATTCACACAGTTGTAATCATTTGAGAAAAGAAAAGTTAACCCTAACGTGTGTATACTCATTACACCATAATAAACCTTCATAACCGGTAGGTCGTGAGTTCGAGCCCCGCTCGTGACATGGCTGCGTCATACCTAAGACGAAAAATAGGTAGTGATTGCTCCTTCGCCAGACGATCGGCATTTAGAAATGAGAATCACGGGTCTTTCGGATATGACCTTAAAAACGGAGGTACCGTGTCACGGTAGGCGATGGCACGTTAAAGAACCCTCACTGCTACGGCCCTGAGCGCTAAGCATGGGTCTAAATTTGTGGTACTTCATCTACAGCTGGTGACGTCTCAATATGAGTGAAAAATTCTCGACGGGATGTAAAACAATCAATCAATCATCATATATGGGCTAGTCACAATATACGTTTATGAATTTGGAAACAGACTTCAAAATCCTTAGGCCCCGTGGGGATCCAGGTTAGAATAGATTCTCAGTACCCCTTGCTTGTCGTAAGAGGTGACTAAAGGGGACGGTCTTTCGGATCATACCGCAAAAACCGAGTCCTCATGTCACCGCAAGTGTGGCATGATAAAGATCTCTCCCTGCTCAAAGGCCATAGGTCTAAATTTTGCAGCCTTTCTCCATATAAGTAAACAAATTCTCGAGGGGGACGTTAAACAATATATAATCAATCAAATATCTTGGATTTTCATTATTCATTAACCATATATATTTGTTCAAGTCTAGTTAGTACATTACTGAAATTAAAACATTCTTCATTTATTAATTTTAACATTTCTAGTCTTTCAAAAATTTTCACCACTTAATAAAAATATATTTCGTTACCCACATTGCCGAAATTACAATGTTGTTATATTCTAAGATGTGCAGGTATGTTTCTGTGTCTACCAATTTTGATTACTAATTTATGACATGAAATTCCGAATCTGCTGAAGCCTCTCCTGCAATCTAAGTTTTAGATAATTGACAGATAATTCTCTCTTTGAAAAGTACATTTGAACTTAGTATATGTTCTAAGTTTAAACTTTATATTTTCCCCCCTAGTAGCAGTTCATTGAGTCAGGTATAATGATATAATAGCAATATGCACTTGTTTTTTAAAAGGGTTCGCAGATATACTCTTTGTTTTTGTAGA
This sequence comes from Ostrea denselamellosa, assembly GCA_024699665.1. NCBI lineage: Eukaryota > Metazoa > Mollusca > Bivalvia > Ostreida > Ostreidae > Ostrea > Ostrea denselamellosa. The sequence continues at coordinate 17,537,719 of JAMZEH010000055.1, forward strand.
ATTTATACTTGGGAAATGTGCAATTTATAGAATAAAACCAGGAAGGAATATTATTTCTATAAAGTTCCTTAGATGTTGTATAAGCATTTAATATTATGTTATTAAAAGTCCCTGTTTTCTAATCGATACCATTAATTCAATATACTTATAGTAAGTTGTAGGACAGGAAAACTACCAAATTCTGGAGGAGAAAAAAAACCTCCAAAACTTGATGCTTTCTTATGAACACACAATACTTGTCTACAAACTTGGTATGCAGTTTTTTTCACATTTTAAATCTTTAAAAATATTATTTACATTTTTATTTCTCCTAAACTTTTATAAGAATGGATTAAAAGCTCTCCAAATTTCACTACCATATAGAAGGACTAGATTGACTGTGTGGTTAAAAATATGAATAGCAACATTAATTCTAGGATTGGTAGATTAAAAAGTGTTTGTTTAACTTTAAGTAATCTTCCATCACTTTTTATACAGTTCCGTTTGTGAAAGAGCCAGAAGCTGTGAAATGAACTCCCAAGTATTTGTAATGTTGAACACAGGCAATAGTGTTGTTGCTGAACAGAATTTTTTTCCTGAATAAACGTAACAGCTGTGTTGAAAATAAGTGCTTTGGTTTTAGTGAGATTTACAGATAAGCACGCAACAATCGTTACAAAACTTATTCAAGATGTCACGTCTTTCTTGAAGGCCGTTTAATGAAGTAGATAAAAGTACAAGATCATCAGTTAACAAATTGATAATTTAAAGAAACACAAGCAATACAATCTTGTAAGTAACTGGACAAGTCATTAATGAAAAGTGTGAATAAATTTGGACTTAAATGATCACCTTGTTTTACTCCTAGTGTCACTGGCTTTGATCAGTAATGAAATTGTTGCATCTAATTGAACTACTGCTGGCTTCCTACATTTTCTTTATAATATTATAGAAATGGTTGCCTATACCTAGTTCTAACAGTTTAACTCCAGTGTGAATTACAGTATCAAAGGCTTTGTGGAAATCAACAAAACAGAAATAAATTCCTCCATCTTTAGAATTACAATACTTATCAACAATTGTTTTTTAAGATAAACATATGATCAGATGTTTTAGCATCCTTGGTGAATCCCAGCTGACAACTGGCTAGAACTTTGTTTTTAGTCAAAAACTTTTCTAATCTTTCATTCAGAATACTGTTAAATACTTTACCAATTGCACTAGTAACAGCAACTCTTCGATAGTTATTAGGATCAGATTTAATGCCAGATTTATGTGTGGTAGTGATATAACCTGAAGTACATGATGCAGCGTAGATACTTTGAGAAAAACATGGATTAATTATTTCTTTCCTTTGGGTGTGTGTGTGTGTGTGTGGGGGGGGGGGGGGCAGGAAGAAGTATATGGTGGCCTGTTTTCAGCATATGGTTAGAAATATTTTCAATCCAGGAGATTTCGTTTATTTTAACTTTGGTAGAGCTGCTGAGACGTCAGCTTCAGTAATTGTGAAGTCAAGCTCATTGAAACAAATGTTGTCTTTTTCTATTTTAGAAAGTTTAATATCCAATTCCTTTAATATGTGATGAAACTCTTCTTTAATACTGTTTAGGTTCTTAAAATGAGAATACCAAGTTTTAGGTTCGATATCAGAATTGTTGTTGACATCTTTATTTTCCTCGTCATAGAGATCATTAATTAGTTTCCAGTTTTGCTTTGGGTCATTATTATGAAGGTTTTCTATTTGATCCAAAATTGACCGTTTTTATTCTTTTCGAGTTTTTTCAATGTTTTTGTGTAAATGCTCTACAATTTGTAGTAATGGTTTTTAACGTTGGGGTCATTAAGAAATAAACTTTTCAATAGTTCATAAGATTGTACCTTAAAACGGTTCTTGTTAAAACACTTCTTTTTTTTACTTATGGTTTAATTTTACCTTTTTTCTGATGAGCGATTGACATGAAGCACTTACTTAAATGTCATAAAATTTGTTGGCTATTCTATCAATAAATTCTTGTGAATTTGTGAGGGTATTACATGTTTGATGGAATTTACATAATCGGGATTGAATATCGGAAGTCCTCAAAACATTTTTCAGGTGAATCGTTAGACCAATGAAAATTTGGCAATAAACTATGTCTGTTTCTCCAGTCAGAGTTCCTTTCAATTTTAAATCTGGTTGATATAGCTCACGACAATTTGAATGGGTATCAGATAATGTGGGTATAAACTCAGACACTCTTAAATATAAAATATTCAGTATTTCATCAGATATTATTGCATAATCAACAGCACTAGATCCATTTGGAATACAACATCTAACATTCCCAACATATCACCAAACATTCTTCTATTTAAAACTCTTAAATGGTTTCCAATACACATATCAATCAGGTCTAGCTCTACTATCTACTATATTGTCTTTACAAGATCTCTGAGTCAACTGATTGTCTACAGAGTAATCGTCAAATACTGGAAAAAAATCAGCATTGTCATTAACAATACGATCTTACTCTGAACCAATTCTAGCATTAAAATTTCCACATAAAATGATATTACCAAAACACTTGTACTTTATAATGTCTCGCTCCAAACAATCAAAACTATCATAATCAACTTTTTGGATGTAGGCAGATACCGTGTGTGTGTGTGTGTGTGTGTGTGTGTGTGTGTGATTGTTTGTTTTACGTTCCATCGAGAATTTTTCACTCATATAGAGACGTCACCAGTTGTAGGTGAAGTACCATACATTCAGACCTATGCTTAGCGCTCAGGGTCGTAGCAGTGAGGGTTCTTTAACGTGCCAACGCCTACCGTGACGCGGGACCTCCGTTTTTAGGGTCATATCCGAAAGACCCGTAATTCTCACTTCTAAATGCCGAGCGTTTGGCAAAGGAGCAATCACTACCTATTTTTGCGTCTTAGGTTTGACGCGGCCATGGCACGAGCGGGGCTCGAACTCACGACCTCCCGGTTACGATGCGAGCGCTCTAACCACTATGCTACCGCGACCTGTCTGATCCGAGGAACTGCCCATCTGGTCGCCCCTTACGAAAAACAAGGGGTACTGAGGACCAATTCTAATCCGGATCAGTTCGGAAGAGTATATTCAAATGAAATGCATTATATATCACATCATATATACTTTTGTTGAAAAACATCTGTAAATTGGAGTACATCAAGGTGAGTCACAGGACTACATTTTTATTTAATGACTCAATAAAGCATATCCTGTGAAGCATGATTTTTCCATCGATAATGCGATGAAGTCTCAATTATTTTTTGTAATTTGTTTTAATGATAAAAAGGTGTTTTGATTGCAATTAAGAGATCATAAAATTTAAAATTTGATTTGATGTATGATATAAATATCTTATAAAACCTGCGAGGAAGACTCATGTAAATTCCTTATTTTTTTTAAATAAAAAAATACTTCTGAAAATTGCAAAGATTTTGTTATTATTTTTTTTAAAATCTGAAATCTTCAATAAACATACCATTTGGAAAAAAAAGATTTATTGGACAAATATATGCCATAGAAAAATTAAAATGAAATGACCAAATTTAAGAAATACTGCTATTTTTTGGATCTGAACCAAACAAGAGAAAAAAGTACCGACCCCGATCAAAATTGACAGAAATGACTGAAGTAATCATATTATTGCTAGTTTTATTCACGTTTGATCAAGAGATTTGTTTCCGCCCCATTTAGTCGCCTCATACGATTAGCAAATGGGTACTGAGGACCTTTTCTAACTCGGATCCCTACGGGGCGTGACCAGTTCGATGGTGAAGTCATGCAAGGTGTAATGAACCTCATTAAATAGAATTATATTGCACCAGAGAAATTTTATTTGGATGAAAAGTGGAGGGTATGAACAACAGTAATTGAAAACTTTCCTATTTACATTATTTAGTATAAAAAAAACACCATTCAGTGTTAGTAGCTAAGTAATTAAACCTAAACGGATTAAACAAATACTACTATTTATATAGATTTCTATTCATGTTTTAAAAAGATGACAGCCATTATAACGTTTAGTATACCTCCTTAAGGCATAGTGTTTCAAATTACAGTAAATTAATGCAAGGTATGTGAACAATTAACACATTTAATGAAGTAAATGATACTTTAAACAAAATCTCATTTAGTTGAAGAAAATTATAGATTGATATTTTCTTTACTCCTACAAGTGTACTCCCTTAAAACAAGCGTCTTTTGGATGGCACACCTTGAAACAATGGACAGATGACCCAGCACTTCAGACCTCCTTTGGACATGTATTGACCTAGGCCAATCTCTAACAACATGATGGGCAGTCCTCCACAGACAATCATGATGAAATAGGGTACCAGGAACGCCCCTGCAAAAGGAAATCAATTACTTAAACTTGCAATGGAGAAATATTTCTTATTTACAGAATGTTACTCTTCATCCTTAGTTGGTTTTTTTTTTCTTGCAAAATTTGGTTTTGAATTCACATATGCATAGTTAGGTATAGAAATTACTCCGTATCTATACTAGTGAAAAAAAAAGAAACTGTGTATACTTCCAAGTTAAATAAAAACATAAAAAGTAATCTTTGATCGTTCTTTCTTCTTAAAGGCATAGTTTAATATGTTGAGGGTGGTGAAAAACAACAAAACGCTAGTCACAGCTTAATATACTGAACCTGTGTTTCAATACTCAATTTGTTAAATATCGCATTCAATTTGCCTTGATTAAGTACACTTGGTATGCTTCTGGTTAATTATTAAGACATTTAGTCAATGATCAAAGGCTACACCCTCATACCAGAACCCAAACCCTTGGGATCACTTAATTTACAAATTTAATAAAGTGCTATCTGCTTATCAATTATCCATTTAGTTTCAATTAAAGAAGATGTTTTCTAAATGTTTGACACTTGAAAACGAAATACTAAGTTTGGCCCGCTCTGGGTCAGAACCTCTACCCTGGGGGATTGTAAAATTTACAATGTTGAAAGAGGACTGTCTGCTCTACATCACTATGCATTTAGTTTTTCTTACAAATCTGCAGTACCGAAGAAAAAGATTTTTGAAAATTTATAACTTTTTTAAAAGTTAAGGCACCAGGGGTACAAGAGTGTTGAAATTTACAATTTATATCCTCCTTGTCCCAAAGATGTTTCATACCAAATCTGAAAAAGTTATCAAAAGTTAAACAAGAGGCCAAAGGACTTAACGGTCACGTGAGTTGCATTTAAGCCTCATTCTGGAGTCTTTTCATCACAGCTTTATGATCTTTCATTCAATTACAATACAAGGGAAAATGAAGTTGGTTGATTGGTTGATTCTTTAGGGTTGCCAATTTGGCAATATTTCAGCCACATTGCGGTGGCTTAGTAACTAGAATATGTTTGGTTGTGAAAGGTGAAGTTTCCCTGAGGGCCCCCTGTGAGTCTACTCTTTTTCAAACATCAAAGAAACGATCTTTTACGTGCCAAGGGGGTTGTGATCCTTGACACGGGGCACCCTTTAACGTCCCATCTGACAGACTTAAAAGTTAAAAATACGTAAACAGGTAAAATACATATATTGTGTATATGAATAAGTTATTTTATACAGTATTCAATTTTTCTGTAAAAGTCGCATTCTTGTAAATATTGTCTAATTTGTCTAATAACATGGCTGTCACTTTGTAAAAAGTTCATGTATTGATTGCACATTTTTAAAAAAAGAAAGTCTATTTCATACTGGCGTTAAATCACTACACTCCATAAGAATGTGATGTATAGTTAATGGACAGTCACAAAATAAACATTGAGGTTAGGTTCTCTGTTTAATAAATAAGAACGTGTCAATTTTCAATGTCCGATGCGTATTCTTGAAATAATAACTTCGTTCTGGCGTTTTATTACGATGTTACACGATTTGTTTACCTTGTTTTGGATAGAATAAAGTTTACTTCTATCACAGAAATCCCCGCCAAAAACTACGTATAGCTTTATAATTTATTTTAAATCTGTGCAAGGAATGTTAAAATATATAATATCATCTTGAAGTGCATTCTTTGTCTGCTTTGTTGTTACCATGGATACCAATTTGACTTGGAATTCAGCAGATTTCAACTGCTTTATTTTGTTTACTTAGAAGATAGTACTGATTTAAAGTGTCTAAAATTTATAGATGATCAATATTCATGTTGCTTATAGACTGTAGACAAGATATGGAGTCTTAGAATATAGTGAAATATTTGTCGTTAGAAATTTTAATGTTCTCACACGCAAAATGGATAGCCTTTATTTCGGCGGTATAAATTATTGCTTCAATTGGAGGTCCTGCCGAGAAAACGTTGTCAGTGTTTGCTGCAGCAGCAGCGACTTTATTTGGTCTTTTGAACCATCTGTATAAACATCAGTTGTAGAATGTTTAGACTGTTTTATTCCGGATAACTTTTGTTTGAAAATAGGGGAAGTTGCTTTAGATTGTTTGTATTCAGAAAGTGATGGGTCAACTTTGAGTTTTAGTAATTTCCATGGTGGTATTTCAGAACGTGATGACGTTTTTATGATGTTCAAAGTTAAGTTAAAATCATGTAAATGTTTTTGACTTGGAGACCAGTTATTTTATACATGTCTTATTTTTGTCATATATAAATCTTCAAAATGTGGTTGGATTGATTGATTGAATATTGTTTAACGTCCCCCTCGAGATTCTTTCACTCCTATAGATACGTCACCGTTGCCGGAGAAGGGATGCAAAATTTAGGCCTATGCTCGGCGCTTATGGCCTTTGAGCAGGGAGTGATCTTTATTGTGTCACATCTGCTGTGACACTGGGCCTCGGTTTTTGCGGCGTCATCCTAAGGACCGCCCCATTTAGTCGCCTCTTGCGATATGCTAGGGGTGCTGAGGACCTATTCTAACAACTCGGATCGTCACGGGGTTCGGAGGAATTGAAATGGGAATTATGAAGAAGTTAGAAATGTTCCGTTGATAACACCTTTCGTGACTGATCTTTATGGCCTCACCCTTATACCAAAGCCACTACCCCTGGGATCACGAAATTCACAATTTTTGTAGAGCCACCTATTCGTTTTAAATATCCGTTTAGTTTCAATTAGGTATCAATAGCATTAAAGAAAATGTTTTCTACATGTTTTACACTTCAAAATTATATATCAAGTTTGACCTTGCTTACGGTCAGAACCTCTACCCCTGGGATTATGAAATTTACAATTTTGGTTAAGACCTTCCTACTCTACATTACTATACATTTAGTTTCTCTCAATAATGTGCAGTTCTAGAGAAGACAATTTTGAAAATTGGTCACTTTTTGACAGTGTTGGTCCAACCCCCTAAGGTCCCAGGATTAACTTTTTTATTAAATTTTGGTCCCGCCCCTGAGACCCCAGGGGTACGGGAGTCCTGAAATTTACAACTTATGTCTGCCTTGTTCTAAAAATGGTTTATAACAAATTTGAAAAGGATTGGAATGGTACATGTAGTTATCAAGAAGTTAAAAATATTCAATCACTGACTATTTTAGCCCCACCCTCCCTGTTTTATAAATAAATATCATATACCAAGTTTGATCCCACCCTGGGGTTAGAACCTCTACCGTGGTGTCATGAAATTCACAATTTTGCTATAGGCCTTCCTGGTTTATATTACTATGCATTTAGTGTTCCGTGGGGATCCGGGTTAGAATAGGTACTCAGTAACCCTTGCTTGTCGTAAGAGGTGACTAAATGGGGCGGTCCTTCGTATGAGACCGCAAAAAACGAGGTCCCTCCTACAGCAGGTGTGGCACGTTAAAGATCCCTCCCTGCTCAAAGACCCTAATCGCCGAGCATAGACTTAAATTTTGCAGCCCTCCACAGACAATGGTGACGTCTCCATATGGGTGAAAAATTCTCAAGCTGGACGCAAAACAGAGGGACGACATCATCAAATTGGCATCGTTCGGGACCGCCCACGTTCAGGACACCAGCTTGTGACGTCATGTCGGCAAGTTACGGATACACGATTTTACGTTATTCTTTTACCTGTTAATACGTACAACATTTAATACATTTGTATTCTAAATAAGATTTATGAGTTTGATCACTGTTCCGTATCTACATTTTTTCATATTTGAAGGAAGAAAGATAAAGTTTGAGATCCACGAATTCTAGGTATGAAATATTTACAGTGCTTAAGGAACGCGTTTTACCTCCTCCATTTTTGTAGCACAAATAAGGAAATCTCCAAATGTTTCCCAGTCCAACCGCATTCCCAATACACGCAAGAACAAAGTCCACTTTTCCAGACCACAAGACACGCTTGTGTTTATCTTCCGAAATGGTGAGCATCACTCTGTCACTGTTACGCTTCTGGGGACTTTTGTCTTCGTCCATAGCCACTGATAAAATAAATCGAAATTGTATTGTAATGTATTCCACTTGAATGTAAATTTCTTACTGAAGATCTCGCCTTACATTTCACAGTGTTGAACAGATCATGACTTTACTTAAATTGAATATGTTTAAATATCACATATATTTAAGGCAGTGGAAATTTGTCGTATTTGGACAAAGCGACCATGGCAGTTGGGGATATTGTCGTATAAGACAGAGTAACCATAGTAGTTTGGGATTTTGTCGTATTTGAGATTAACGCATTGAATGGAAGAAGTACTCATTTTCTCCAGGATCAGAATCGCAATTTTATCGGCCAGCTTTTCACAAGAGAACTGAACCCTAACCTATGCCACAATAGGCCTCATCCAAGTTCATCATTGGAGATGTTAGGGTGATAGTATTTTTTCTTTAAGTTAAGGATGTTCTTTACCAAAGATGATCCCCTACATTTTAGATTGACCATTTAATTGAACCGCAATGTACTTACTATTTATTCACTTTTTTCATATCTTCTCATTACGAAGAACAGTGCCCAATGTCATAAATTATATAAAGAGTACAAAATTGAGAGCTTGGCAAAGACGGATCGGCTACACTAACCTTTAGTCAGGTATCTTGATCAGGTGAAAATATTAATTCGTTGTCAAAATCAGTATGCAAAGGACAGATTAACAATCGCTATGAATAGTCTGGTCCGATTTCAGCTAAAAAGAACTTCTAACGGCAAATTATTATTATTTGGTTCAACATAACTTTTTAACCTAATTTGAGTATGCTGAATCTGAAAAAATATGTTGAACTTCATGAAAATGGCGTTAAATAGGTCAAAATGGCGGACAGTAATTTTTTTCAAATCGTTTTGAAACGCGCATGTAGAAAAAAAAATGTAAAAACTATGATTACAAAATACAATAGCATCGAGAAAAAGATAGAAATAAGCATGCGACCCTAAAAAAGCCATTGCACGAAAAAAAAAAACGAATTTTCTCTGTTTTTCCTCAAAATTCAACGTATACTGTTCCTACATTGTTCTTTGCTTGTGACTTTGCACTTACAAAGGTCCATGCACAGCAAATTGTTACGCTTGCACCCACACCTCAATGTTTTACAACCTGTTGTGCAACTACATGCAATCAAGTCTAAACAAGATTCTGGAATTGGGTCTAAAGTCATCAGAATAGGCACTAGAATACCTTCATTCAACTTCCATCCCATCTCAGTTGGAGATGGTAATGTGGGGTTACTTATATTTGCTTATCTCCATACCAGCGCTTGATAATGTGCACGTTTAATGTGCAGATGCAAGGCATCGCTAGTGGGGGGCATGTTTTCGGGGCTCTTGGATTTTCCGAATAAAATGTTCCTAACCGAGTCAGTTGACGACACTGTGCCCTGGTTATACAGCTTGCATACGAACTTTTCACAGTCGACTATTTTCTGTTCAGTTAAATTGCCCTCTCCAAAACCCCCAAGAAGCCCAACATTGTCTTTGTAAACCTTAAATCCAGTTTTTTTGGATATCCCAAAGAAAAAAGAAGTTGTGTCACATCCAGTCAGAGCATGGAATGCTAACAGATTCGTGCACATTTCTGGAGAGGTAAAGGTTTTCTCTACAACAGCATGAATAGGAATGTTCTTGGGCTTTGCAGATGTTCCAGCAACCATCCACAACTGTATATTTATTTCTGAAAAGAAAGATACAAGTAGCAGTAAAACATCAGTATCAGATGCTAGTACAACAACTGAACTGCAAGTGGATTCTTTCGCACAATGTATGGCATGAAGAACTATTCTAGTATCTGCCTCTTCATGTGACGCATGTAGGGCAGATATATCGAGGAATTCGTCATTGCATTTAACGCTATTCTCATCGAGAAACCCACCAGCAGTAACAACAGTTTTCTCTGTGGGTGCATGAAGAATTATCTGCTCAGATAAAAAGGCAGCTAGGTCTTTCTTGTTGTCATTCAAAGACAAAAAAGCTGAAAAGTTATTCGGGAGTGGCACATCCTTATTTTCAATAACCCTTCTAACTGGCTGCTGCCCTTTTGCCCTACGAGAACGAGTGCCCGATTTTATAGATTGTTCCCTGTAACGGTCGAACAGAACATCAACTCTTGAATACATGGCCCCTTTTCTCACCACAGTGGAAACAAACTCATCTGCAAAGTCTCCAAATGTTTTCATGCCATGTGTTTTCATGCTCTGAACTAAAGCCTGGCCATCTATGATCAAAGCTGGTGATTCGCCTACATTTTCGACTCGCGCCCTTACATCAACATCTTGAAGTATGTCTTCTAAAACAACAGATTTGTTTCCAGACTTTAGTGCACCGCTGGTATCCGCTATAGATATCGGCACAGGAAGGAGCTCGTGTTTCAAAATCTGCTCTAAATCAACCTCTCGTCCGGCCTTATATGCAATGACAAGTCTCTGCAGTATGTTCCGATCTGCCTTTAGAATTTTTTTCTTTTCCACAGCTTTTGGTACAACTTGTACCTTGTATAAGGAGTCAAATGTTAATGAGCAGCTTTTTTTCAGAACACTTCTCAAAGGAACTTGTAAACTACTTGTTTCTATGTTTGGTATCAGACGATCTTTTACGAAATTCTCTAATGATATCTGTCCCAAATTTGCTGCAGAAAGTAAGGACTCCTTGATCATATCTGTAGCTTTGTCTTTTGTAACTATATTGATCAGTTGATCTCTTTCGTACAAAAGGTCAAATACTCTAAACTTTTTCATTGCATCAACGAGCGAATCCTCATACACTGCATCAGTAACTTGTCGACTCTTTGATGCGTCCTTGTGTGTGAGAATGTCATCTGGATTCACATCGTACATCACCTTTGTAAGAAGACTTATATGAGATCTCAGATTGTAGGAAAGGGACCACCTACTGAGAGCAGATGGAGTCCTAGTAATTCCTACAATTCCACCACCTTTCTTACCCGTGGCGTTTAGCCATTCTTGACTTTGGTCTGGGTCAACTTGATTGAAAGTTCCAGCACTTCTCTTGACGACAAAATTTCCATCCTGAAACTCTGATAGTACTTCAATAGGCAATTGGTGGCAATCAGCAAGATACACACTACCCCACCTAGCATAATTTGTATGGTCATATCGGAAGAACCATGGGAGCATTGAACGGAAAGACTTCAAATATAAATCCCAAAGCCCATCTCTTTCTGACTTTGTAAACATTAAAAGGATAGAAACCATGTCCAAATATGACCACCAAAACAGGACATTTGGGTTGTCAATTTCCTGTCTGAAACTTGAAAAATACTCTTTGAAAACAGGATTTTGCAGTTGGTCAATGCTAGAAAGTATGTCTTGCTGTTCAGTCATGATGCCATTCAATGTTTGCGAATGATCAACATTTTTGGTAGATACAAATAACACAAAGTCTGGCAGTAAAATCTTCCAGATTGCTTGAGCAGTAATTTTATGGGCTCTCATGCCACGACTGTAGTGCTTTCCACCTAATACATTTTCAGCAGCCACAGGTCCTAATAACTCGCATTCCATCCACAGTTCATGTAAACCAGAACCTCTCATATGATCTCCTATACATTTCATGAAATTCATAGCTATATGTAAGCCACCCATTCTTGGAACAAGCCTGTCTCTATACTCAGGAACTGACCATTTTAAATCCATCAACTTAAAGTACAAAGCTTGATCAACTGTGATAACTGTATGACGTTGACCAAGATGCTCAGATATGTGCATGCATTTCTGGACAACTGTGTTAAGTGTATCCATTTCATGAGCAGGTGCTTGTACAATAGGCATGTAACCAACAAGTGTGAAATCCGGGTTTTTACTACTGACAGACTGATTATGTCCTGACCAACTAGCTGGGACTTTCTGCTTATGTCTGTGCAAATGAAACGCCAATTCATTAGCAAACTCTTGAGAGGACAATTGATTCTCTGAGTCAGAAGGTTGGAAGATATCTAACGTAACTGGTCTGGGATAGTGAGGTTGTGATTTTCCTTCTACTATTGGGGAAATGACAATACTGTCCATCTGAGGAGGTACCTTCAATGTCTCATTTGAAGATGGACTTATGTGCTGAAGGTTAATGTCATTTCCCGACCCTCGTTGCCAACATGCTATCTGCGTTGCATGGAATGTTTCCTTGCCATCCAGTGTTGAATCACTAATATCAATATTGTCAGCTGTAAAGTGTGTGAAAACGCTTGGCTTTAAATTCGAGGGAAGGAAATGTCCAGTCCTTTCGTCCATAGATTGAAGGCTTTCCTCTGCAAGCCCAGTGTCAACACGCAGAACATCTTTATAACTCAGGGTGTGACCAGCACTATTAAACAAGTTTAACAGCTGTTTTGACCTTGTCATTTGATGCAAGGTGCATGCAAGGCCAATATGCTTTGGAGTCCACTTTTTTCCATTACTTACCCCATACACAATATCCTGAGCTACGCTCACTATTTTCTTCTGTCTGCTGCAATCTGGATTGTCATTGCCATCAGTACAATCAAAGACCTCTTGTCCGCCATAAAGAAGATTCAGAAACATGAGGATACTATCTGGGACACAACTTACGGCATCAGCCTCACAAACATTCAAACCCATGTGACCAGGTCTATCTTGCAGGTCTGATCTTAATCTTAGTGCAACATGTACCAGTTCATGAAATGAGTTGTGTGGAGGTTTATACCATGGCATAGTGAGTAATTCGTCATCCATGGTATCTTGGTCATCATGAAACATATCTCCAAAATGAGATTTAGAAAGAATATGGGGCACTAAAAGAGTTTCGCGTTCAGATACTGCTCTATCGAGGGGACGAAGAAACTGGAAGATATTCTGCACCTTGGCTTGCAGATTTTCTTTAAACGTTGATCTACGAGTGATAAAAGACTGTGGCATTTCAGATCCTACCTCTTCTACCAACTTGGAGTAGCTGTTCCATGTATCAGAGAGCTGTAAGATTTGGCACTTGCTGGCTGCGTACTCCAGTTCTCGAACAAGAAATATCATGGCCAGATCTTCACATTTTGACTCCTTTTCTGTTTTTTGTGTATCATACTTAAAAGCATTCATGCATTTTAGATGGTACTTACCCTCTGCAGCTATCAAATCGCTAACGTTTCCTAACTTAACACGAAGTATGTTGTCATACTTTGCATTTTTAAGAACCATGTCGCTAACAGAAAATGTTGTAATGTTGAATAGCTTCTGTTTAATTTGTTGTTGACAAAATATGCATAACTCCCAATCTATTGGTGTAGATGCATTTCGCAAAGTTCGGGATGCTGCTGCAGAAGGGTGTGAGCAAGATGACGTAGACGGTACATCATCCTCTGTATCGACGTTGATTGTATCAGATGTGTTTGTAAGCAAACATGCTTTTCTTTCCATTAACTGAATTGGTCTGGGGTGAGTAAATGCACTATAGCATTTCCTATGACATAGAACTCTATCATTAGGACTTAATTTTTCTATTCTGTCAATGGCATCATAGTTCCTGGCATCTTTAACTTTCTTACGACGAGATGCCCTCTCGGTCAACGTTTCGATAGACTTTTTGCTTTTTAATTCTAACGTGTCTGTCTTTTTTTCCTGACATATAACACACAAATCTGTATCTATTTGATAACTTCGCTTAAGTGATCGTTCAGTCATGATTTCTAATCAATGAGTGGTGAGATATGACAAGCCTATAACCTCGGCCATCAGTTTTATACCTTATGTCAGAATCATTTGTTAATTCGATCCTCGATTGTGTCGGTCGCGCTATTGTGAAAACCATTGAACACTGTGTTGAATTTCAAGTGCATTTATATCATAAAGTATGCAATACGTTAACTGAATAATTTGCACAATTAGAAGGAAATAAGCATTAAATATCATATCAAAATGCATATATATACTGTGCGTCAATATGCGGTTGCGAAAAAATGAGTTAATTGGGATCTAATCGTTTTTTTCACAATTTTAATTGTTTAACGAACATTGAACAATTTATTCTATTTTTCAGACACATATAAGTTTAGTACAAGCCTTTAAATTGCTTTAATTTGCAATAAACTTTTTTAAAATAAAGCCATATAGATAATTTTGCAAATTTCAACACCGCCATTTTGAATCGCCATTTTGACCTATTTAACGCCATTTTCATGAAGTTCAACATATTTTTTCGGATTCAGCATACGCAAATTAGGTTAAAAAGTTATGTTGGACCAAATAATAATAATTTGCCGTTAGAACCCATTTCTAGCCTCTTTTTTCAAAATCTGGACCAGACTAGAATCTTGGAATTAGATGGTACTCATATTAAATCCTTCGGATGAGACCGCAAAAACCGAGCTCCAGTGTCACAGCAGGTGTGGCACAATAAAGATCCCTCCCTGCTCAAATGCCATAAGCGCCGAGCATAGGACTAAATTTGCAGCCTTTCACCGGCAATGGTGACGTCTCCATATGAGTGAAAGATACTCGAGCGGGACGTTAAACAATATCCAATCAACCAATTAATAGATCAGAGTTAAGTATGGTAACGCATAAGTGTCATGGCTAGGTTGTCTTGTTGGTATGCCTGTTGCGCTTGCTATATTTATGTACTACATAGTGACGATATCAATAATAGCATCTAATATTTCTAAATCGAGTGATTTCTGTAGCATAAGTTGTTTTATCCGCCATAACTTTGTCAGAGTACAGTGCAGTATTTACAATTTCCCGGTCAAATATCAGTACCTCGGTATAGCATGTGAGAATATTGATGTTCAAAATGTTTTCATCTGTGACCTCAAACTGACTCTATGGAATTTTACAGTAATGTGTATGATTATTTCATTGATATTGTATTTAGATATTGTTTATTATTGCAGTTTCTTACTATACTTGTATGGAGTACATATGAATATGGAATATGACAATAAAGTGAAAGTGTTCGTTACGAAAAAGGCTTAACTGTAAGAAATCTCGCATCACAAGTATGTCGAATACACAAGAATCACCTGGCGACTTGTTGGAAGAAGCACAAAAGTCCGATGTTGTGATGGGAGGAAATGCTGACACAAGGAAGGACCCTAATGGCATAGAAACCAGGAGGGAACGTTCGTTCTCGGAGAAAGGACTTGAGTATTTTAGTGAACGGGTGAATCAAACATCCAGCAACTTGGAAGGGATTTGGATGGTCTTCTAAGCACTACGTTACAGGGTGAACCAGATTTGGAAACATTGTCACAGCGTGTGTCTGACATTTACAAACAGTATGCATTTTTGAGCTCTGAATTCCTAAGCTTTCTTGTTAGATACAACACTGAGGAAAGCGCAAGGGAACAAGCAGGATTGACACTCGTGAAGGCAACGTATGCCAAACGCATCGATCAATTTTATAGGAACATTAACTTGTTACGTTCAAGCATCAAAGTGAAAGCTAAATCAAACAGTTTTAAGTCTGCGAAATCCGCCTCAAGCAGATTTGCAGGTCCATTTTCCAGACATTCGGATACGTCGTCAATTCTAGGACGACAGCGGGCTAAACGAGAGGCAGCCAGAGTGAAACTCATGTTTGCGGAACAAGAGGCGATGCTGAATGCAAAAATGGATGTTTTATCAGTTTAAAGAGAAGCTGCAATCGCGGATGTAGAATATTTTGGAATGAAAGAAGAATTCGGTGCTTCTGATTTAGACTCTGAATGTGATAAACTAGAAACTAATGACATTCTAAACAAATAATTTAATGAACAAAGAGCACACCACCAGAAAAACGGGGACTCCACTCAGAAAAAAGTTTGTGAAGATAAACCACCTACCAAGGAGTCAGCTGGGAAAGTACATTTTCCTACGGTAGCCCAAACGGGAAACTTCACTAACCTACTAGACTCAAACCAGAACTTGATCACTAAGGAAACTATGACAAACTCTAAGTTTAATCACAGTGAGATGTCCCGCATTCCAGATCTTAGTGTACAATCAGCAAGTTCCCTAAACGTACATGTGCCACCTTTTCATTCTGCCACCCACAGCCGAACTGCGCAGCCAGAATCATTACAGCCCTTACTCAGTGAATTCGCAAACTACATAAACAAGAAGGATCTTCTGCGTTGGTCTGTGGGGAATTTCGATGATCGCCCAGAAACATACCAGTCATGGAAAGACAGTTTTGAAGTACTCACCAAAGAGCTTTGTGCAAGTCCGAGAGGAGCTGAATCCTTTGATTCGTTATCTGGGACCTGACTCCAAGAAACATGCTGTGAGCATTCGTACCGCGAATATCAACAATCCACAGAAGGCTCTTGAAAAGTTGTGGACCGGCTAGGCGATCGTTATGGAAGCACAGTGTTGTTGGAAGCATCTATTAAATCTCGATTGACAGATTTTCCGAAAATGACTGGCAAGGAAATAAGAAGTTGTTTGAATTGATGGACTTGCTTAGTGAAATCCAACTGAGGATGGACGATCCGTCTCTCAGCCGTTCTTTGATGTACTTAGATTCCTCTAAAGGAATGCATCCTATCGTAGCGAAGCTGCCAGTGAATTTGCAAGAAAAATGGACAACTCGTGCGACAAATTACAACTTCCGCCACAACGTCACCTATCCACCATTTGCATACCTTTTGGAATTCCTCACAGAGATGAGTCGGATCCGCAACGATCCAAATTTCAGTTATCAGAATTTCCTTACGGACACTAACGCTAGGCCGTCAATTCACTCTAATCTTCCAAACGACTCTCGGCGTAAGGACTCATCTCATGGAAAAAGAGATGTGAAAGTGGAGAAAACTGCTATCAAGACATTTCAAGAAAACGATGGTGGATCCCAGGAGAACAATTGCGTGTTTCATGTAGCAAAACACAAACTCAATCAGTATAACACCTTTCAGAAATTGACTCTGAATGAGAGGAAAAAGCTACTCAAAGATTACCATTTCTGTTTTAAATGTTGTGACTCGACATCACATGGCTATGCAAACTGCCATGCATCTGTGAAATGTGACACTTGTAGAAACTCGAATCATCCCACGGCACTTCACCCAAGTGACAGTCTGAACAAAGCTGATGATAAACCCAGGCCACATCATGGCGGGGAGGAATCTCAGACCACACCGAGTTCATTTTGTATAGAACTTTGTGGAAACAATTTCACAGGGAGGTCGTGCTCAAAAACACTTCTTGAAAAAAGTTTATCCAGAGGACCAACCAGAGAAAGCTCTCAGTGCATATGCATTAGTGGATGACCAAAGTAACCACACTCTCGCCAGGCCTGAACTATTTGATGCGTTAGACATACCAATGTCTTATTCGCTGAGTTCGTGCGCAGGAAAATTCATTCGGAGTGGAAGACAAACGTCTGGTTTAGTGATAGAGTCCTATGACAGTTCATGTAAACTTGGCTGGGTGCTAATTGGTAATGTCTGCTTAGGGAACCTTCATCCTCTTGTAAGTGTGAATGTTTTCAAGACTGCAGTGCATCATGATGGTCGTGGTAGTGTTTTCAACGAGTGTGAATACTCTCTATCTATAAATACAGATTGTGACTACATTTTCCAACGTCGGCCAAATGACAATGACATTGGACAGTCCATTGATGATGGTCAGTTCCGAAAATTAATGGACAAAACTTGTGTGAAAACTTCCACTGGAAATTGGACAGCCCCTCTACCATTTAGGGAATCCATAGAACGGCTACCGAACAATAGAGCTGTTGCATGGAAGCGGGCTCGCATGCTGCAAGCAAACCTACAAAGGAATCCAACCAAGCTCGAGCATTTTGTGGATTTCAAGTAGGGCATTCTGGACTCCGGCCATGCGGAAATGGCTCCTCCTATTCAGCAAGACCAGGAGTGTTGGTATTTGCCCATATTCGGGGTCTACCACACCAAAAAGAAGGACACAATACGAGTCGTCTTTGACTCTTCCTCTCAACATGATGGCATTTCCCTGAACAACGTGTTAATGCAGGGACCAGACTTGAATCGTCTTGATGGAGTGCTCATGAGATTCAGGAAAAAAAACAATAGCAGTGACTGCGGACATTCAGTAAACATTTTTTTTTTGCTTTCACGTCGCGGAAAACCACAGAGACTATCTCCGATTTTTTTCTTGTTTTTTTTTTGGCATCGAGAGAATGATCCTAGCAAAGACTAATAGAGTATATGATGTGTGTACATGTGTTTGGCAACCGGCCATCTCCAGCTGTTGCCACTTAAGGACTACACCATTGCGTAAACGACAATACCTGTGATGAAAATGTGAAACAGTTCATCACAAGAAACTTTTATGTAGACGATGGCCTTGCATCCTTTCTGTTGACACTTTGAGACAAACTCAGAAAGCTTTCTTGCAAGGTGGACATCTACGTCTACATAAAATCGCATCAAACAGCAAGATGTCATACTACAGTTTCCAACTGCGGACCTAGCCAAATCGATTGAAAATCTAGATCTGAATCGGAACGACTTACCCATTCACCACAGTCTTGGTCTCCGTTGGGACCTTGCCACAGATGCCTTTACCTACAAAGCCGCTGAGGAGCGAAAGCCTTTCACGAAGAGAGGATTGATATCTAATGTGAATGGTTTGTTTGATCCACTGGGTTTCATTGCGCCTATTGTCCTAAATGGAAAACTATTCATGAGAGAAGCTTTCAGTGAGATGAGAGCTGGGACGATCCGTTACAAAACCGAACTATGAATGCTTGGATATCATGGTTAGAGCAGATGAGCAGTCTAGACGGAATTCACATCCCACGGTGTATCCTACCTGTGTCATTTTCTGAGTGTGACAGTAAGACATTGCATATTTTTGCGATGCTTCGGAGAAAGCAGTTGCTGCATGTGCTTATATCAGAGGCGTGACGATTGACGAGAAAACACATACTGGATTTGTGTTTGGAAAATGCAAAGTTGCGCCAAAAAGTGGACACACCATTCCAAGGCTCGAGCTATGTGCTTCTGTTTTCGCAGTTGAACTTGGTGAAATGCTGTCAAAGGAGCTAGATTTACCTTTAGAAGACATTGAATATTACACAGAGAGTAGGGTAGTGCTTGGCTACCTGTCCAACGAGCGTCGGCGCTTTTATGTGTACGTATGCAACCGTGTCTCCAGAATTCGTAAGAGTTCTCCATCTCAGTGGAACTATGTGGCGACACATGACAACCCTGCGGACCAAGGGACTCGTGGCCTTCTACCTGAACAGCTATATGGAAACTTGTGGATACAAGGACCAGATTTCCTCAGAGAGAACAACGGAAATGATTGTAAGGAAAAGTTTTCATTGATTCATCCAGAACAGGATGATGAGATATGCCCCCACATCACTGCCATGAAGACTACATGTACTAACCCTACTCTTAGAACTGTACGATTTAGTCGTTTTAGCAGTTGGATAAGCCTGGTTCGAGCCATCACTCTTATCAAGCGAAAGCTGAGAACAAGAGAAAAGGCCGCAGCTTAAATATCTCATCGAGACGCTGAACTGCTGATCATGAAATAGGTGCAACTCCAGTTCTATCAGAAGGAAATAAAGGCTTTGCATGCTAATCAACCACTTCTGACGGACAGCTCAATCCTGGCCTTGTCTCCCTATTTGTCAGAAGATGGACTGCTGCGAGTCGGGGGAGGAAGTTGTCAGACTTCCCTGAGGAAGAAAAGACCCCTATCTTAATACCTGGCCAAATTCACGTAGCACGACTTCTTGTTCGTTATTGTCGTGAGAGAATTCAACACCAAGGTCGCCATCTTACCGAAGGTGCTGTCCGAGGTGAAGGTCTTTGGATCACTGGTGAAAAGCATTTGGTGTTGTCAGTCATTCACCATTGCTTCGTTTGTTGTAAGTTGCGAGGAAAGCCTTTGAACCAAAAAATGTCAGACTTACCCAGAGAACGCTTCCGTTCACCTTTGTTGGAGTGGATGTATTTGGTCCGTGGAACGTGGTCACCCGACGTACTAGAGGTGGCAGTGCAAACTCAAAGCGATGGGCTGTTTTATTTACTTGCCTCTACAGTCGAGCTGTACACATCGAGGTCATCGAGGAGATGACGTCCTCCTCATTTATATATGCTATGAGAAGGTTCGTTGCGATTCGTGGTGCAGTCAGTGAATTCAGATCGGACAGAGGGACGAATTTGTCGGTGCGGCAGGCGAGCTTCAAATTAACACCGTGAATGTGGAAGACAGCCATGTGAAATCATTTCTACAGGACAAACAAATCGTCTGGAGGTTTAACCCGCCCCTCGCATCACACTTCGGGGGCATCTGGGAGAGGATGATAGGAATCGCTCGTCGCATCCTCGATGCAATGCTGGTGGATCCCAAACATGGGAAGTTTACTCATGAAGTTCTTACGTCCTTAATGGCAGAGGTCACGGACATTATGAATTCCAGGCCATTAGTACCAGTGTCGACGGATGTAGATGCGCTATTTATCCTTTCACCACAAACACTTCTGACACAGAAAACACGAGAGATACCGAGTGATTTTCAAGACTTAGATGTGCGTGACAGATATCGCAGTCAATGGAAGATGGTTCAGACCATAGCAAATTCTTTCTGGAAACGATGGAAATGTAAATTCTTATCCACCCTGCAACCTCGTAAGAAGTGGCTAACGTCGACCGACAACATTAAAGTGGGAGGTGTAGTTCTGCTACATGATAAGGAAACAACGCGTACGGACTGGCCAGTAGGTCTCGTAAACCGTGTGTTCCCAAGCGAATAAGATGGACTTGTGCGGAAGATTGAAGTGCGCGTCATGAAGGAATGAAGACCGTGTGTTTTCATTAGACCCATCACTCAAGTGATAACTTTGTTATTCGTGTGAACACAAACTGGATCTTGTGTACATGACTATAACAATTTTGGACCGTTTTTTTTCTGTTCGTTATGGACACTTTTGTTAGCAATGTACAAGTGTACATGACAAAAAAAGTTAAGGATCATGATTTCAGAATTATTTTATTCATAACAAAACCAAATAAATTATGTTAAATATATACTTAAAATGTTCAACGACAATCGAACAATACATTTTAAACCTGTTTTTACAAATTCATCAATACGTTAAGCAGCCAGAGCAACCATTGTCAGGTAACCTCCCAAAACAGTTTGAAAATCGGTATGAGCAACAATAACAAATTTCATTACAAATGATTGAATTTTTATAAAGGTAATATCAATAGGGTGTATGTCCACCCTGAGCCTGTATAACGACACGACAACGCCTCTGCATACTTCTGATGAGCCTGCGGAACGCAATTTGTGGCAACCTTGCCTATTCCTGCTGTAAAGCTAACGTAAGCTCCTGGCGGTTTGTCGGAAGTACAGGGCGTCTGGAAACAGCTTGCTGCAACATGTCCCAGGCATGTTCTATTGGATTTAAATCCGGAGAACAACTCGGCCAATCCATACGTTCAATTGTCTCTGTAGCAAGGTAGTCTGTCACTATACGTGCTCTGTGGGGACGAGCATTATCATCCATTAACACAAAGTCGTTGCCTATAGCTCCCGCATAAGGTCTCACAATTGGATGCAGTATCTCGTCCCTGTAAATTGCACCGGTAAGATTGCCATTAATCACGTGCAAGTCAGTAAATCCACCAATACTGATTCCGGCCCAAATCATCCAAAACGATCATGCTCTGCTACACAGCAATCAGCGTACCGCTCTCCACGCATGCGCCATACACGCCTACGACCGTCATGAAAGTCCACGCAGAACCGTGACTCGTCTGTGAAAAGAACAGGCGTCCAATGACGCAGTTGCCAGTTTATGTGATTTTGGGCCCAATTGAGTTGTGCTACACGATGTCTTCTCAAAATGGGACGAACAGCAGGTCGATGAGCCCGAAGGTTAGCAGCATGAAGTCTCTGTCTGAGAGTTTGTGGTGTTATGCGCACCCCACTTGCTGCATGAAAGTCAGTATTGAGTTGGACAGCACTCTGAAACCTGCGTCTACGAGCCATAAGTGACATATAGCGATCCTGACGAGCGGTTATGGACCTTGGACGACCTGATCTCGGTCTCTCAGAAACATTACCTGTCTGCCTAAAACGATTCCACAACCTTGAAATCACACTTTTGGACACATTAAAATGTCTAGAGACAGTTCTCTGGACTTGGCCAGCTTGAAGCATACCTACTGCCTGACAAGCTTCCAGAGCAGTTAAATGGCGCCTCATGGCTTTTAATGTCAATAATTGTTCACCTAAGAGTTGATTAGAGCAATACCCACAATAAAATGAAAATCACAATTTTTCAATTTCAATATACACGTTGGCACACTTTGATTTTGACCCCTTGCTTGTGTTTGGGCGAAAAAATCGTGCACTTATGACGTCAATATGAAACCAGGTAAATCTATTGTGTTAATGACACATTGGAGAAACTATACATGTTAAAATTTGTCAAAATAATTATTTGGTTAATAAAAATTTTTGAGGTCAAAATTATGATCCTTAACTTTTTTTGTCCAGTATAGTATAAATTTTCATGTAAGGCAAGCTATTAATGGTGATGAAATCAGGCGGGGAGTGTAATGTCACGACATTGGAGTTGTCTTTCTTTGCACGCACAGTGTGTTCAGGATTGAATCCGTATTGTAGGTTCGACTTGTAGTTAACTGTTTCCGCCCAAGTGAAGATTCACTGCATGGCGGATTTTAGTAAACACAGATGTTTCTCTTTTCCTTTTCGAACAACTTAGTCCCGCATAGAATAAGATTCTTATGTGTTATGTGTCTATCATAGGTTAAGACAATTTTCATGTTGGTGTTTTGTTATCTTTCAAAGTATGAACCATAATGTTTACATGTGTATTGATCAGAGTTAAGTATGGTAACGAATAGTGTCATGGCTAGGTTGTCTTGCTGGGATGGGTTCCCATCAGGCTTGTTGTCTATCTTCACGTTAAGTGTCACAAGGCACTACTCTCATCAATTTCAATCCGTTCGAACCGACAATCTGTGGATCTATGATATCGCAATAGATATACATAGATTTCAGATTGTCGTATAAATCTATAGTGGCGTTGCCTAGGTAACTTTCATTGATCCATTTGGTCATGCTTTCATGGGTAATGAGTTTTTCACTAGCCATCTCGAGCTTGAAAGCTAAAGTCTTAGGGAAACGAATGCATAGAGCATGGCCGTTATCCAATAGAACGTTTAAACATTGACCGTTACCCCGTCCTTTGTAGAGAGCCTCAATCACCTGATTGCCCACAGAAAAACAGAGAGTCTGGAGGAAAAAAGAGCAAAGATAGGGATCCGTGTTATATGTGTGGCCAGCTATGCCATTAGATTATTGACTGTCCTCAGTGACATGATTCCTCCCGTGCCTGGGACAAAACCAACCTTAAAAAGAGATTACACATTTTTGGAAATTTCAAACCCCGAACCTCCGTCTAACCAAGAGGAACCCCCTAAAAAGAAGAGGAAACTGAGCAGAAGTAAGAAAGAGTAATGTGTGGATTGACGTTTTGCAGACTTTGGGTGTTTGACTTTTACTTACTCTAAATTGTTGTATTCTAAATTGTTGTACTAAATTGAATTTTAAAAAAGTAAAATGTTGAAACTTATAAAATCTTTTTTCCTCTGAGTTTAGCACTGGATTTTTAACACTGGAAATATACAGCTTAATACACACTGGAATACACAATTTAACCGCGGAATACATATTATTGTCATAATGTCATCTTCCCCCGCCAATACTTCTATTATAATGTCAAGCATTTCTTACTTACTGCAATACACCATACTTCTATTATGACGTCAACCACCCCCAAAAGTGCACTCCGATGACGCCCACGCCCCCCCTCCCCCCAGCAGGGCGGAAAAAGTGCACTCAGTTGACCCCCCCCCCCCCCCTCAGCGGGACGGTTTATACTACTTGTGAAGATTAGGGCCTGAATTTCATTCCCCTTTATACTGAGAGGTTAACAATAAAAAAAAATGTATTATTTAGTTATTCGTTTATGGCATACGGGTAGCTATAAATACATTTCCAGTGTTTTTCACTTCAACTTTAAAAGCTACCTAATAAATACTCCTCTGATTTGGGGAAAATCATGAACATTTTAGCGTGTTGGGAATTTCTCCTGTTATTTCCTTTCTTTACATCTGCTGTAAAAATTCAAATTATAATTTTCATAATAAAGAATTGAATCTCAAGTATATTAAAAGATACATAGTTTTGAAAAGTGTAATCAGTCATTTGATTCGCAATTCTTCATATAACAACACGGGTTACGATACTCAATGCTAGATCATTAGATTCACTCAATTTGATTTTCACTCATATGGAGACGTTACCATTGCCGGTGAAGGGCTTCAAAATTTATGTTCGGCGCTCAGGGTCTTTGAGCAGGTGGGGGGGGGGGGGTCTTTATCGTGCCACATCTGCTGTGACACAGGACCTCGGTTTTTGCAGACGGCCCCACTTAGTCGCCTATTACGATAAGCAAGGGTGTACTGAGGATATTTTTTTAATCCGGATCGCCACGGGGCTTCAATCAATTTGAAACTATACTATCAATTAAAATACACTGACGTAAAATATATGCTTAGCCTTTTTAAAAGATTATAACTCACATGTCCTTATAATTCTTAATAAGTTAATCGGAATAAAAATGATGTAATTCTCTCCAAATAGATTTGATGCATGGAATTCAGATTAGGGGGGAAACGATTTTGAAAGTGTGGTTTAAAGAATAAATTCATCCTAATATTGCTCTCTCTCTCTCTCTCTCTCTCTCTCTCTCTCTCTCTCTCTCTATATATATATATATATATATATATATATATACTCTGCAAAAAAAAGAAACGCATAATGGATTTTTTAAGATTTTAGTAGATGTATTTTGGATTATGATTTTACAATAAAAAATGTAGATATTCACTAGAATTGTTTCAATTGAAAAAAATTACAGTCCAAACCTTAGATATTGGTGGAAAAAAAGTCAGATCATCACAGTTAAGAACACTTCCTGTCACGTTTAAGTTAGGACCGTGTATGATCACCTCGAGCTGCCAACACAGTTCTGCATCTCCTTGGCATAGAGTCAATCAATGTTCTTACGTTATTGCGTGGAATTGTTCGCCATTCCTGTTGTAACATTTGACGGAGCTGATCGAGGGTCTGATGCGGAGGTTGGCGCAGGCGCACACGTTTATCCAGTTGGTCCCATAAGTGTTCAATCGGATTCAAATCCGGTGATTTGGAAGGCCATGGTAGCACATTAATGTTGTTCTGCTGAAGGTAGTCAATTGTTAAGCGGGCTGTGTGAGGCCTAGCATTGTCATGTTGGAATAACTCCCTCTGTCGGTCAATTACGCGCATAAGGTGAGGTTGGAGAATTTCGTCTATGTACCTTTGAGCCGTTAAATTGCCCGGGACATGTACCAGTTCTGTTTTACGGTCATTAGAGATCGCCGCCCACATCATGAAGCTACCTCCACCGAAGCTATCCACTTCTTGGACACACGAGGAAGAGAAACGTTCATTCCTGCGCCGGTATACACGGATTCTTCCATCACGTTTCTGTAGCAGAAAACGGGACTCATCGCTGAACCAGATTCTGCGCCAGTTGCGGAATGTCCAGCCCCTCAATCTGTTGCACCATCGGACTCTTTCTCGTCTGTGTAACGGTGTCAAAACTGTTCCAAAATACGGTCTTCTGGGTCTAATGCCATATTGTCGAAGTCGGTTGCGGACTGTCTGCGAGCTGATTCTTCTCAATCCAGGTATTCCGACTGCAGTAGCTGTTGCAGCAACGGTTCGATTCCGTAGATGAAAGACCCGGATGTAGCGATCTTGTCCAGGAGTCGTAATGCGAGGTCGCCCACTCCTCGGTCGGTCATTAGTAGAGCCAGTCTGCTGGAATCTGTTCCACAGCCGAGAAATTGTGCTCTGATTTACGTTTTCAGTTCGTGCAATCTCACTTTGGGATACTCCGGCCTGGAGACGGCCAATGACGATATTTCGAGTAGCAGGGTCCAACCTTGGCATGGCAGCATTTTAACGTTATGATGAATTCAAGCTTCAAACTTCGTCCTTTTATACGCTTTAATGTAGTGGTTGAATTAAGCACAAAGTTCTCGTGAAAAACGTAAGCCAAATTCCATGGCGATAGAGGTGATGTGCAATTTTAGAGAGTCGCCGAGGTAATTTGGCAGAGAGCCAAATCAAATGTACAGACCTTTAAAGTTTCATACTTACCTGTAAAAAATCAAATACTCAATTGACCATTTCAGTTTACCTGGTAAAATACATAATTTGCATTTTTAAAATTTCAAAAGGGCTATGCGTTTCTTTTTTTGCAGAGTATATATATTAGATATAGGTAAGTTATAGACAATAGGGCTACACTAATATTTATTTTCTTAAAATGTTAACTTTATTCACTCAATCGTTTCTGCAAATTTTATTTTTGAGACTTTTTTTTTATTCGGAAGCAATTCTTAAGCTATGTATGAAAGCACTGGTTTATGATACCGTTATATGAGTAATACCTTTTTAGCCATCGTATAAATAACTGATGCGCGAGTTTTTCTTTTCATCTGATCCTATCAAGCCTATCAATGGCGAACGTACGAGGACGTGTGGAAGCTCCCGACTTACTCGCTTCTGACCTGCATAATCCTGCAATGGCAAGGATTTTCCAAATCCAGCTGACAAAATAGTAATCCTTCCTTTTTGTATTATGACTAATTATTTTACCAAATCAACTGTACTGAGGAACCAATGAGATTGCTTAGAGGTCACGTGATGGTCAGTGTTTAGAGGTTTTTCGATATGGATGGACGCTATTAATTGTTACTGATCAGTTTTAATTACTAGATAACGATTCGCCGCGTTTTCGGTATTTCCATCAGCTTGTTGGATTTAACACTTTTGTCGAGTAATTAGAGGACGTCGTTGTACAGTGGAAGCTGTGGCAATTTGGATGAACGATGTCTTTAGACCCAATTCTGGGTGACGCTATCACTGATGGCGCTGGACCTGTGCCCAATTCCGGGACGCCTAGTTGTCTTACCGATGTAACTTTGCCCAATTCTGGGCCTGAGCTTAATGTGCCCAATCCTGGGACTGAGTATGTCTCCAATTCTGGAGCAACTTTCGTGAATATGCCGTTGGACTCTCAATTGATTTTGGATACTGACGCCAACGAAATCCGATCCGCCACTGTCAAGCGTGCGAGATCACGTGATCTGGAGACAAAGCGTGTTACAATGGCGGCGCCCATCCCTGATGCAACGATTAGCAAAGTACTGACCAGACAACAATCTTTGCTGGATAGCCTTATTTCAGAAGTTAAACTACTGAAGTCTCAGAATCAAACTGCACGTATTTCCAGTCGTCCTGTTTCGATTAAATCGGATTACGCCTCATCAGAAGAGGACGAGATGGAGGAAATTCGGAGAGCACAGCCTCAGGAAGACGATCAGACGGATTTAGAAGATCTTATTAGTGAGTCGGACGGAGATGACGATTTGATTAGTCAAATTGAACATTTCTATGAACAAGAAGATAAATGTTCAGACAAAATCAATGATCGGTTGGCTAAAATTGTCAACGATGGCATTTGTGCGCGAATCAATGATGAAAAAAGAAAGGACTTATTGGCCAAACATTTCAAGCCAGCAAACTGCGGGAACTTGCAGGTTCCCAGAATAAATAAAGGCATCTGGACATCCCTTGGACGCAAGGCTAGGGATAATGACTTAAAACTGCAAAATTCTCAAACTTTGCTTTGTAAAGCATTTTACCCTATGCTTCACTTGATGGATTTGTTAATGTCCAAAGCATCAAGTAAGGTGGAGATGAAGACTACGGATGTGCGTAATGCATTGATGCTGGCCAATGATTCATATAAAATCATGCAAATGGCATTTGCGAATCTTTCGCAGCGCCGCCGAGATTTCCTAAAGCCAGAGATAGCAAAAGACTTCAGAACTTTGTGTTCTGTGGACAATCCTGTAACCAGCAAACTTTTTGGCGAGGATCTAGATAAACAGATAAAGGAGATTTCTGATGCAAGAAGAATGAGTAAGAAAATTGTTCAGAACAATGGACCTGACAGGAACAGCAGAAGAGGGAATTGGAAGAAAATAACATCTGATCCCTGGGTTATCCAACAAATAGAAGGATATAAATTAGAATTATCTGCTGAACCACAACAATCTAAGATGCCTAGGCATATTCCTTTTTCTACAAAGGAAAAAATGCATGTACAACAGGAAATTGACAGATTCTCAAACATGGGTATAATAGAAAAGGCTAATGATCCTTCACATGGATTCATTTCTAACATTTTTACAAGACTAAAAAAGGATGGGGGATATAGAATAATCCTCAATTTAAAGCCACTGAATAAGGACATTGAACACATCCATTTCAAAATGGATACCCTTAAGTCAGCTATTAATTTGATGAAAAAAGATTGTTATTTTGCATCAATTGATCTTAAGGATGCTTATTATTCGGTGACAGTTCACCCTTCGGATAGAAAATACTTGCAATTTTATTGGGCAGATCAGTGTTTTCAGTTTACTTCACTACAAATGGGGTTGAGTTCAGCTCCTAGAATTTTCACTAAAATCATGAAACCTGTTTTTTCACACCTTAGGAAGTTGGGCCATTCTATTGTGGCTTATATTGATGATTGTTTACTACAAGGAGACACTTGTGATTCATGTATTAATAATGTAATCAAACAGTGTTAGTTCTAGACAATTTGGGATTAACTATTCATCCTACAAAGTCTGTTTTCCAACCATCAAAACAAATTGTGTTTTTGGGATTTATTCTTGACTCAGAAAAAATGATAGTGAGATTAACGCCTGAAAAAGCAAACAATGTGATAGAATGTTGTGCACTTCTTTTGAAGTTTCTATTCAAGAATTTGCAATGGTTATTGGAAAATTGGTAGCTTGTGAACCAGGAGTTCAATATGCATCTTTGTTTACTAAATCTCTCGAACACGAAAAAGATTACAATTTAAAAAATTGCCAAGGGAGATTATGATGCAAAAATGACAGTATCAAACATAAGCAAACAACAACTAAACTGGTGGATTGATAATGTACAAACGAGTTACAAACCAATTAACAGCCCCCCCCCCCCCCTAATATAACTTTGGAAACAGATAGTTCTAATGTAGGATGGGGGGGGGGGGGGGGGGGTCATGTGAAAGGTGATAAGATAAAGAAGACAGGTGGTCACTGGTCTTATAGTGAAAAACAAAACCATATTAATTACTTGGAATTGCAAGCTGCATTCCTTACTTTGCAGTGTTTCTGTTCAACATTAAGGAACTGTCACATTCAGCTCTTTCTTGACAATACTGTAGCAGTGGCTTATTTGTCTAACATGGGTGGAAAGTCGCTCATGCTTCATGATTTATCAAGAAAAATGTGGCTTTGGTGTATTGACAGAAATATATGGCTCACAGTAAGTCATGTCCCTGGGGCAAAAAATATTGTAGCTGATGAATTATCTAGGAAATTATCCATGGATACAGAATGGAGCCTAAATCCTAATAATTTTCGGGAAAATTGTATTATGTTTGGTAAACCAAGCATTGACTTATTTGCATCTAGACTAAATAATAAATTGTCAAAATATGTATCTTTCCTTCCCGATCCATCAGCTTGTGCAATAGATGCTTTCAGTATGAAACTTGATAGTAATATTCTGTATTACGCTTTTCCACCTTTTAGCTGCATAGGGAAACTGCTGCAGAAGATAGAGTTGGACAGAGCAGAATTGATTCTAGTGGCTCCAATGTGGAATACGCAGCATTGGTTCACAAAGATGCTGAAACTCTTGGTAACGGATCCAATTATTCTTCCGCCTATACAAAAGATATTGTCCTTTCCTATGGAACCAGAAAGAATCCATCCATTAAAGAAGCTGAGACTTTGTGCATGCAGACTATCAGGCAACTTCTCAAACAACGTGGAATACCACAGGAATCTGCCGATATCATCATTTCATCCTGGAGAACTTCAACCAAACAACAGTATTGGGTGCATTTCAAAAAATGGATGTGTTTTTGTGAACGAAGGAATATTGATTACTTTTATCCATCTGTAAATAACATTCTCGAGTTCCTTACCGACTTATTCACAAGTCTAACCTCAATGTTAAACCTACACCAGACACTCATTCTATGGAGTCATTTGAGGTAATGGACTGTAGTGTGATTGCTACTAAGAGGTTGCGTTTGTGCGTTGTATATCGCCCACCCCCTTCCAGAGGCAACAACTACACAGCAAAACAGTTTTTCAGTGAGTTTTCTGCTTACCTTGAACAATTGGTTTCGTGCACTACATCTCTACTCATCGTGGGTGATTTCAACTTCCACATTGAGAATTCTAGTGATGCTGATGCTGCTGCATTTCTCTCTATGGTGACGTCTTTTGGCTTCCAGCAACATGTCACTCAGAGTACCCATCGCGGTGGTCACACACTGGACCTTGTTTTATCCCGATCAGTAGACTCACTTGTGCTTACCACCCTTGCTGAGGACCATGGGTTCCCGGATCATTTCCCTGTGTTTGTGAATCTATCCTTGTACAAATCCGAGCTGCCTAAACAGTCAGTGACTTATCGCAAGGTCAAGACCATTAATCCCAGTACTTTCAGTCAAGCTGTCATCAGCTCTTCTCTTTGCACATCGGCTGCAACTGAGATGTCACTCACTGACCTCACAGATCTCTATAGCAGTGAACTCTCATCCATTATGGACAAGCTTGCACCACTCAGAACTCGCATTATCACCATCATGCCAGAATCTGAGTGGTACAACAGCTCTATCAGAGAGGCGAAGCAGAGACGCAGACAAGCTGAGAGAATGTGGCGCAAATCAGGACTCGCGGTACACAGAGAGATTTACATTCAGCGCAGGGAAGAGGTGAACATGCTCATAGATACGGCTAAGCTCCAGCATTATAGGACCTTGGTGCATGATAACAAAGGTGACAGTAAGCAGCTTTTCAGGGTGGTCAACAAGCTGCTTGGTAGAAACTCAGTCACTCCATTGCCTGCTGACAAATTACCATCAGATCTGGCTGTCATGTTTAGTGACTTTTTTGTACAGAAAATTTCACGTATTCGCAGCTCCATTACATGCGACTACCACCATCCACTTGTAGAACTACCAGCACTCGGAGACGAAACCGAACTTGGTCATTTCCAACATGTTACTGTAGATCAAGTAACGAAGTTGATAATGTCATCTGCCAACAAGAGCTGTGAACTTGACCCTCTGCCCACATCTCTTGTGAAGCAAGAGGTCACAACTCTCGCTCCCATCATCACGTCCATCATAAATAAGTCACTTGAGAGTGGTTCCTTCCCAACATCTTTTAAAGGAGCTATTGTGACACCACTTCTGAAAAAGGCTTCACTAGACCCTGATGTACCAAAGAACTACCGGCCAGTGTCCAACCTTGCATATGTATCCAAGTTAATTGAGAAGGTTGTAGCAGCACAGATACATACCTACCCCAGTGAGACTGATCTACTCGAGCCATTCCAAAGTGCTTACCGTCAGGGACATAGTACTGAGACGGCACTTCTGCGAGTTCACAATGATGTGGTTTGTGTCATTGGAGAGCAGAAAGCTGTCTTGCTAGTGCAGTTGGACCTATCGTCTGCCTTTGATACTGTGGATCATTCACGCTTGCTACAAATACTCAAGGACCTTGGAATTAAGGACACTGTGCTCATGTGGTTCGCGTCCTATCTTACCAATCGGACCCAGATTGTCAAAGTGAAGGGGGCAAAATCTGGTGCCACTGAGTTGGGCTGCGGTGTCCCCCAGGGATCGGTCCTTGGGCCTGTCCTATTCAACATCTACACATCATCCCTGGGGACCCTTCTCAGAAAGAACAATGTCTTGTACCACATGTATGCTGACGACAATGAATTGTATATCAGCTTTAAAGTTCAACAGGTTGCTCTTGCAGTCAGTCAGATGGAGTCTTGCTTGAGGTCAGTTCAAACCTGGATGGCTCAACATCACCTCAAGATCAACACAGACAAGACCGAGGTGCTAGTAATATCCTCAAAACAAATGGCATCTAAGCTGCACATAGCATCACTGCAAGTAGGAAACCATTCTATCACTCCTGTTGCTGAGGCCAAGGGAGTTGGTGTAACAATTGACCAACACTTAACCATGGAGGCACATATATCATCAGTGTGCAGAGGTGCCTTCATCCACCTTAAGAACCTGAGCCAGCTGAGAAGATATCTAGACAGGGAATCGTTAGAATATGTTGTCCATGTCTTTATAACAACAAAGCTGGACTACTGTAACTCTCTCTTTTGCGGCTTACCATCAACGCAGATCCAGCGGCTTCAATCTATCCAAAATGCTGCTGCCAGAATCATCTCAGGCACCAGCAAATATGACAGAATTACACCTGTACTATGCTCTCTCCATTGGCTTCCAGTTCAGCAAAGAGTCATCTTCAAGACATTGGTGTTGGTGTACAAAACAGTACATAACACAGCCCCATCCTATCTGCAAGAACTCATAACACCTTATGCTCCCTCCAGAATACTGCGGTCCAGTGACCAGAGCCTACTACGAGTGCCATTTACCACCTCAACGGTGATTCAAACTCGAGCCTTTAGTGTTGCTGGCCCTAAACTGTGGAACGCTCTTCCGTATGATATCAGAACTGCCACTAGTCTCTGTACCTTCAAATCTAAATTAAAGACTCATCTGTTCACATGCTACAACTAATCTGGGACCTACTATGATCTGTTTTTATATACCTCATTTCACTCATTTTATTGTTGTTTAAATAGCGTTTAGAGCAGTATGGACTTTACGCTTTACAAAATAAATTTATTATTATTATTATTCAAACAGGGGCTAGGATATAGTAGCATTAATACTGCCAAGTCTTGTTTAGCTGTGTTTCTTCAATTAGTTAATGAACACTCACAATTAGTTGTAAATAGTACTTTAGTAAAGAGGTTTATGAAAGGTATTTTTCATATTAAACCTGCATTGCCTAGATACAGTAATGTTTGGAATGTTTCTGTAGTTTTAGAATACTTGGAGTCGCTTATGCCACTCCATACAATATCATTAAGATTGCTGTCTCATAAACTTGTTACTTTGTTAGCTTTGTTATCAGGTCAACGATGTCAAACGCTTCATCTGATAGATGTTAGGAACATCAAGTTTGATGATATAGGTGTAAAAAAAAATTATTGTTGACATTTTGAAACAAACACGCCCGGGATATCATTTGACACCACTTGAGTTTAAGTATTTCACTAATGAAGATTTGTGTGTTGTAAAAACTTTACATGTATATATGGACAGAAGGAAAGACTTAAGGAACGATGAAACACAATTGTTTATCAGTACCATTGCTCCGTTCCATAGAATTTGTACGCAAACCATCGCAAACTGGATTAGAACGGTGTTATCTAAATTGGGCATTGATGTGAAACAGTTTTCCCCTCATAGTACTAGGAGTGCAGCTGTAAGTGCCGCAAAACTATGTAATGTTCCAATCTGTACCATCCTCAAATCTGCAGGCTGGGCATCTGATTGTGTGTTTCGGAAATTCTATCACAAGAACATTCTTGTACAAGATGGGTGTAACATGGGAGAATTATTGTTGACAAAATATACCAATTGACTGCTTGATTGTCAACTCATATTTAGAATCTTGTAAGATATGTTTGGTGTTGTACTAATTAAAGTTGAGTAGTTATGAGTCATTTTTGTCGTTCAATTTCCTCATCTTAGTTATTCAATATATTTGATACATTTCTCTGAAATCTCATTGGTTCCTCAGTACAGTTGATTTGGTAAAATTGAAAATTAAATGAATATTATATTGAATATGAAGCCCACCGTACTATGTAATACATTAGCGTTTTTTCTAGGATATCTATTACTATATATATTATTGGTAGTATAATTATTGATAGTCTTAGTAAAATTTTACCAAATCAACATAGTACTGAGGGATCAAATGCCCTTCCCAACTTTATTTAATTTCCCACCCTATTTCAATGCAATTTCGGTTAACATATATATATATATATATATATATATATATATATATATATATATATATATGTATGTTTTTAATGCATCAAATGTATTTCTTTAAAGACTGACCATCACGTGACCTCTAAGCAATCTCATTTGATCCCTCAGTACTATGTTGATTTGGTAAAATTATCATCAAATTTCATATTCAATATAATATTCATTTAATTTTCAATTTCCTTCTGTTCTAGTTTCAATGCGTTTACCTCAAAATCGTGTAATATATCTTCAATAACGATTTCGATTTTTAAAATACTACCGAGAAGTAGTTTATAACCAATAGTTTGATTGGCAAAGTTATTAGAATTTGATTGGCTGCCAATTATCCCGCATCGTTCAATCTGATATGGCCTGTAATGGGGAGATTTACGCCCGTAAATCATATTTCCTTAAAACTTAAAAAAAATATGACGGGACGTTTTATGGTACAGTGATTTCTGTACAACCTACCGTTAGGGGTTTTCTGTTTTCCTTTTCCTTCCTCTTTCACATATCAAGCTTTATGGGTAAATCTAGATCATGTTGCAATTTTGATCTATTTCGACTTTTCTTGCAAGAGTTTTGCCTCTATATTGAAAATTTATGCTATAAGGAAGGTACATAACTAGTCCTGCACACTCCTCCCACAGTTTTCAAGTAAGGACCTTCATATTTCACTGAGTGTTTGTATGGGTATTGAAGATGTGCAAGGAGTTTGATTTTCTTTAATTTTTGATAAAATACAGGTTGGTCAATATTACATAGGTCTGTTTCTTCTCCCAAAGTTTTCGAGCAAGAGCTTTCTTATTTTACAGAGTATTTGTA
Source organism: Ostrea denselamellosa (assembly GCA_024699665.1). Lineage (NCBI taxonomy): Eukaryota > Metazoa > Mollusca > Bivalvia > Ostreida > Ostreidae > Ostrea > Ostrea denselamellosa. Next base: position 17,572,932 of record JAMZEH010000055.1, read on the forward strand.
TCACTACGGAAGATGTGCTTGTGACAAGGATTTCGATTTCCTTAAATTTTCGAGAAAATTCCAGATTGTTGAACTTGGTCCATTTGTGAAAATGTTATGTTGGATAAATGTCACAATCAATTATTAGTTTGTAAATAAGTATCCTTTATTGACCATTAATGTTTCGTTACGGTGATGTGAATTTATCCTGTGTGGAGCCCTGATTTTCTTAGATTTTGCATCGGTCAGATTAGTAGTATAACGAACGATTTGCCAGTGACAAGGTCTGATATACACAGCATTACTTGACTAATATTCTATGGTAAAATCATCTCCAGATGGGGTAAGTTCACTTACTTTTACTGAAGCATCATATTTTGCTCTTTGCAGTTTTTCCGTAATTTATTTGAAAAGTAATATTCCATAAATTTACGGACCATCGTTGCCACGTGTTCGAAGCTGAGGTTAAGTCATTCTTAAGTGAATTTAACCCAGTCTTTGTGCATGTGCAATGTATAGGAATACAGGCACGTGTTTCATGAATACTATGTATTATGAAGGGTATTACAGTTAGTACCGTTTGCCGTTCTCTACGGTGTGTAAGTACATGTCTATTTTGAGCGACAAAACGTTCTGATATTTGCATGACTCAATGTTAGGGACATTATTGTTTAAGGTTCCGGGGGTAGGCTTATCAAATAATGCCAGGACGAGGTTCCGACATTAGCCTGCGGCAGTAGACAGGTACAGACGAGGCTCTGGATATCCACCTACTTCCCAGTCAGACCTGAGGATAAGGATCATGGAGATTCGTATGTCGGAAAGTTGTGTAATTTCCGTCCCAGAGGAGAAATCAAAGTCGATTTGCAGTGTACGAGCACGTGGAACGGTCGTCTCAACATGCAGTCCGTAAAAGTGGAAACGGATCCGAATACCGGCAACTAGAGCAACGGAGGAAAGGATATTATACAAAGTATATGTAGTATTGTTGTATGCAGAATAAAATCCAATTACGATGATTTTCCATGTTATATCAAAATCTATCTTTTCGGAAATGTTGTTCCATATTTGTTTTGACAGAATACATTCAAATAAAAGGTGTTCTATATTTTCCTCCATTTGGCAACAAGGACAATATTTAGTGACATCTTTCCACTTGCTAACATAAACATTATATGAAAGTAAATTAAAAATTAAAAAATTAAAAATTTAAAATTAAATTCTGAAACAGATTTATCATATATATTTACTTTTGCTTGATAGATTTTCTTCCATATATTACAAGATGAGAGTTCAAATTTTCTTGACCAATATTATTCCATCAATGGTTTTTGTGATTTGTTTAATATTAAGATATGATAGAAAAAACTTGGATTTTTATTTTATTTTTTTTTTGTCAGAGATATCTTGTAATTTCCCCTGAAAGTAAAATTTTGTGTTAGTATTTTCAACTATATTTGTTTGGAAGAAATCAACTTCATCAGAATTAACTGCCCATTTTTTTAAAAATACTTTCAACATTACATACTAGCACAGGTAGTTTTTTTTTCCAGACACTAAATGTCTTTTAATTTCTTTAATAAGATTTGAAACAATTTTCATTTAAAAAGATCTTTTACAAATTTGTATCCACTTTTACACCAGACAGAAATGAATAGTGGTTTTGCTTTATAACATATAATTTTTGTCAAACCATATAAGTTTCCTGAAGAAAAGCAGCTTGTACTAAATTTATATTACTTTTACATTATCCATAAAACCACATTTTAAGCGCAATTCTTTCAGTGATTTTTTGTACTTTTGGCATTTTCATGATTAAGGTTACAATTAAAATCTAAGATTGATTTCATAGCTTTGACAATACATTGATATCCATTTTGACACCTTTTTTTTTTTATAGAAATCGACCTTCATTTTTCTCCGAGGGGATCCGCGTTGTTAGAATAGATCCTCAGTACCCCTTGCTTATAGTAAGAGGCGACAAATGGGGCGGTCCTTCGGATGAGACCGCAAAAACCGAGGCCCCGTGTCACAGCAGGTGTGGCACGTAAAAGATCCCTCCCTGCTCAAAGCCCGTAAGCGCCGAGCATAGGCCTATATTTGCAGCCCTTCACCGGTAATAGTGACGTCTCCATGCGAGTGAAAAATTCTCGAGCGGGACGTTAAACAATCAATCTCCATCATCCTGTTTCCAATGCTTGTGTGGCGATGTTCCATTATCATATACATATGGTGTTTAAGCCCCTCAACCGATTCTTTACGTGAAAGCAAGCTGCTGACAGATGAGTTGATGCTACAGGGGTTTCAGAAGTCTCGTTTGAAGTAAAAGATTTCGCAAACAAGAAATGCTTATTACTCTTCACCGGCACTCAGTCCTACCGCTGGTGTATCTGGGGGTCTTTGTTTACCATACTGTTGATTTTTGTTTTACTTTTTTTTTGGAAGGGGGGGGGGGGAGTTATGAGATTAATGATTGTTCGTGATTTTCACTTTTCATATAGTGAGGACTTTTTGAAACCAATTCAGTTGTTGAAAATTCATTAATTTGGTTGATTTATATTTTTATCTAACAGATATCCGACTCTTAAAACGTATATAATAATTATTATAATTATTGTTGTTTAACATACTGTAACTCAGTAACAAGCACTATGGCCCCGTGTTTTCTATTTAATTTCATAATAACCCTTCAATGTAGAAATACAAGATATACCTGCAAAATATAACAATATTCCAAAACCCGGATGCGAACCTCTTTAACAGATCATCATTGCTAGTGAAGGACTGGAAAGTTTAGCACAATGATCTGCGCTTACATGCATGGTCTTTGAGGCAGGGAGAGGTCGTTATTGTGCAATACCTGCTGTGACACGGGGCCTCGGTTTTTACGGTTTCATCCGAAGGACAGGTACCGTACCATTTCGTCGCCTCTTACGACAAGCAAGGAGTTCCTGTCGGAATTCTTGCTATAGAATGAAGTTTTAGAAACAGATTACATGTTGTGTCGAAAGCTTTCCTAAATGCCTGACACAATTTTCGTATGAATTTTATTGTGTTTTGAATTATAAATCATTATCTTTAGATGTTGCGAAATGCTGATCGTAGAATGTATAGTCTGAGATTATGAGTCACTGTCAAAACTCGGTCACCTGCACTGTTTTGCTCTACTTGGCTATGGAAGGATGGAGTGGATGTCAAATTCAATTAAATCCAGAGGTTAATGATCCTAAACCCTCGCTCCCACAATTTATATACAGCCAGTATATGATAAGACATATTTCAAGAGGTATCAGGCTATATGAATATAATTCCGTTTTAAATTGTCTTTAAAACAAATGGCGAATGTCTACGTTACACATCTGATATAAATTACATTGCTGCTATTTTGATCAGTTGTGTGAAATTGCCAAGGTCAAGAGAACAGCAAAGTCTGTCTTTTCTTCTTTCATAGTTTCCTAATTTTCCTGATGGTCTAAATATCTGTCTCATAAAGCCCACCGTACTATGTAATACATTAGCGTTTTTTCTAGGATATCTATTACTATATATATTATTGGTAGTATAATTATTGATACTATTAGTAAAATCACGAGAGTAAATTCTTACACCTCATCTCTGATACATATAGATGACATTTTGGCTGCTTTGTGAAATCCAGTTTAGACGTACTGTCGTCCAAGGGGCAGTTCAGTTCATCCATGAATATTTCTAAAGATATTAATGATTATAAAGATATTAATGATACAATAAAGTTCTATTAAAACCAAGGATCAAAATTAGACAAGATCTGTCCTACTCCGAGATAATGTTTATCAGATTCATAGCTAGGTCAGCAGAATATCTTGTAATCAGCATTTCTTAACTGCTTATATTTTAAAATTAAGACAGTGTTGTTATGGACACTATCGCAGGAATTATTTTTGAATAATTGTTCGGGCGTGTACGCCGTTTTTGGTAATAATGCAGCCATTTTACGGCGGTGTAATTATCTTCGACGAGTCGGATGTATGTGCTGGTTTTTATCAATAACATGTGCTTTCACAATCAATGCACATTCATGTCAAGAAAATAATATCAAAATTATAAATGACTACATTCATAACAATAATAAACCATTAATGTATTTGTAAATCAGTATTGAAATCTAAAACCGATTGTGTTACATAATTATGTATTTTGTAAAGCAACGAAAATTGGAACGTACGGTGGCAGTTGGAGCCAATAAATTTATAATTTACGATTCTTTGTTCCGTATAGATCTCACTTGATTTTTATAATTATCATTATGAGATATTTATATAGCGCTTTATTTAATCAAGACAATTACCCAAAAGCGCTTTACATGCATATGTAAAATAATAAAACAGACTAACAAAAGAACAATCTTTGAATATGCGAAAATGGACTTCAATAATACTACATGTAAACTTAGATTCAAATAGTGACTAAGAGGAGGCAACACTTTGCAATTTTTTTCATGGTGTTCTTTATATATATATATATATATATATATATATATATATATATATATATATATTACAAAATAACTTTTTACATAAATACTGAATTACAAATGAAATTCAAGTTTCAAAAGATATGTTTCAAGTTTATTTTAAGATCCAGCGGGAGGCATCTGAACAGGGTTGATGAAGAACCATTGAGTCGTCTTTCACCATAAAGTTTAGTATAGTTTTTCTGTAGTCCACATCACTTAAAGAGTAGACATATGCAATTTAGTGTGTCTGACGAAAACACATCGGCTGAAGAAAAGAAAGTTTAGTGTCAGTTGCAGTAGAAATGCTTACAGTCACAATGCTTGAAATGTAGATGTCTTATATATGCCACAAAATGCATTTAAAGAGGGACATTAACGAAGAAAAAACAATCATATTCCGTACGAGTACTAGTATATTTAAGAAATAAATTTCATGTTTGAATTGCACGAGTGTATGAACTGTGACGCTTCTGGCAAGCATACATCATGAAGCTCTTCGTGAAGATTATGCCAACATGAATTATACGGTGCAGTTCACCCCCTCATGTATTTTCAAAACTGAAATCTATTTCTTATATTTGAATTCTAACTTTATTTCTGTCGGAATTTGTTTTTAGGTGCACAATGTTTTAAACTGCAGCGCGTACATGAGCAAATTACTATCATCACACAATATGAAGAAATATCAAATCCAAAGACGTAGACATATGATATTTTGAGGGTAAATAAAGCTTTATATACTCTTGTTGTAATGCAGAACATTTTTTTTATTTCATAGTATCGACAGATATTGTTTTTCAGATTCCAATAAATTTATAAAATTCCATACACTTTGTTTGAATCTCTTGACATCTGAAAGCAATTTTACAATGATTTAGAAAGAAAATGCTGGAGGGGTTCCGCAGAGGTGGACCACTACTTTGTTCTAGAGAAATGCGTTATTTATACTTTATACATATGTATCATTTCCAGACTCATGACTGAATAAATCAATCAGATTATAATGAGGTAAAATTATAATATTTAAAGTGTTCTTTGCCTATGGAGATTACACGGCACTAGTAAATAAATTGTAGAAATACTCCTGTGTTGTTATGTGATATACTTAGATCCCATTATACCATAACATCTTGTATAATCTTGTATCTGGTAGAACTTCAACGGTATTAACGTCTTCTCAATTAGCATCACAAGAACATATTGGGCATTTGTGTCAAATCCTCTTACACTCGGGGTTAAGATATGTGGTTCCCCTAAGGAAAATTCCTACTTTCTCCCCCCACGTGTATACAGTACCCGGTTGGGCAGAGTGAAATTTACATTGTGATGCAGACCGTTCTCTATAGAATATCCATGGTTACACTTAAAGCTGACACAGTGTTTAATTTTAAAATTGTTGACGGCAACCAAAGTGATGTTTCTACTGTGTGTTTTTTATGAAATGTGATACATTTCACGTTGACAACTCACCCTCTTGTTCCTTCCCTGGTCGCCAGCGCCCTCCCAGTATAACACAACAGTCGTTCCCACTGTGGACACGCTTATGTGAAACCTGAGATCTGAAGTGGGGCGGATCGAGAGTGCTACCCACAGGTAAGCAGTTTGCATAATTTTCACAGGCACATTCCTGTCATATTTTGAACTTTTTTCATACACGAAAGCGATACAAATTTGGAAAATGTCAAAAATACATCAGCCTTCAGGAAGCATCATTTCGCGGTAAGTGGAATAGGTTTGGGGGTGTGAGAGTCGTCCTGATATATCGTATTATTGATTTATTAGATTGAATTTTTTATACCTATTTGACCCATGTGATTGATTGTATATTGCTTAACGTACCTCTCGAGAATTACTCACTCATATAGAGACGTCACCATTGCCGGTGAAGGGCTACAAAATTTAGGCCTATGCTTGGCGCTTATGGCCTTTGAGCAGGGAGGGTTCTTTAACATGCCACACCTGCTGTGACACGGGGTCTCCGTTTTTGCGGTCTCATCCTAAGGACCTCCCCATTTAGTCGCCTCTTACGACAAGCAATGGGTACTGAGGATCTATTCTAACAACCCGGTTCCCCACTGGGCATAATCTACTTGGATTAAAGTGAAATTTTAAGATTTGAAATCTGATTTGAATCCAGGCATAGCAATGGACATAGAAAAGTTCACAATTTGCGCTTTATTTTGAAAATTGGCGTCATGCAATTTTTACTGTGTATATGTAATTGGAATGAATACAGTACAGCCAACGCGGATCCCTTATTCACTGCATCCCCGCGACGAAAAGAATCCTTTCCACATTACATCATCGCGGTTTTTCATAGCTGACTTTCGCAGTGCCATGTTTACACTGCATCGGGGGAGTAAGAGGTCTGAATACAACCCCACTGGCACACAAAAGCTCGTTTTCCTGATTTTCAAAAAGTAGGCTCACTGGGAACCGTCATGGAAACTTCAAGTTTTACAACCAAACATATTTCAGTTAGTTAACCGCCGTAAAATGACCGACATATTGCCAACTCGGCGTGAAATTCTGAACAACCAATGAATCAATCAAATGACTGTTACAACCAAAGATAGAATCACCTGAAAAGTACAGTTCAAATCTTACAGCTTTGTGAATTAAAATGATTTGCAATATTTCATAACAAATATTTAAATATATCTGCTTCAGAGATGACGTTATGTAATTTCGTTTTCCTATTGTCAGAGATGATGAGTTGCATGTGCTGGAATTTGGTGATTGTTAATCAGAAGTTTAAAGGCCAACCTGAGTAAACATCTTTTTATTACTAATTAATTGAAACTAGAATTTATAAAGCATTTAGATAACATGTGAAGTGGATCTACACCGTCTGTCTATCCTAATTAGGATTTACAGTGTGAACTGTTCTGGTCAATTGGAATCAAATATGCAAACTGCACCTGTGTCTTTCTTTTGCATGCATTCATTTAATTAGCTTTCAAAGTTGAATATGATAATAAAAACATGGGGCACATCGCTCACCTGCGTCACCTTGGCCATTGTTCAGCTCTTGTGATTTCTGTTGAAAGACTTTTTTTTATCAATCTTTACTCCCATGAAAAAAATTGACCCTACTCTAGACATAACTGAAAATGAATTCACATAACACAGAAATGCCTCAACACCAATATGACTAGCGTGATGTCGCTGGTCTGGATAAGACCAAGGTCATAGATCATGGTATGATACAAAAGAACATGCAATAAGAAATCTATATACAAAATATGAGAGCTCTATCTTGAATGGTTGAGGAGACATTGAATGGGTCAGATTTTTATTGCAAGTAGGTAAAACTTCTAGGTCAAGGTCAAACGCCGAAATCAATCAAGGTTTTGCCATACAAAACCTTTTCCTTAAATAGGTAAGAGATATTGAATAGTCAGATTTTTTTCGGAAAGTAGCTCCAACGTCAAGGTCAAACTTTTGAAAAAAAAAGTCTTGCCATAAAGAATCAATATACAAAAATCTGAAAGCCCCACCTAAAATAGTTCCGAATACATTTAATAGGATATGTTATAAAAGTAGGCCAAACTCCGAGTTTAATGTCACAAGGTCAAAGATCATGATATGAAATGAATGGTCTTGCCATCAGAAATATACATACAAAGTGTGAAAGATCTACCTTAAAAATTTAGGTCATGTTGACTAGCTCAGATTAATATTAAAAGTAGGTCAAACTTCCAGGTCAAGGTCACAAAATCACATACCACTGCATCATATGAAATGTATTTCCGTAGAATATATATATATATATATATATATATATATATATATATATATATATATATATATATATATATAAGAAATATGACAGTTCCAGCTTAAATAGGTCAAGAGACATTTTTAAATTTTTTTCCCTATATATCAACATAAGTCACTGATCCCCAATTCTGGCTCCATCTTATTCAGGGGACAATGAATTGCACAGACATGGATCTACTCTATGTCAGGAATATGTCATGTAAATTTGAACTTTTATCGGCCTGTGATTTTGAAAAGAACACTTTTAAAGATTTCATTATATACGCGTATATAAAATTTTTATCGACTTTGTGGCCTCACCCTACCACCGGGACAATAATTTTAACAAACGTGAATCTGCACTATGTTAGGAAGTTGTTATGTAAATATAATAAACTTTATTGCTAAGTGGTTCTTGAGAAGATATTTAAAAATTTGAACCCCTATTGTGGTCCCACCATGCCCTGGGACCATGATTTTTTACAACCTTGAATCTGCACCATGTCAGAAAATTGTCAAATAAATATAAAACCTTCCCTGGCCTATTGGCTCTTAAGTAGAAGATTTTCTCTATATACTTGTATGCTAAACTTTGACCCCAGCCTACCCCTGTGGGCTACTATTAACAAACTTGAATCTGCAATATGTCAGAAAGCTGCTTATAAATATAATTTGTCCTGGCTTAGTAGTTCTGGAGAATTTTTTTTAAAGATTTGCTCTATAAATTTGATCCCCTATTGTGGTTCCACCCTACCCCGGGGGCCATGATCTTACAAACTGTTACACTATGTCAGGAAGCTGTCATGTAAATTTTAACCTTTATGACTCAGTGGATTTTGGAAAACAATTTTAAATGAACCACCCTATATTTACATTTTCGTAATTATCTTCTCCGTAAGGGGGACATGGCCCATCATTTGAACTAACTAGAATCCCGTTCACTGGTGGATGATTACTACCAAGTCTGATAGAAATTGGCCCAGTGGATCTTGAGAAGAAGATGAAAATGTAAAAGTTTATAGACAGACGGACTGACAGACGACAAACTAAAGGTGATCAAAACAGCTCACTTCAGCTTTCAGCTCAGGTGAGTTAATAACTGCATCGATCTTAAGAAAAAGAGTCGATGAATGTTTTATTGATTAGAATAAATCGAAAATCCTAATTATTCGATATGTAAATTATCATTTTCTTCCTGTTGATCACGCGTTGATGTGATAAAACAATAAATACAATTTGTAAAATAATGCTGAGGCATTGAAAGGTATGTATGACATAATAATGATCCAGTAAAGCATTGGAGAGTTTAGACAAGCCTGTGTTATATTTCATTTTATCCATTCTGAGTATCGATTCTGAATAAATTTAATCTATATGTAAAACCGATAATTAAAAAAAATATTTGATAAATTGATTATTATTTTTAAATAACTTGTGAAAGAATGGTAAATTTCCGAAAAATTCAAAATTTCAATGAATCATCTCGTGTTTATTTTGACACTTCACTTTGCAAATGTCGAAAAAATGCACATTCCAATGGTAATCGTATTACAATGTTAGAATTTCTTTGTTTAAGACTTTATATGTATGTTTTGTTACATTGCAAGTGTATTGAATTTCTGTTTCTATATCTACCTAATACTTTACAGGGTCGTATAATCGTCCTTCAAACTGATATGCGGGACCTCCGTGGCCGAGTGGTTAGAGCATCGGGCTCAAAATCACAAAGCCTTTCACCTCTGTCGGCGCGTGTTCGAATCTCGGCCGCGGCGTTATGTGAGCAAGTTTGCCAGTGTAGTTGCGGAAGGTCGGCGATCTCTTCCCAGGTACATTGTACCTGGTTTCCTCCACCATCAAAAACTGGACGCCACCAGATAACTGAATAATTGTTGAGTGTGGCGGAAAGCAATAAATAATCAATCAATCAAACTGATATGACATTAGCAAACACTATCCGAGATGACCAGCTTTGAGATGCCCCTCTCTCTTCCTCTCCATCAATATCATTTTTTAAATATTGAAAGTTCAGCTTGACACATTCATGTTGGATATCTTTCCCTAACGGTTGGAAAGCGAAATGATAGGTTTGTGTTTGTTTTAACACACTAATGGTGCATATCGTATTATTCTTTGGAAGATGCACTTTTTAGTGGCCAGTGTACTGTTATAAAATATTTAGTAATCCCGTTACCTTGTAAATAACGAGTCTATGGTTACATAATACTCTGTCTACCCGTATGTCCCGAGTTTTGAAAAAACACCTCTCTCTCTCTCTCTCATTTTAAGAAGTTAAACTTATACATTCTTCTTGCGTATCCTTTTATTTATTAGAATGCAAACATTTCCCTGGCAAGTACAGCGCATTCTTTCCCTTTCTTTCATTTAACTATGTTATTTCATTGAGTGTTAAATTTTTATGAATAAAATAAGAATCGCATAAATGTAAGCAAAAACTTAGTTAACGATAAATATTAATTTTTGGCAAATTAATGAATTTAATTGCGTAAAAACTAAAAAAACAAGTAATTTACATTCACTTTGCATATCATTTCAATCGCTGGCATACAGGTTTACTGTGGGAACACTGAGCCTTTACTTTCCAGTCAATGGGGTATCAAAATTCAATCGGCACAACATTAAAATTCCACTTTTTGACATAAATTAAGGTAAAGCGTTACCGAGTTACTTGTAATAATCAAAATGTTACAGCTATCATGGCTATAAAACACTGCTTCTTACTGCGAGATCGTCGTGCACATGATATACTTGAAGACACGCAACGATTATAGTGGTGAAAAAAGAACTCTGCATGTATTTACTAAACATGCAACAGTTTGATGGGGGTAACACAGCACGAGGTGGTGTTGGACATAAAGCTCTTGATTACGGATTAAAACTCAACTGATCTGCTAATAAGCACATCTCCATCTCTCTCTCTCTCTCTCTCCCCTCAACACAAAATTCAACAGAATTCTTTTGTTTTGCTGAATTTGTTGTAAACAAGTTACAAGAAAATTTTAATACGATGAAATTCAAATCAACAAGTTCATAACGTTACTTGTGCGGTAGTTGTACATTACAAATAGGTAATATCCACTGTACTTGTACCATTTCTTTCTTTTAATCAATCAACCGGTCGCGGTAGCTCAGTGGTTAGAGCGTTCGCTTCGTAACCGGAAAGTAGTGAGTTCGAGCCCCGCTCGTGTCATGGCCGCGTCAAACCTAAGACGAAAAATAGGTAGTGATTGCTCCTTCGCCAAACGCTCGGCATTTAGAAGTGAGAATCACGGGTCTTTCGGATATGACCTTAAAAACGGAGGTCTCGTGTCGTGGTAGGCCTTGGCACGTTAAAGAACCGTCACTGCTACCGTCCTGAGCGCTAAGCATAGGTCTAAATTTGTGGTACTTCACCTACAGCTGGTGACGTCTCAATATGAGTGAAATATTCTCGACGGGACGTAAAACAAAAAACAAACAATCTCTTAATCGATTTCATGCAATGCACTGTAGAGCTCGCATATTTCTATGGCATGCGAAACGTTTTAATATTCTATTTCTTCCATTTGTATTCTATAATTGTTTATTCATATTGTATATTTCATACTTTCTATTGCATGAAGTTTAATTGACCATTTGGATTGTACAATTTCTATCTGTATAATATTTCACCTGCATTACATAACTGGCTGTGTAGTTCATCTAATGTTTGAATTGGCGAATTCCTTTGACGAGCTCGGTGACCAATGATGACCCAGTAGGGTCAGATGTGGATACGAGTTGGTCATAATAGTGTCGCAACAGACTCCTTTCACAAAAACCTTTGCATACCACGAGCACGATCTGGTGTGGCATTGTCATTCATGGGCACTGGCCTTGGTCAGAGAGTGATTGTCAAAGTGAGGCACAATATCGGCAGTAAAAATGTTCTTTCGGTAATTATGTGCATTAAATTGTCCTTGTGATAAGATCCAGCCTAAGGTCGTACGAAACACAATCCTCACCGTGACTAATCTACCATCAATATTTCGTTCAGCAATATAATATAATTCAATATCACGTAAAGGACAGTTTAATTTTGGAGTTAAACTCATCATCGAGACATTAAGAGTAATGGTGATTTTCGTAAGTACAATACCTACTGAATTTACCGAAATTACTATATCTGTAATACTTCCTCTACGCATGAATGATTATATTGAAGTTAAATTCCTCTTTACCTTATTCTTTGTGTTTTGCTGAAGTTTTGACTTCTTTGTACTCTTGCAGATAACTTCTTCCATTTTCTGTAATATTTTATTGATTGATTATATATTGTTTTACGTCCCGCTTGAGAATATTTCACTCATATGGAGACGTCACCTTTGTCGGTGAAGGGCTGCAAAATTTAGAATTATTCTCGGCGCTTATGGCTTTTAAGCAGGGAGGGATCTTTATCGTGCCACACCTGCTGTGACACGGGGCCACGGTTTTTACGGTCTCATCCGAAGGACCGCCCCAATTCAGTCGCCTCGTACGACAAGCGAGGGGGTACTGAGGACCTATTCTAACCCGGATCCCCACGGAGCTTTTTGTAATTGGAGGTGGAAGTGCATTATGAATAATTAAGTGAACACTGAAGTTAACACTGTGTTAGCTAACCACTGTGTTAAATGGCTTTTGAACACCAGAATTTAACCACTGCTTTAGCTGATCATGTGATCGTAACCATTGCATTAAGGTATCTGATGTTCAATTGAGTTCTCGAGCTCGGTATTTTCCGGAATGATGTCGGTAATATTCGGAAACGAGCATAAATCTGTAAAATCAACATCTTAAAGAAATCTAACATTTCAGGTGGTCAAAACTATCAAGTGTATGCATGATTAGTGCATTGTTAATATTTGTAATCTTCTAAATCAAAATCAATTTGTATCTCGTAATGTTGTTATAAACAGTTTTCAAAAAATGAGAAGCAACAAGAGAGGCCGATTTAAAAATCCGTATGTGTAAATGTTATTATTGCTCATAATTACGTGTCGGGACATCATTGTCAAGCAAGCCCTGGTGTGAACATGTATATGTAATTTTTACTATCTTTGCCATGTACTAGCAAACTGTAAATCAGTATGAAATTGGCCAATTCCTAGCAACAAGTATGTATCTTACAGACGACACAGGAGATGAATATTTCTTTATAAAGTAGGAATATGGCATGTCTTTATGTCATTTCTTGTTGAAGTACTATATCAGATAATATTTAAACTCACTTACATAGTAGATTGTTGTTTGGTTTTTTGTTTTTTTTGTTTTACGTCTCTTTGAGAATTTTTCACTCATATTGAGACGTCACCAGCTGTAGGTGAAGTAGCACAAATTCAGACCTATACTTGGCGCTCAGTGCCGTAGCCATGAGGGTTCTCTAACGTGCCAAGGCCTACCGTGGCACGGGACTTGCATAGTAGAATGTCATTATTCTTTTTAATACGAACATGGAGTGAAGGTAACAGTGATAGGTCTCATAAATCCAGTAAAGAATACAAAATTAAAACTAGGGCAAATACAGACCATTGGACACACCAAAGGTAGGATCAGGAAATAGTAAGCACTCCCTGTTGACCATGAGCTCTACATCTTGATCAGGTAAACGGAGTAATCTGTGGTCAAAATCAATACGTAAAGAACAGCCTAGCAATTGGTATGAAAAACTTCAGACAGCATTAAGCAGTGGTGGCTTGTATTTGCAAATTGGATCATAGAATTTGCGAAACGCTGACTTAGAACAAAACTGTTGAAATTCTTGCATTGTCAACTTACTTGTCAACAGCCTGCCTAAATTTAAAAATGAATCATACATAGAACATACTCTTGCGTATCTAAGAATTGAAAGGTGCAAAACACCATATGCAGATGACAATGGAATATTGCTACATAATATGGGAAGGTGACGATGGAAAATAGTGAAGTCATCTCGTTTGTCATAACTTTCTGTTGTTTATTTGTCGTTGACATATATGTTCAATAAAATATCCAAATATGAAGGATATGGACGAATCTGTTATGCCTTTTATTTCAAGTTCACTGGGATATATCGAAAGGACATATGAATAAAAATGAGTATATTGTTTATAGATAAAATGTCGTCGATTTATGTGAATGCCAAGGTGAAGGCCACATTAAGAGACCATTTCTTCCCATCATGAAATTATATAGAAAATGATACAATTTCAATAATTTGAAAATGTGTGAAAGTTTTGATATGCATTCAGATGGCTATTTCACACCAAAAGAATTCTTTCTAATTTGGAAGTTAAATTGCACTAAATCTGACTACATGATCCTGTATGGATCCGGGTTAGAATAGGTTCTCGGTACCCCTTTGTTGTCGCAAGAGACGACTAAATGGGACGGTCCATCGGATGAGACCACAAAAGCCGAGACCCCGATTCAAATTTGTGTGGCAAAATAAATATTTCTACAAGCTCAAAAGGCGTCAGCGCCGAGCATAGGCCTACATTTTTTGCATCCTGTCATCGACAATGGTGACGTCACCATACGAGCGAAAGATTCTCGAGCGGGACGTTAAACAATATACAACCAACCTGACTGGATGAAAATTTTGCCCAAGGAGTAAAAATCTAATCTTGCTTACCTTTTTTGACATGCGCACATGGGAGCAAACTTTTAACGTGTTAAATGCTCTTGGGGCTTAAGACCTTGTCCACAATATTAAGGATATTTACATCAGTCAACTGGGGCCTCCGTGGCCGAGTGGTTAGAGCATCGGGCTCAAAATCACAAAGCCTCTCACCTCTGTCGGCGCGTGTTCGAATCTCGGCCGCGGCGTTATGTGAGCAAGTTTGCCAGTTTACTTGCGGAAGGTCGGTGGTCTCTTCCCAGGTACATTGTATCTGGGTTCTCTCCTCCACCAACAAAAACTGGACGCCACCAGATAGCTGAAAAATTGTTGAGTGTGGCGTAAAACAACAAATAATCAATCATCAATACATCAGTCAACTCAAGTTGAAATTGTAAATTTCCACAAAAAAAATTCATCTTTAGATACATCATTATATATCTTTAATTTCTTTTACCAGAGACCATGGACAAAGTAGGGAGTCCAGAGAACCAAAATAGTGATAAAATGGTGCTCACCATTTCGGAAGATAAACACGAGCGTGTTTTGTGGTCTGGAAAAGTGGACTTTGTTCTTGCATGTATTGGGAATGCGGTTGGACTGGGAAACATTTGGAGATTTCCTTATTTGTGCTACAAAAATGGAGGAGGTAAAACATAAATGTTCATTACTGCAAATAATACAGAATTGGAAAATGTGGATCTCAAAGTTTATCACTTACGCTTCAACTATCACATTATATTATTATTAACCAAATCATAAAAGAAAATGTAACAAACAGTAATCAATCTCATATATCATATCTTATGCAATAACAAACACTCCGCAGCAATGTTCAAGTTACCTGAACCACGCAAAGTTAATTCAAATGACACTTCACAATTGTCACATGTCACCAAAATCCATATCGCTAGGTAAATTTTTATTAATTAAACGAAATTGGGAATATTCAGTATACACTTTTTAGTGTCACATGATCGTATTAGTCATGTGACCTGATATTTAAACATTCTAAAGTTATTGCAATAAATCGGTTGGCGCTAGCCTAAACTACGTTGTGCATGCATCGAAGAATTTGAGCAGCAAAAAATCATAGAATATCCTTGATTTGTATCAAGTCATAACGTTAAAATATATACTGTAAATGAACACTGTGATATACTTTTCACGCTATCATATGTCTATTATTATTTTCAAATTCGCAGTATATTTTTGTATTCATAATCGTAAGAGTACTTGTAATAAACGACTAAGAATGTTTCAAAGTATTGTCAAAATCTCAATAGTAACTTTTTATCTTTCATACCTATTTTACGTATAAACTGTTAAAACAAGTTGTTTTGCGTTTTCATTTCATTTATATAGACAAGTGAAACTAACAACAGTTTTGGAAATATGCAGTAAACGTCCTTGTTATATACTTTTGAAAGGCTAAGATAACGAACAGTACTCAATCTCTCAATTCCTATAGAAAATACTAATCAGTGAGATGTGCAAACACCGACGCCTGGACATACATATTGTACCAGAGGTGGGATCAGGTGCCTAGGAGGAGTAAGCATCCTCTGTGGACCTGTCACACCTGCCATGATTGATAGCTTTACGCCACACTCAACAATTTTTCAGTCATCTGGTGTCGTCCAGTTTTTATTTTTATTGGTGGAGGAGAGAACCCAGATACAATGTACCCGGGAAGAGACCACCGACCTTCCGAAAGTAAATTGGCAAACTTTCTCACATATATCGGCGCGAGCGAGAATCGAACCCGCGCCGACTACAGGTGAGAGGCCTTGTGATTTTGAGCGCAGTGCTCTAACCACTCGTACACGGAGACCCCCCGCCATGAACCCTATATCTTGATCTATTAACTTGAAAATACACCATACGTTGATATTAAATGATTTAAATTCATACTCTTTCTTCGTAATTTGCATTGACACTGGAAATTGGTTTGAATAAATAAAGATTCATATTATCTTGTAAAAATGGACAGAAATACACATTTTTGTATACAGCATAAAGATTGTCTTGATATGGAGTTTTTTTCTATATCAAACTATATGGAGAAATTTAAGTGCAGGTGAATTCAAAACCATACTTTTCAAGCTTTGATAAAGGGCAAGATTATGTACACAAGATATATATTACTAGGTGCATCACAATTCTCAGTCAATGTCTTTGATTTGCTCTTATAGGGGCGTTCCTGGTACCCTATTTCATCATGATTGTCTGTGGAGGACTGCCCATCATGTTGTTAGAGTTTGGCTTAGGTCAATACATGTCCAAAGGAGGTCTGAAGTGCTGGGTCATCTGTCCACTGTTTCAAGGTGTGCCAACCAAAATATTTTTTCTTCAAAGAAATATCCTTACAGTAAATAACAAATTATCATTTTTGGACAAATAAATCATATTTTCTCGGAAGTTATACTATTTTTAACAGTTGAAACGTCATGCATTGATTTACTGTCATTTTCAGAGATTATAATTAACGTGCTTATGAGGTAATATATCATTTGTTTAAAGTATTTCATTCGAAGAAATTGTATTATTTTCTAAGACGCGAAATTCCGAAAACTATCAGAATTTTATAGGATAGTTGAATTTCTAAAATATTTCAATTCTGTGGGTCATATGAATTTTGTAAGATGTTCGAATTCTGTGATTATTAGAATTCTGTTGATTACATGTAGCAAAATTCTGTAGATCTTTGGATGTAAATTATGGAATTTCTGTATGTGTGTTAGATATCAGCTTTTAAATCCTTAAAATTTGAATATTTCTGTACATTACTGAATTTAGGTAGATGTATTAGAATTATTTGAATAATTATGTAGATTATTAGAATTTCCTAATTTAGAAGAAATCCATAGGTTCTTGAAATATTAAAATTTTAGACTTTTGACAGGTATTGGGATATCGACCTTCGTGATAGCCTTCCTATGCAGTGTTTATTATGTGGTGATTCTGGCCTGGGGACTCTACTACCTCTACATGAGTATGAGTTCAATCTTACCGTGGAGTGTCTGTAACAATGAGTGGAACACCGACAGGTAAATCTGTAACAATGAGTGGAACACCGACAGGTAAATCTCTGTAACAATGAGTGGAACACCGACAGGTGAATCTTTGTAACAATGAGTGGAACACCGACAGGTAAATATCTGTAACAATGAGTGGATCACCGACAGGTAAATCTCTGTAACAATGAGGGAACACCGACAGATAAATCTCTGTAACAATGAGTGGAACACCGACAGGTAAATCACTGTAACAATGAGTGGAACTTCAACATATAAATATCCGTAACAATGAATAAAACTATAGTAAATCTGTAACAATGAGTGGGACACCGACAGGTATTCTCTGTAACAATGAGTGGAACACCGACAGGTAATCTCTGTAACAATGAATAGAACGATAGTAAATCCCTATAACAAAGAACGAAACGGTGACAGGCAAATCTCAGTAATTACAAATGGATTGATTGATTGATTATACATTGTTTAACGTCCCGCTTTGAGAATCTTTCACTCATGGAGATGTCGCCATTGCCGGTGAAGGGCTGCAACATTTAGGCCTATGCTCGGCGCTTAGGGCATTTGAGCAGGGAGAGATCTGTATCGTGCCACTCCTGCTGTGACACGGGGCCTCGGTTTTTGCGATCTCATCCGACGGACTGTCCCATTTAGTCGCCTCTTACGGCAAGCAAGGGGTATTGAGGATCTATTCTAACAACCCGGATCCCCATGGGCTAACAACAAATGGAACACCGACAGCTAAATTTCTAACAATGAATAAAATACTAACAGATATACATCTCTGTAATAGTGAAAAGAACATCGACAGACAGGTATCTTTAACAATGAAGGCATCAGACCTATAAAATTTTATTACCATGATTGGAACATCCACAGGTTATTTTAACAATGAAAATAACACAACCTTATAAATATTTACAACAATAGATGGAACATCCAATTATTTTAACAATAAAAAGTGAAGATAAGTGGTCAATCCCATCACGAATAAAAACTTTAGAAAGGGCAAACACGAGCTCCTGCAACTAGAAGTGGTAGCAGGTGCCTAGGAGGAGTAGGTATACCGTGTTAAGCGTCTACACGTGGTCATGTGAAATCTATCTTGATTAGGTAAACGGAGCAATCCACAGCATTTACAAAATTAGACTTATTAATATTTATAGCAATAAATGGAAGTCAGTATATTATATGTCACAATGGATGAAATATCCAGAAGTTAACATATGCAACGGTGGATGGATGGATTAATTGTATATTGTTAAACGTCTCGGAATCTTTCACTCATCTATGGATTTATTCTACCCGGACCCATGGATGGAACAGCCATATATGAAGCAACAACAAGGAATGCAGCATCAAAAATTCAGCATCTTCGACAATGAACTGTACAACTAAAGATAAAGATTTGAATGAAACGAAAATTTCTTTGGATTTCCTATATGCACTTAGTATAGCATGTTCTGCGTATGGTCAATTTGTAAACCGAGAAACAGGCTACTGTTGAATAAGTTAATGGTATAAACGTTTCAACAGTTTGTTTTAATGCCAGCATGGTCGTTATAATGATAGAGCCCTTCCTAACGTTGATTTCTGTCTGACGCGTTAGGCTGTTCACTCTATCTCACTATCTTACCTACGGATTGTTCCGTTTACCTAATCAAGATATAAGACTTATTTAGAGTGTGACAGCCCAAAGGGATATATCTACTCCTAGGCACCTGATCCTACCTCTGGTGTTCCCAGAGGCCAGTGTTTGTTCTACCGTCAATTTTGTATTCGTTATATATGACTTTTAAGGTTGACCATTGTTCATTATCTCCACTTTTTACAAGCACAAATGAATAAATTGTATCAACAAATCGATAACTTTTTAAAACACCTAAAATGGTACTCCTCTGTATGCTACAACTAATCATCATTGTACTATAAAATAACATACACAATATAGAAATGTAATTGGTTTCGTCCAATTTTATAGTGGGATCTTGAAAATGGTTTTCAAAGGGTATGTAAGATTTCTGACTCATCAGCAAATTGTTTTCAAAATCATTAGAATTTTGAGTTGTCGTGTTTCACTCTTTTACTGAGACGTATCTGCAATCTTGCTTTTTTGTTGTAGATGTGCTTTATCCAGCGAGGAGTTAACCACTCGGCGGCTCTTCTTGGGCAACAGCAGCCTCAATTCTTCTATGAACATCGGGTTACTGAAGGAGAATTTAACCCACAAGGATGTCATTCTCTACAGCTGCAACCAGAGTTTCGCCATCGCAAACTGTTCCATAGGGAACGTTTACCCCGTGGATCCTGCTGTCGAGTTTTGGGAGTACGTTATTCATACAAGTATTTCTATAGCAGAATCTATATTTTAACGTCAATTTCAACGGGAAATACATCCGTTAGTCATTTCAGGAGGGCGTAATATTGAATAAGTGCGTGGACATGAAATACACAATATACAAGAGGATAAAATGAAGCATAGCTAATCGCAAATGATATATAGCATTATACAGTGTGATAAAATGCATTCATATTGTGATATTTTATGATTCCATTTTCGAATATATTTTACCTCACATGACCTGAAGGCATTTCTGATTTCAAAATGTCCACTATGCATCGTCGTAACTTCGCAGTTTCCTTTTATCGAAAACTACTGGGTCAAATTCATTGAAACTTAGCAAACTATCCATTGGTGATGGGATTGTAGTGTTTTGTACATTAAACGGTCATGCTTATTGACAGGAGAGATATTTAAGACTGAACATTGGATTCGTAGTCTCCCGTTGTTTGATATTTATTCTTTACAGGATTTATTAGATTGATCACAATTTGTTATACTCACCCTTTTCATCTACTTTAACAGGCACTACGTCAGCTTTAAGTAAATTTGGCAGAGATGTACATGAATGGTAACTTCTCTCAAGCCATATAATTGCAAAATAGTAGCAATATGGTGTCTCTTGAAAATATTTTCCAGAAACAATGAACCAATTTAAATTAATGGTGTCACACAGCATCCTTTCGGTGACGAAAAATAACGTTCGTTCAAATGAAGGTACAGATTTTTTTCCAAACGGATGTGATTTTAAAAACAACTTAAAAATTGGGTGTGTGTTTGTTAAAATCTACTTGTAAGAATCACTGGACCTAAAAAAATTATATTTACAAGTTATTTAAGCTACTTTAAGTTAATGAAATTCAAACTTGTTCAAGTATTGGGACACAGGAGGGGTTATTTGTGTATTTTAAAAACCGAATTATTGCCCTTTGGAGCCAGGCGAATTTCACACTGTATCTATGTAATAAATCATATGAAAGCCAGTGTCATTTCTTTGAAACGGTCCCTAAATTGTGAAATAATTTATTACAATAAATTTGTTTAACCATTGCTCCTTGGACTAGGAAAATTATACAAAAGAGGGACTAAATATTCAGTTACAGTTGAGAACTGCTGGTCAGGCGAGCGATGTGGTCCATGGGCCTCCTTTTTTGTTGCACTCATTTCCTAATATTGTTCAAAGCTCATATTATTTGTTCGCTAAATAAATACTTAGACGTGTGTTTTTGTCAGATGTCAATAACCAGAATGTAAATCTTTTATTAGAAAACAGGTTATCCAGATTTCTAGTGGTATAGAAGATGGGGGTGGAATTGTACCTCACCTGGCTATATGTCTGTTAGTAATGTGGGTGGTCGTCTATTTCTGTATTTGGAGAGGTGTAAAATGGAGTGGGAAGGTAAGTTAAAGGATTTCATTATTTTCAGCATTATAAGATCTTTCTATTCAACATAGTTTTTCTAAAGAATACAAATCGAATATTTTTAACATTTGTTAAGAAGACTATGAAGCATATTAATGTCATGACATTCAAGTATATAATCAAATACATTTAAAGTATGAACTTAACAAGTATTTGCATGACTATCAACAAATTCTTCTCCACGTGCAGGTAGTTTACTTCACGGCCACCTTTCCTTACTTAATTCTATTGGTTTTACTTGTGCGCGGAGTTACCCTTCCTGGCGCTGCAAAAGGAATAGAATATTTTCTCAAACCAGACTTTACACGCCTAAAGGATGCACAGGTTTGTTCATTAGTTTTTTACAAAACCCTTCAGAGAAATAAGTAATAATTGGGTCACATAAAGATAAACTTTACTTTTACAAAAAGTTCCTCAGTATTTTAACTTTTAACGATCCTCGTGACATCAATTTCTGCTCCTCGCTTCCGTTGTCTTGGAACTAAAACACTGTATGAGAGAACTCTCATACAATCATTCAAAGTTAAACCACATTAAAACAATTATAAAGAAGCCGCACTCATTCAGAGACTGGTACCTTCTTCGTTAGAGCGTTCGAGCCGCATCAAACTTAATATATGTGTTGTTTACTCCTTCACCAAATGCTCGTCAATTAAAAATGGAAATATCTAGATATTGTTATTAATCATCCAACACATTACTTAGTTAAACGCATTCTGATTTTACGTACGTATAAAAGATACTGGAGTTCCTATTGATAATATATATGTTCATTAGGTCTTTCAACAGTCTTTGGGAATATCAATGGTCGCAACTTATGTTCCTTTATTAAGAAGAATTCTTTCAAAAATTACTTCATGTGAAGAAATGACTTACTGTGGCTTGAAACTAGACATTTCGGAGCGCTAGGAACGTTTTAACTGCTGACAGTTTTCATTCATATATCGATTTGATATATCCTAGCGAGCTTGATATAGAAGATACCACAGAATCGTGCATCTCTTTCCTATTCGAATGTTTTACTGGTCATACGGGGGCAATGACAAACGAAATAAATCTCTATCGTCAACGTATATTTATATACCAATATCCAATTATTATATTATGTGGTGTTTTTATCTCCACTGATTCGATACCCGAGAGCATGTTCTGTGTATGATCAGTATTTAAACCGAGGCAGGCTACTGATTTCACAAATACGTTAGTGTAACAGGGTTTTCTACAGTATCGTTCAAATCAGCATTTCCTACATTTTAAAAGCGTTATAATGATCCTATTTGCAAATTTGACCTGTTATAGGTGGAGTTATGTGTGATGTGTTTCATACCACTTATTAGACCGTCCTTTTCATATTGCTTACTACGGATTACTGTGTCAAACCTGATCAAGGTGGAAAACTCACGCTGGGTGTGACTAGTCAACAGTGAATGCTTTCTCCCCCTAGGCATTTCATTCCACCTCTGGCGTAACCAGGGTTGATTGGTTGTTTGATGTTTTCCACCACACCCACCGATTTTTCAATTATCTGGTGTCCAGCTTTTATTGGTGGATTGATTGATTAATTGATTGTTTTACTTCCCGTCGAGAATTTTTTACTCATATTGAGACGTCACCAGCTGTAGGTGAAGTACCACAAATTTAGACCTATGCTTAGCGCTCAGGGCCGTAGCGTTGAGGGTTCCTTAACGTACCAACGCCTACCGTGACTCGGGACCTCCGTTTTCAAGGTCATATCCGAAAGACCCGTGATTCTCACTTCTAAATGCCGAGGGTTCGGCGAAGGAGCAATCACTACCTATTTTTCGTCTTAGGTTTGACGCGACCATGGCACGAGCGGGGCTCGAACTCACGACCTCCCGGTTACGAAACGAACGCTCTAACCACTGAGCTAACGCGACCGGTTGGTGGAAGAGAGATCCCAGTTACAATGTATCCAGAAAGAGACCATCGACCTTCCGAAAGAAACCGGCACACTTTCTCACATAATTGAAGAATTGAACCCGCACCGATTACAGGTAAGAGGTCTTGTGATTTTGAGTGCAATGCTCCAACCACTCGGCCACGGAGGCCCCCAGGGGTCCGTGTTTGCCACGTTCTAAATTTTATGTAGGATTATGATATTTTTCATTATTGGTTATCTTCGCCATTTTCATAAAAGAATGAAAATCAAGGGTATTAAAAAAACGGAAGTTCCGTGTCGGGACAAACATTAGTGGGTTAAAGAACCAGCACTTTAACGTCCCTACGCTATCAGAGTAGGTCTAAATGTAAAACTTCGCCTACATCGGTGACATCTCAGTATATATGATATTTTCAAACTGAAGCAAAGCAAAGAAACAAACAAAATGATCAATCGATCAGTCACAAACAAGCTGAGAACATTTACAAACAATCAGAGAGTACCTACATACAAACAGTCAGGGTAAACCCACAATGGAAAAAGATAGAGAGAATACAGATACAGGCAATCAGACAGAACACATAGGGAACACACATTGAAATAATATTCATTTTGCAGGTATGGATGGATGGCGGCTCGCAGGTTTTCTTTTCTGCAGCTGTTGCCATAGGAGCCATGATAACTCTTGGAAGTTATAACAAGTTCAACACCGATTTTTACAAGTATGTAGAATCGTGCTTCTCATCAGTAGGTAGAACCGTGCTTCTCATCAGTAGGTAGAATCATGCTTCTCATCAGTAGGTAGAATCGTGCTTCTCATATGTAGGTAGAATCGTGCTTCTCATATGTAGGTAGAATCGTGCTTCTCATCAGTAGGAAGAATCGTGCTTCTCATCTGTAGGTAGAATCGTGCTTCTCATCAGTATGTAGAATCGTGCTTCTCATCAGTAGGTAGAATCGTGCTTAGAATCGTGCTTCTCATCAGTATGTAGAATCGTGCTTCTCATCAGTAGGTAGAATCGTGCTTCTCATCTGTAGGTAGAATCGTGCCTTTCATCAGTATGTAGAATCGTGTTTTAAATGTGGAGTAGGCTTATCTTCTGTAGTTCATGAAGGGATGGACATCATATCATACCAAATGTTGATAACAAAATATTAAGTGAACACTTTTTAAAAATATCGTTTTCGATTGAAACCTTTCCCAGCACGTAAGAGATTCATTTTTTCTTGTTTGAAATACACGTGCTATTCATACATGAACAATCCATTAATATCATTGTTACATATCCTCAACATTAACAAGTTCCTTTACAGATTAATTTTGAACAATCGTACTGAAACTATTATTGTCCACAACATTTGGCGTTGACTTTTCTGTGACGAAAACAATTATTTTTGTAGGTGCACACTTGTCGTGGCGGCTGTGAACAGCGGGACAAGTATCCTTGGTGGTTTTGTCGTGTTCTCTGTTCTGGGGTTCATGGCGCATCAACAGAAAGTCGACATAAGTCAAGTCGCAGAGTCAGGTTCAACCTTTTTTCCTTCTTTAATCCATGATATCAAAACAATAATAATGTCTACATAATAGTAGTTGACAATTATTTTTGTATGATTAAAATCACGTGATAACTGACCGCAGACCAAATCAGAGAGGAAACAACGCACGGAAAACTAGAGTGGACTAAAGAGTCGTATCATGACACGTCTTTGTAATAATGAAAAGATGAAGATGATGAACAGTGATCAATCTTATAACTCATATAAGGAATACAAAATGAAATATGCAAGCAAGGATTCCTTGACATACCAAGGGTGGGATAAGGTGTCTTATCGGAATAAGCATCCCCTGTTGACATGCCGTGAGCCCAATATCTTTATCAGGTAAACTGAGTAAAACGAAGCCAAAATCCTTGTGTAAAGGACGGCCTAACAATTACTATGAAACACGTCATAGGGAATTTTACCCAATGTTATGTATTGGCGAATTTGATTGCTATAACGACCGTACTATTTGCAAACTTTTTACTTTTAACGAGACGGTTGAAACCACTATAGCATTAACTTGTTTGGCAGTATAATTTACAATGCCACCGTTAATCACTAATTCATTACATATAAATTCATGCACTGAATGTTGCAATTTCCACTGGCAAAATGCTACAAGGGCCGACTGATATGTTGTGACCCTGGTATTGAAGATTAGCATCGATGTCCTTTTTCACCCCTACTATTCCCTGACTATTTAAGGCCGTGTACCCCAAGACTGGTGTCATTTGGTAAGTTTATATCGACGAAGTAGCACTCCATAGTAAACAGGGCGAGTGACTTGTAAAATAGACAAAATCGGTGAGAGAGTAGAGATCCATTATTTGCATAGGAAATGTTTAACACCTAATGATATCCATACTGATATGGTATCAACACTAGGGATAGACACCCCTTCATATGCTGCTGTGAAAAGATGGCGGTGGGTTTTAAACGAGGAAGGCAGAGCCTTGAGCACGACCCTCGTATTGGAAGGCCTGTAACTGTTGTAATCCCAGAAATGGTCAATAAAGTTCATGATATTGTTATGACCGACAGACGAGTTACAAAAAGATATATAGCCAGTACAGATGGCATTTCAAAGGAAACAGTACATTCCATTCTGACAGAATATCTTGTAATGAAAAAACTTTCAGCCCGTTGGTTACCAAAACTTCTGACAGTTGATCAGAAGCACTCCAGGCGCACTTTGTCGCGTACTAATCTAAATCTTTTAGAGGTAGATTCTGCTAACTTTATTCAGAAATCTGTCATTATGGATGAAACGTGGGTCCATCCCCGCAAACGAAGGCAAAGACTATTTCGTCAGCTGGAAAAGTTATGGCCTCGGTTTTCTGGGATGCTGATGGTAGATTATCTCCAAGTAGCGACAAACAATGAACGACACATACTATGCTCACTTCTGAGGCATTTACGGGAAACTATTAAACTCATGCGCCGCGGAAAACTCAGTAAAGGTGTGTTGTTCCACCAGGACAATGCCCCTGTTTAAAAGTCTGTCATTGACAAGACTGCCATTAAGGATTGTGGCTTTAGATCGATTAAGTATCTGCTTTATTCGCCTGATCTCGCTCTATCAGACTTCCATCTATTTCCAAAACTGACAATGGCCACTTCTGCTCCCCACTTTCAGTCAGACAATGACGTGATACATGCAGTGGAGGACTTTTTGAACGGTCAAGAAAAGGACTTCTTTAAAAGTGGCATTGAGGCCCTTAAATATGTCTGACGCAAGTGTATACATCCGCCAAAATTAAAACCCTTACCTATGAGGTTCACAACATATCAGTCAGTCCTCGTAGGTCTCTGTGGCCGATTGGTTAGAGCATCGTGCTCAAAATCACAAAGCTTCTCAGTTCTAGTGGCGCAGGTTCGATTCTCCCTCGCGAGAATAAATTTGAGAAAGTTTGCCAGTTTACTTTCGGAAGGTCGGTGGTCTTTTCCCAGGTACATATGGAGACGTCACCATAGCCGATGAAGGGCTGCAAAAATTTAGGCCTATGCTCGGCGCTTATGATCTTTGAGCAGGGAGGTATCTTTAACGTGTCACACCTGCTGTGACAAGGGACCTCGGTTTCTGTGGTCTCATCCGAAGGACCGCCCCATTTAGTCGCCTCTTACGAGAAGCAAGGGGTACTGAGGATCTATTCTAACATCCCGGATCCCCACGGGGTTAGATCAATCTGAAAGTTTGGCACAAGTAACTTCTCACTTTATGGTCCTGGCGCCAGGTCAAATGTTCATAGCTTATTCAACGGCGATTTCCCCAATCACTGTATTGTAAGCACGTGTCGATAACAAACAGTAATTAATCTAATTAATCCTATAAAGCATACAAAATTAAGAGAAGGGCAAAGACGGACCCCTGGACATACCAGAGGCGGGATAAGGTGCCTAAGAAGAGTAAACAAGGTTATACCCGCCGTGAGCCCTATATATTGTCTTTTTTTTAGGGCTGGATCTAATGTTAATATTGATTGATTGTTTGGGGTTTTACGCCGAGTTAGCAATATTTCGGCAATTTTACGGTGGTTAAGCGTTCACGTAACTGAAATATGTTTGGATGTGAAAATTGAAGTTTCCCTGACGGCCCCCAGTGAGCCTACTTTTTTTCGAAAATCAGGGAAACGATCTTTTACGCGTCAAGGGGGTTGTGATCCTATAACTTTAACCGTCCCGTCCGACGGACTTAAAGTTAAAAATATATAAGCAGGTAAAACATCTCATTTTGGTATAAATAACATATTATAAAATATTCAAAATTGTCTGTAAAAGTCGCATTCTTGTAAATATTGTATAATGATATGAATGTCAATATTTGTAAAAGGTTCGTGCATTGATTGCACATTATTAAAACCTCTATTTCGTATGGGTGTAATCACTACATTCCAAAAGAATGTAATGTATAGTTAATGGACAGTCACAAGATATATATTGAGTTGAAGTTCTCTGTTTAATAAAGAACAATGTGTTAATTTTGAATATCCGATGCGT
Source organism: Ostrea denselamellosa (assembly GCA_024699665.1). NCBI lineage: Eukaryota > Metazoa > Mollusca > Bivalvia > Ostreida > Ostreidae > Ostrea > Ostrea denselamellosa. The sequence continues at coordinate 17,601,019 of JAMZEH010000055.1, forward strand.
GTTCTTGAAATAATAACTTCGTCCTGGCGTTTCACTACGATGTTACACGATTTGTTTACCTTGTTTTCAATAGAATAAACATTACTTCTGTCACAGAAATCCCAATATATTTGCCAAAGATCAATTACATAAAGTTTCATGATGTATTTTAAATCTGTATAAGGAATTTTAAAATGCACAATGTGATTTTGAAGTGCATCCTTTGGCTCTTTGTCTGCTTTGTTGTTGCCATGGATATCAATGACTTGGAATCCAGCAGATCTCAATTATTTTATTTTGTTTAGTTAGAAGATAGTACTGATTTAAAATGTCTAAAATGTATAGATGATCAATATTCATGTTGCTTATAGGCTGTAGACAAGATATGAAGTCTGAGAATATAGTGAAGTATTTGCCATTAGAAATTTTAATGTACTCTAACGCAAGTTGGATAACATTTGCTTCGGTCTGATGTTAATAATTCAGAGAGCTATTTCTGAAATCACTGGTTTATATTTTACTTTAGGACTGGGTCTGGAGTTATGTTCTTCCTGGTCATTGTTTTGTCAGATATTTTGGACTACGGTCCATTGGCTATAGGCGCTGATCACAGTTTGCTTTCTGTTCCAGGACCGACTCTTTTGTCGATAGTCAGTGTTCATTGTTTTACCTTCTGATATGATGTATTAGTTTCTAATCATCTTTTTGTCTTCTATTCCAGGACCGGGTCTAGTGTTTATAGTTTATCCCAAGGCTATTTCGCAGATGCCTCTACCTCAGCTTTGGTCAATTCTTTTCTTCTTTATGCTGTTTTTGATCGGAATCGATAGTCAGGTATGTGTTGTATATGGGCCATTATCAAAATATGCAGCCTTTCCCCTTAGTGTCAATTTAAAGGGAAAAAATAATGTATTGAGAAAAATATACAGTACCATTGGATTTTAGAAAACTAAAACGTTTTCTTTGAACACAAATATTGACAATTTTGTTGCTTGAAGTAACAACAAAAAATATTTGTGATAAGATATCAGCGACTTTATGCTGTCAATAACTTCTGTTAACCTCTTTAACCTACAATATCTTAAAAAATATTGAAGTTTCACAAAACAAAATCACCACTGATATTCAAATCAACATTTAGACATTTAGATTTTTATTTGTGTTATGCTATTTAACAAATTCTCATTTACAAAAAATACAAATGATGGGATATATGTACGTATCAAAAATATCGTTATTGGTATAACAAAGCAAAATATCTATTTAAAAAAATCCCCCAAAAAATCATATAAATGATGTTGTTCTGAAGTTGGAATTCCCAAGATCATAATGACATCACTTCCTGCTGCCAAAATGATGAATGTTCCAGTGATGATATCATTGTAATAGAAAATATCACAGAAAAGGTTAGTATGCTAAGAATATTACAATGAAATCTGTGTCAATGGGATAACATGCCATGAAAGAAAAATAAGTTTCTCAAAAACAAATGATGAATGGATATCACATTTAACATAGGCTATGTGGCTTTGTGTATTTCTGACCTCGGAGGTCACACTGCTAAATTTACTATAGATACATCAGTGGTGTAACGGTCATTGGTGTAACTAGGAAGTTTGTTATACCAGTGACAAGAATTGTTATACCACATGACATTATTTTTTTAAATTTTCTTTTGTCTTCATTTTATTTATATTCAGAACATTTTGGATGGATGGATGTATATTGTTTAACATCCCACTCGAGAATTTTTCACTCATATGGAGACGTTACCATTGCTGGTGAAGGGCTGCAAAATTTAGGCCTATGCTCGGCACTTACGACCTTTGAGCAGGGAGGGATCTTTATCGTGCCACACCTGCTTTTGAACGTGACTTCGGTTTTTGCGGTCTCACCCGAAGGACTGCCCCATTTAGTCGCCTCTTACGACAAACAAGGGGTACTGAGGACCTATTCTAACCCGGATTTGGTCATATATCCATTTTATAAATTAGACACTTTCAGAATATGTAGAGCTTGACTATTTGATCTAATGATGTTTTGTTAAAGCAATATAAGCTGCCAAAATTTCAATTTTTTATAGTGGCATTAAAAGAGGTTAAATGAACGTTGATATGATTGAAAAAAAAGAACTGCATCGAATTTTCTCTCTTATGCATCGTTTACACACCTTTACTTGATGAAAAATATATTCCTCGACATTCCGTTTGACCCTAACAACGGCAGCTGATTAATCGTCGGCGACAATCCCGAAGATAACCGATGTTGACACGAATGATTCTGATGCTGACCCGGGTGGATCGGGTTGTATCCGGGTCTAGTTACCATCATTATTTTGGCATTGTTAACGATGTTATATGTTTTTATATCTTTTTCGTCCCGAATCAGTCAAAGTCGGCTTTCTCACTCGCTTCGAACCTTTCGTGTCAGACATCTTTCGTGCTTACCGGAAATATTGCGCTTGCGCATTTGATTTTGACGAATGAGTTCAACTTTAGGTCATTGCATACGGAAATAATGTCGGAAAAATTAAGGTACGGGAAGATTTAATTTTAACTGTCGAACAATTTTTACATTTAATGCAAAAAATACAACACGTCAAAAGTTTAATCGATAAAATCAGGTATTAGAAGGTAGATGTTACAAAATTTCGATTAAATTTTAGGGACCCCAAAATAACAATTTTGACAGCTTATATTGCTTTAATGACATTATTTGTTACACCATTGACATCTTGTATGAAGCATTTATTGTTGTTATTGTCTTAAAATATAACTTAATTAAAAAATAAATTTAATCAAATAGAAAAATTATAATTTACATTTTATTTTTACAAAACAAAACATTATTTTATTACTTATAAGATATATTATTCCTTTGACATTTCATTTCACCACCTATGTTATAATATCTTTCAATATTTTCAGGTACATGTAACTGGCGTTAACAATTGCTGAACGTCAACGAAAATTCGCGAAAAGAGAGACAGAGATGTAGCAAGAGAGCAGATTATTTGCGGAAGAAAAAAGAGAAATATCTGCAAGATCTTGCCAGTAGTAAACGTAAACTAGTGAGTGATCTATCATATAGATCAAAACGTCGTCAAAGGAAACGGTGGCGAGATCAACAAAAACGTCACAGCGAAAACGTCAAGAGTGCACCTTTAATTCTCTCACCGCCACAAACACCTGAACCTGGAACTTCACATCAGCAAATGTCAAGGAGAAAACGGAGGGAACGGTCGAGAGCAAAATGTTACAGAGACAACGAGAAGCCCAGGGAGGAGCTTAAAAACGAAAACGAAGAGACATCAAAGTATATAAAAAATGGATCCGAGAGAGAAAAAAACACAAAGAAAAGGTTGAGACACCGAGAACTAAAACAATGCCTTTTAAGAGGATTTCAATTCAAAATGAAAACAACCAAAGATAAAAAAAAACCAAAAAACAACCGAAAGCAACGTGTTAAGCGAATCTTATTATTTCATTTTGCAATGAAGGAAGCACTTAAACAAAAATACAAAGGAAGTAGCAACAAATTTAAGAAATCTTTATCTGAAATGGCAACTGCATCTGCGCTGAGAAAATATGAACTTATTAAAAAACAAGAAAATGCATCGGAATGCCAATGCTGCAACAAAAAGCCGACAGAATCTTTAGACAAAAAGAAAAAGACTTGTTCAAGAGATGCATAGTTTCTTTGAAAGAGATGACAACAGCCGAATGGCACAAGAGATAAAGCAAACACTTACTGTCCGTAAGATGAAACAAACAAAAGCGCTTGTTGACTGAAAGTCTACAGGAATTATAAAACAGACACGTCACTGAAACAAAGAAAAAATTACAGTTCATTCTGTAGACGAAAACCATTCTGGGTCATTGCCCCTATGGAATCAGACAGAGAAACGTGTGCATGCAAGTTACATGAAAACACAAATCTTATGGCAGACACCTTACTTAAAAGAGACGTTAAAGATACAAACAATTTGCATCTATTAGTAGAAAGAGTTTCATATGATACTAAAAACATGATGTGCATGTTTAGCAAATGCCCAAAAGGTCGCGAAATAAACAGGAGCCATTTGAGAGAGGATATAAAGGTGGACTACAAGAGGCTGCTACCTGGAAACAAAGGTTTACAAAAAGGTAGGGAAAATTAGTGAGAGGAGAGAAAAAAACCCTGTTGTAATAACTGCTAAAGAAGAGATAGGGGCACATTAGGAAACCTCACAGAAGGATCCATTGACCACATGGTTAGATATAGACATTTCTTCAATATCTGGAATCAGTTGACTCACTATAGAAAACAGAAAGAGAATTTTAAACAAAACGAAGAATTTATCCATATAGATTTTGCTGAAAACTTCCAAGCGAAATTAGGGAAGGAAATTCAGACCATGCATTTTAGGGCTTTGCATGCTCAGTTTACACTCCACACGGATATTTCGTACAATAGAAAAGATGCCAAAGTAAAATCATTCTGCACCGTCTCTGAAAGCATGGACCACAGTCCATGTGCTGTGTGGGCTTACCTTTAACCTGTTTTAGAGGAAATGCAGAGGGAAAATGAAGCACTTGACACCTTACATATATTTAGCGATGGTCCAGCCACGCAGTGTAAACAAAAAGGTAACTTTTACATCTTTTCGACACAACTTGTTAAAAGGGGAATTAAGTATGCAAACTGGAATTTCCATGAATCCGGACACGGCAAAGGTGCACCAGATTGAATTGGTGGGATTGTGATAAGGACTGCCAATGTCAAAGTTCTCCAAGGACATGACATTCCAAATGCAAAATATGAAGAATTAAACATATCACTCTATTATGTTCCTCCAAAGGATATCAATTCACTTAAAGAAAGCATGCCACTCCTCGAAGCAGTCCCAAATACCATGAGCCTACACCAGATCATCACAGACCAATCGGAGAATTTTTTTGTAGAGATGTCAGTTGCTCATGTACTACAGGAAACTAACATCAAAGTCATGCATTTAAAAAGTTTGTTTTCAAAACAAATCAGAAGTCTACTACACAACCGAATAAGAAAGCCGAAAAAGCCCCATTGGTTCCAAAAACACATAAGAGAGAATCTGATGATATCGAAGCAATTTTATCTAGCAGACGTGAAACAGAAACTGATGATGTTAGAACTGCATCTTTGAGAAATGAGCCTTTTGAAAATGTCAAAGAAGATTTGAGAAATGGATCTAATGCATATTCAAGGTCAGCCTTTTTCGAGAACGTACTGTTCACTCTTGGAAAATTGAAAACATTTGTTGAGATATACAAATACTGCTTGAATCATGAAAACAAGTTAGCCACTTATAAAATTACTAGGTCAACACCATCTATTTTGAGCACTGGATTGACTGTAGATGCAGATGGTTGAATCTCTGTTCAGCAGATGTCGAACAAAGCTCGGTTATTTATCCAGTTGTTGTGACTGATGATGGGAACTGTTTACCATATACAGGAAGCGTTTTGGCATTTGGACACGAGAAGTAAGGCAAAGAGATGAGAGTTCGTATAGTATTTGAATTAGCCATTCACAAGGACCTATACTTGTCAAATGAACATCTTGGAACAGGACTTGCTGATAATGGCACTGTAAATAACTTATCAGTTGCCTTTGCAATGTATTCAGAGAAGTATGTCCTACATGGGCATTTGGCAAATGTTTGCATTATCAAGTGTTCTGGGAAATTCTCTCTTTTCAGTGTATCCTCAACGAGGAAATACAAATGTCCGAAATGATTTACATCGTTTGATAATGCCACATTGATAGTAAGTGACGTAACGATGTATCTAATTTTGGATTATGCAATAATTGGGCTCCAAAACATTGATTTAACAGCAAAGTTATGATGTTTTAAATGTAATGCAAAATGCTTTATTTTTTAACATTTCACACGCATATCTTTGATTTATTATCGCTGGCTCTGATACAGACTTTTATTGACCGAAACCAATACTATATACAGCGATATTATGCCTCTTACTAAGCTAATATTGCCAATGTGCCCTTCCGTGTGGTTTACTGGCCACACGTGTGTAGTATGACGTCATGCGCCATTTTTTGTTATTGTTATACATTTAATAAATATCTCGAGAATGAATGTGTTGTTATTTATTATTGTTGGACATTTTATAAAGCATCAAGAACAGTCGCCGGATAGCTGAAAAATTGCTCAGGCGACTATAAATAAAAAAAACAAACAAAATAAAGCATCAAGAATGAATAAAGTCAGTATGCCTTTAATTAATGTAGTAAGTAAACATTTAAACGAGTATTACGAAAATATATAGGGTCCTTGGAAAAAACATATTAGATTCGGTCTACGCCTCACCCAGTGCGATTTTTATCAAGGACTCCGTGTATTTCCGTATACATGTGTCAACACTAAGTCGCAAATTACGTCCCTTTGTGGGATTAGCCAACGGTCGAATGGTGAAAAATCAAGTTTTCCCTCTTTACCCTAACAAATGTAAGGCTACTATGCTGTGAATTATAGCTAGTTGTAAAGTTTCCATGCAAGTTTATGGGTTGCCTCACCCATGGGAATTATTGCAGTGGACTGCAATTGATAGACATATATATTGAGAATCTTTTACTCATATGGAAACGTCACCATTCCCGATTAAGGGCAAAAAAAACAAAAACAAAATTAGGTATATACTCGTTAGGCATATACTCGACGCTTACGGCCTACGAGCAGGGAGGGACCTTTTCCACACTTGCTGCGACACGGGGCCTCGGTTTTTGCGTTCTCATCCGAAGGACAACCCCATTAGTCGCCTCTTGCGACAAGCAAGGGGTATTGAGGATCTATTCTAACAACCCGGATCCTCACGGGATATGTTTCCATAATTGTAAATGCATAAAGTTTCATGAAATCGTTTCCTCACTAAATAATAACAACTAATAAATTGACATCTATATAGATAAAAAAAACTGCTTATTATTTAAATTGCTCAAAAATGTACCAAATTACCGATACTCTTTTCAGTTTGTGATGGTAGAATCAGCTTTGGGACACGTGAGTGATATGGTTCCTCGTCTGTTCTACAAGGTCAAGGGCAGAATGATATTATCAGCTGTAGCCTGTGTGATCTGGTATATCATAGGCCTTTCAATGGTGTCACGGGTAAGACGATACTCATCTGTTCATGCAATAAATTTTACAACATAATAGATATATCAATACAATGATCATAATGAGTCAGTTGATATGTATACATACTAAATATTGAATTCTCTTAGGGAGGGATGTACGTGTTCCAGCTGTTTGATTACTACTCGGCCTCCGGAATGGTACTGCTTTGGGTTTGCTTCTGGGAGGCTATCGTCATTGGATGGATATTCGGTAATTAACATCACATTTCCATAAATGTTGGCCAAAATGGGTGCTCATATTTTTTCAAAATTTCATGTTTGCAAATGAAATCGGGATGTAAATCTCGGAAGTTAATTTAAAGACACTTGATACCAAAAAAAAAATTAATAAATAAAAATGGATACTTGGGTTGGTACACTTTTTTTACTTAGCTTGGTTGTATACATACTGCTATAAAATTCATTAAAAAAAAATAAAGGTCTTGTAAATGTTTTATGATATGCTAATGTTGAAATACATTATTTTTTTCTATTTTACCCAATAAAAAGTCCCCCTCCCCTCACTGTTTTGGAATTGAGAAATCATGGGAGTCAATTACAATCGATATGGTAAATTATATTCATTTTATTTATAAGAACAGATTTAGTTTACCTTTACATCATTTTTTTTTAAAGTTTTGTTCGTGTATAACAAGTATTGTTAATGTTATAGATTTTATAAATCGATAACATTTTCTATCTTTAGTCACCGTCACATTAAAATACATGGAGAACTGCCAAACTGCAGAGGTGTATACAATGTATATATTTACCCCCGAGTACACCCTACTATATAAAACTTCTGGACTCTTTCACAATTACAATAGTATATAAGATAAACTTCCTATAATCCGTTCAATAAGATTATAAAACTTTATATACTGTATTTGTTTGTTCACAGCAAAATTATCACACGTTTACCTGACCAGACATCACCATGCCCTAAAATTTATGTAGACCCCTTGGTAAACATACTGGGAAGACAGTCCTTTCCCTAGATTGATTGATTGTTTGTTTGTTTTACGTCCTGTCGAGAATTTTTCATTCATATTGAGACGTCACCAGCTGTAGGTGAAGCACCACAAATTTAGAATTATGCTTAGCGCTCAGGGCCGTAGCAGTGAGGGTTCCTTAACGTGACAACGCCTAGCGTTTGGCGAAGGAGCAATCACTACCTATTTTTCGTCTTAGGTTAAACGCGGCCATGGCACGAGCGGGGCTCAAACTCACGACCTCCCGGTTACGAAGCGAACGCTCTAACCACTGAGCTACCGCGGCCGGTCCCTTTCCCTAGAAAAGGAAGACAAATATATTCAAGATAAATTATTATCTAGAATAAAATATTGTTTATGTTATTATATAGGACTTGTACGAGTACAAGTATGTAACGAATACATTTCTTTCAGCCTTATAATATATTTTTATTGCTTATATTTTGATCTTTGTAAAGTTGAATGAGCTATTTTCAATGAAATTTAGACACGATTACAAATACCATCAAGTGATTTAGTTTCACCTTAAAATGTGAGGTATGTTTGATGATTGTTATCCATCGTATTTCTATTCTTATTACGGTTAAAAAAGTTGAAACATTTCTTTGCCAAAGAATGATTATCACACGCACCCTTCCACTCATCACCACCACAGACCTTCTAAACAAACTCCTACCACACATCAACTTCCTATACTCATTACCAAATCATAAAATGGCTGAAATACTGCCCCAACGGCGTCAAATCTCAATCAACTAAACCATAACCTTCGTTATCATAGGATATATTCCAACATTCGTCACCATACGTTACCACAGAAGATCTCCCACAATCGTAAACTCAGAACCCTCGTAACCACAAAATAACCTCCCATATCGAATACCACTGAACAGTTTCCAGCAATCTATTCACACACTCATTATCGCAGGTAGTCTATAACTATAAAACAAATCCAACATCCGTTATAACAGAACAGCCAACCTAGTTACCCTCCGCTTATTGTTACGCCAGAGCGACCCCATCACTCAATACAACGCAACAACCTCCAAGACTCAATACCCTGAAATCTCGCACGCTCATTATTGTAGAACAACGTTCTATAATCATTACTATAGAACGTTTCATAATCGTTAACACAGAACAACATCCAATTCTTGTAGCCAGAGAGTAAAATCTTGAATTCATTATAAAAAACACGTTTGTTCCCACAGAATAAAATCTCACGCTCTTTTCCATGGAATACTAGTAACTGTACCTATATTCAATGTTATCAGGGGCGGATAAATTTTACGACGCCATAGAGTTGATGATTGGATACAGAGTACCAAGGCTTTTCCACTATTGTTGGAGATACATTACACCTGCAGTAATAGTGGTATGTTATAAAGAAACGCTCATTGATCTCTGCACACACACACACACACACACACACACACACACACACACACACACACTGTGTATGAAATGTTTGAAGTTTAGTTTTTACCATAATAAAGTACTTTATCTTGCAAATTAAATTTTATGAATTTATGTATATTTGTTATTGAATACCTTTCATGTTCTACATCTGTTTCTTCAAATTATCAGGGGATTTTTGCATTTCAAATGATGACGTTTAAACCACTCAAATACAACAACGTGTATGAATATCCACCCTGGGCACGATCCTTAGGACTGGTGCTAGCTCTGCTATCGATGTGCTGCATACCTGTATATATAATCTTTAAACTCTTGTTTCTAAAGGGCTCCTTCATAAAGGTAAAGCAATACGGTGGTATTTGTTATTGGTTTTTTTTTTAATTATTTTTACTTCTTCATGTCATATGATGTAGAAGGAATGGTTTGAGAAAACATTGTATTTGTGTGTGACGTCTTATTTTTGCAAATTGGCCACGTAGCCTCATGGCCACATAGGTCTCATGGTTGCAATAATTAGTCTCTCCAATGGAACTTCACTGCAAGGGGACACACATTAGACCGTCTATCTTCGTAGTGTTTGGTCTTCCAAATGTCTGTTGGTATTTGAATGGGCACGAATTATGCTCTTTTATTAGCTGACCTTCATATATATATACTTTTATTAGCTGACCTTCATATATATATATATATATATATATATATATATATATATATATATAATTGATTGATTATTTGTTTTACGTCCCGTCGAGAATTTTTCACTCATATTGAGACGTCACCAGCTGTAGGTGAAGTTCCACAAATTTAGAGCTATGCTTAGCGTTCAGGTCCGTAGCAGTGAGGGTTCCTTAATGTGCCAACGCCTACCGTGACATTCGTTTTTAAGGTCATATCCGAAAGACCCCGATTCTCACTTCTAAATGCCGAACGTTTGGCGAAGGAGCAATCACTACCTATTTTTCGTCTTAGTTTTGTCGCGGCCATGGCACGAGCGGGGCTCGAACTCACGACATCCCGGTTACGAAGCGAACGCTCTAACCACTGAGATACCGGTCCGGTTTTACTCATATTGAGACGTCTTTCATATATATATATAGATAGATAGATAGATAGATAGATAGATTAAATATTGTTTAACGTCCCACTCGAGAATCTTTCAACGGAAGACTTCGTCAACTGCTGCTCAAGTTGGCAATGTTGTTGTGTTCGTGTGTAGCCTAGCTGTCGAGTAGCCGTAGTAGGAGATGAAAAGAACGTATTAGACTCACTGAAACATATCAAACAGGTAATTATAAGTGGAATGATTACGAATGTTTTGTAACATTTTATATTTGATTATACGAAACACAATATATAAATATTTTAAAGTCATGTTTTATTTATCTGATTTTTTTTAGATTAATTTATTTTTTTTAAATCCAAACTTTCACTAATTACGTCTTATATCTTTCATAATTAAATAATTTCATGTTGTTTTGAGAAACTCGTTTAATGTGTAGTAATCCACCTTAACATGTCGTTCTTCCCTTTATCTAAATCGTGACTGTTCGTGCGTCTAATTCTATATTTCGTCAAAAGCAATTTTGTTACCAGTGTAAATAATCTCAACCGGAAGTACCCCTACTGAACATTTTGCTCATACCACGCGACCGGCGCAACAAAATGCGAATATTCCCGGGTGAACTCGAAACGTGTCTATTGTAAAACACTGCAAACTATATTGACCTAGTTGTTATTTCCAATTAAGATGATTTGGAACGACGATAAAATTTGCGAAATTCTGACTTAAAATGGACTATTGAAATCCATGTAACACAAACTTATTTGTTAGTAGCCTGTTCCGGTTTAGAAACTGATCATACACAGAGCATGCTCTATCGAATCACTTGCGAGATATGAAAACACTATATAGAAGTGATAATGGAATGTTGCTAAATATATATGGACAGTCGACGAAGTAGAAGCTGCCATAAGCTGAGTGACTAGACCTAGTTTGTTATTATTCTCTTATGTTTAGCAAAACAACCTAATATAAAAGAGACGTGGACGTTTTCTTTTACTTTGAATTCATTAGAATATAGTTGACATTTGTATAAATATTGCACCGGTAATGGTGACGTTTCCATATGAGTGAAAGATTCTCGAGCGGGACGTTAAACAATATACAATCAATCAATCATGTATAAATATTGTTGGTAAGTAAAACGTTGCCATTGTAAGATATTTCTTCCTGTAACGTAGAAGCATTTGAATCAACTTTGCGTCATAGGAATAAAACTTAGATCGGGAAATAAGCAAAAGTTGTATCATAAAAATTCCAACAGACTGCTGATAGAGCTGCTTTCCAAACACTATACATAAGATATTTTCAATGAGGATCTCCAACGCCGTTTAATATTAAGATAAGAATATTTGTGCCTAGAATTAGAATGGTGTTTAGAACGTAATTTATTGACGATTAATCACAAAATAAATATTTCCTATGATTCCATTGTTTGAAGAAGGAGCTCTCTATGATACCAAAAACCTTTTGTTTATCGTGTGGAATGGTATTTCTAACGTTTGTGGCTCCCATGGTCTATTCTATGATCTTTCGATCGTTTCATGAAAATTTCAAGAAATATGAAATATGTATATCTGAATAAAGTCTTGTACATTAATATTAAATTATATCATTATTCATTTTCAGCGCCTAAAGGAGTCAATTAAGCCACAGTTGACAAAAAAGCAACTTTGTGAAGAATGGATGATACGAGAAGAAAACTTATTGCTCCAACAAAATCATTTCTAGAATCCTCCATTACCATGTGTGTATTGAATGGTATTAGTCTACTTTTTGCGCTAAATAGATTCTATAAGTGTAATTTTTGTCATTACAGTTATAACACTGTAGTTCCCTAGCGGCGAAGCAGCAGGAGACTTCAGGTTTCCACTTTTTCAGGTTTCCACTTTTTCTGTCCGCACTGTTTTTGTTATGTCTGTAGGCATACTTTACCATGACAAGTTAAGATAAAGTTTAATTTTTTACCGGTTCATTTATTTTTGGCAGAGTTATGGCCATTGGACGTAGAAAGTGAACTCAAACACTCAGTTTTCTGCATTTTTTCACCATGCTTGCAGATACTCATTTAATATTTCATACATTGCTTTACCATGACAAGTTTCAGATTAAATTTGCATTTTCCTTCGGTCCATTGTTTTTTCTGCGTTGTGGTCCCTGGACATAGAAAATTAATGAAACTACTCGGGTTTCTGCACTCTTTTCGTCCTATTTCTAAATATTAATTTGATACTGATACTTTACCATATGATTAAGAATAAATTTCGAATTTTCTATCGGTCAATTAAGTTTTGCTGAGTTATGGCGCTTCGACTTAAAAAATTAACTCAGATACTGTTTTCTGCACTTTTTCGTCTTGATTGCAAGTATTCGATTTATATTTCGAATATTGCTTTATCATGACAAATGACAGATCAGGTTCTAATTTTGTTCCGGTCCATTGAATTTTTTGCCAAGTTATGGCCTCTGGACATAGAAAATATGGAATCTTAATCTGTCATATATCGTTTTTATTTTATGAAACCTGATTATTCTTCTACGTAAATTGTTGACTTACGATTATCATCGCAGAATATTGCGCAGACAACTAAACTTGGGACGGGTAGAGAACAGATATAACTATACAATACTTATAGAATGTACGTTTTCATATGTGCTATTTTTAATAGTTTTAATAATTTGTGGATTTATTTTTTTTTTTTTTTACAGATATCACGTTCACGGATGATTTTGTAGAAGAAACCAAGCTATTAAAATGATTACCGGTAGCATACCATTTTAAATTAATTTTTACACTGTTCGGTCTCAAGAACAACATTTAAACAAATAAGTAGCACTTTACATTACTTAATCATGACCATGAAGTCAAATCATCAGACTCCTTTTAGGATACTATTCACAAATAAATGATTGATTACAGAACCAAAATAAATCCTATTTCCCCAGATAAGATTCGTAGAGATTACATCTCCGTATGAGTGAAAGATTTTACAGGGGTTTTAACAGTCTCATTTAAAGTCAGCATTTCGCAGATTTTATGGTCGTTATAACGATTTTATTTGCCAATACAGCCTGTCATTGTCTGACGTGTTTCAAAGCAATTATTAGATCGTTCCGGACGGTCACACTGATTTTGACTACGGATTACTCCGTTTACCCGATCAAGGTATAGGACTCACAGTGATACCTCTTCTATTGCCCGTGAGAATCCGGTTAAAATAGGTCCTCAGTACCCCTTGCTTGTCGTAATAGGCGACTAAATTGGCGGTCCTTCAGATGAGACCGCAAAAACCGAGGTCCCGTGTCACAGCAGGTGTGGCACGATAAAGATCCCTCCCTGCTCAAAGACCATAAGCGCCGAGCATAGACCTAAACTTTGCAACCCTACACCGGCAATGCTGACGTCTCAATATCGAAGAAAATTTTCGAGCGGGACGTTAAATAATATGCAATCAATCAGTCATAACGTCTAATAGGAATATAAAATTAAGAGTTGGGCAAACACGGGCCCCTAGACATACCAGAGGTGCAATCAAGCCAAGGAGTGAGCACCCCCAGTGGACCAGTCACACCTGCGGTGTGCCCTTTATCTTGATCAGGCAAACTATGTGTTATAATGACCATAGAATTTGCGAAAAGCTTACCTTAAACGTGACTGTTGAAACGCCTGTAACATCCACTAGCCTGTCCTGATTTAAAAGCAGCTCATACGCAGAATTTGCGTATTGAATCAGTTGTGATATATAAATACCAATGAAGATTAATGGAGTGTTACTACAAAAATATGAAGAATTTGAAAGCATCCCAGTGGTCATAAAGTCGAGTTATTAAGTTTACCTCCTTGGAACGCAAAATATCGTATAGGCTCACAATGGACCGTCAGGAAAATTCAAAAACTCTTGAATATCGTATATATATTTCATACAATCGCCGTAAAGTGGCTGAAGTATTGCCAAAATGGCGTTAAATACCAACCAATTAACCATTGCAAAGTACTGTTAATAATCATTTACAACTGAACATTTACAATAATCGATTCGATATATCCCAATGAACTTGAAATAAAAGACACCACCACAGAGTCTTCCATATTTACTTCCTACTTAGATAGTTTACTGAAAATGGATGCTGGCGGCAAACTAGCAACTTAGCTTTATGACAAACGGGATGATTTCAATTTCTCCATCGTTAACTCCCCCTACCTGTGTAGCAATATTTCAATATCATCTACATATGTTGTTTATATCCCTCAATTGATTCGATACACATGAACATGTTCTGCAGATGATCAGTTTTTAAATCAAGGAGACTATCGACAAACAAGCTGATGTTATATTGGTTTCTACTGTCTTGTTTAAATTCAGCATTTCGCAAATTATATGGTCGTTATAAAGAATTAGTTTGCCAGTATAAAACACCAATTTTGATGCCAGATGCGCATTTCGACAAATAATATCTTGTCAGTGATGTTCAAGTCAAAAATATTGGAAATCCGAAATAAGAACAAACCAAAAAATACCAAATACTGGAGCCAAACCTGGCTAAGGATCAAAGCTATGCATGAGGGAGATAATCATTAATTTTGAAATTAATTTTATCAGGAAATTTTTATCCGTATTTTCATTCTAATACCGAAGTGCTTATCGACTGGTCAAATATTGTCTGAGGTGTTTGATACCAGTGGTTAGGTTATTCTTGGCACAATGATTCTGACTGAGGATTACTTCGTTTATCTGATCAAGGTGTAGGGCTCACGGTGGATTGTACCAGTCGACAGGAGATGCATACTCCTCCTAGACCCCTGACCCCACTTCTAGTGTGTCCAGGGATCCGTGTTTGCCGATCTCTCTGATTTATATTTACTGTAGGAATTACGAGATGGAGCGAAAAATTCTCGACGGGACGTAAAACAAACAAACAAACAAACGAACCAGATGGAGCAGTGTCCGTTCACTTAGTCATTATATATATATATATATATATATATATATATATATATATATATATATACGGGGCCTCGCTTTTTGAGGTCTCATCTGAACGACCATACCCATTAAGTCGTCTCTTACTGAGGACCTATTCTAACCCAGACCACCACGGGAGAGACGCGAGTCACAGATCTTTTGGATATGACATTGGAAAAGGAGGTCTAGCGACGGGACAGTCGTTAGCATGTTAAAGAACCCTCACGGTTACTGCCCTGAGCGCTAAGTATGTGTCTTTAATACATCTGCTGATGCCTCAAATGAGTGAAGATTTCTCGGTGTGACGTAAAACAAACATCAAACATTTGGCTAATGCTGTCGGTCTCAATTTTAAATCATTGAATACATACAAAAGGTTGATATAGGCTAGGGTACTGGTCACATGAATCCTTCTAAAAGGAAAACTGGTATCAAAGTGCTTGGTATTGAGCTAACGCATGTAAACACTTGACATTTTTGCACTTGAAATTTACGATTTGGTTTCAACACAACATTCACCCCGTTGGGACCCGGGTTAGAATAGGTCCTCGGTATCCCTTGCTAGTCGTAAGAGGCGATTAAATTCGGCGGTTCTTCGGATGAGACCGCAAACACCAAGGCCCCTTGTTACAGTAGGTGTGGCACGATGAAGATCCCTCACTGCTCAAAGACCGGTGTAACGACGAAAAATGACCCCCGTAGAATAATGACCGGGGGTCATTTTTCTACGTAGAAATTTTACCCCCTGGTCAATATTCTACATAGAGAAATGACCCCTTTTTTCGTAGAAAATATGGCTTTGGGGTCATTTTTCTCCGTGTGGATTGTAGAAAAATGACCCCGTAGAATAATGACCCTATGTCATTTTTTGATGCAAAAGGCTGGTTTTGGTAAGAATATTCTTGTCGGAAAATAAATAGGGGTAAAATCACGCAGTCTTCTGATATGAAGTGTTTATTTCATGCGTTCTACCCACTATACCTAAAATCAATAAAACAAGATGATTTATCCCAATTAAAGGAAAGCGAATAACAGTTCCATGACTATAGAGCAAGAATACCACGTTCTTAGATTTGTTTTATCAAATTTAATTTATAAAATATATTTCCATACTTGTTATTATTTTTAAAAAATCAAGATCATCCATAAAAAAAAACAACGTTCAGTTTCAATAATTGTTATCCTCTTTGATTTTACTTTGGGTAAATTATGTGCCAAATATCCCCAAAAAAGTCTCATTTTTTTTCTTCACAAATTTCAAGAAAAGTTTATGTTTCTGAACCACCAAATTTGCATGAAAAACGGGCAATTGTTGAAAAAAATTATATCTCATAAATATCTTCAACATCAGGGGCACAAACTGTGATTAACTTTTCTGAGTATAGTATTTTATTAGAGTAAATTTTCTTTTAGATGTTCCCCCATCCTCTGCTAATACACGTTCTCTTTTTATTGCTTCAAGGTTGATCACTAGGAAGTTCCAGTATTTGAACAGATAATGATTTTTTGTCTTTTTTTCCCCCTGAGATCCCTCTTTTTTTATACCTGATTATGTCTTTTGTTGTTTGCTAGTATCACCAAAGCACAAACAAATTGAGACCTTTTATATCAAAAGATTTGATGCATATAAAAGAAGTATTTCATATTCAAAAAAAATTACAGAAGTCTATACACAGTTATATTGCCTTTTTCCTTTTTATTTATATATAATATTTTTTACCAATAGAAAAACCGAATGTCTGCAGCATAAAAAATCTTCCCAGTCTAATATACATAATTTTTTTCCCGAGTATGATTAGCAATATTACAACATTTGATGTTGGGTGTGCACAAATATAAAACATTACTTGTTTTTGAATAACTGATTCAATCGGATGAAACATTTTCTTGGGGGGGGGCAAGGGATACCTAATGCATGTACATAAAATTATTGCTAATCCGACATTTCTTATATCAATATAAATATGAGCTCACCCGATTTGGGGCTCAGACTAAAGCAATTAAACTTCATATTTTCAATTCACAAATTCCTTTCAAATTCTAGCGTTTTATTTATTTTGGCTATTTCAGTCTGATTTCAAAACTTTCCTCCCATGGGAAATATATTATAGGCTTAAAACATCAATCACTTTGTTTAGGATAAAATGATGCCATCAAATAGGCGGGGTTCTTTGAAGTTTCAAAAACAACAATTCTGTTCGTCATTTTGCGGTTCTTTGAAGTTTCAAAGGCAACAATTCTGTTCGTCATTTTGCTTCACACTATAGACTCGAAAGAATATACGGAAATATCGCTTTTCGTGGAAAAGAAACAATATCCAAAATTTTTGCCAAAAAATTTAAAGCGCAACTTTCGACGAAAATGTAGTAAATTTGTTCTATTCAATGGGATTCTACATTACCATCATAAAAAACGGTTATTAAGAGTTGCAAAAGAAGAGGAGGTTCCAAAAATTATCAGCAATACCCATACAACAGCGAGTGGTGGGCACCTAGGCATTAATAAAACGTAAGTTTATCTATCTATGTGAATATATTTCATGTATTTCTTAAAATCAATTGTGACTGAATATATTTCATGCATTTCTTAAAATCAATTGTGACAAGTTTAACATCGATTTCAAAGATACCCCGGTCATTTTTTCTAAAGATAATGTATATCAATTCAATTATTTTAGTGAGAAAATATAAAATCACGTTTTATATTTTGCATCGGTCTGATTCCGAGTTTAAAGAATTATAATGTCTGAAATTTCGTATAAACATAATACGGATGTTTTGAGAGAGAGAGAGAGAGAGAGAGGAGGCCGGGCATGCACCAATTTTCTGATGGTCTACGATGTAATTGGTTGTATTTGGCTTTGAAACAATATTTGATACAACTAATAAGACATGTGCATGCACTTGTACTTGTTTTAAAGGCACCTGATAAATAGATGGTGTAATCCCCCCCCCCCCCCCCCCCGCCAATTTCCCAAGCTTGTGAAAATTTTCATCAGACAAAAGCTTGGAAATACTTTTATATTCCGTATAGGGTCAATCTAATGATATCAAATATCGAAATAGGAAAATGATAAACAAGGAAATCGTGTATTTTAATAAGTAATTGTGTCTTATAAGATTATCAGAAGCTAGGAGGGGTGCAGTCTTGATGCTTGACTTGGGGATTGTCCCGTCGGAAGATAACTGTCTTTTATTGTCATCCGTCAAAACCGGAGGGGGGGGGGGGGGGGCTTAGTCAGAACTGTTGCCCGGTCATAGAATGAACTGTTGCATGTCTGAACTGATCCATTGTTTTTTGGCAAAAATAGACATTATATAGGCATTGATAATTTGGATTTACCTTTTTGTTGGTTTAGCCCCCCCCCCCCCCCCCCCCCCCCCACACACACACACTCAATTTGCTTCCGACGCCCATGCATCCGAAATTTTGTGACATTGCTACAACGTCTAAGACTTACTTTGAAATCTCACATTTTGATTTGTTCACTGATACATGTAAGAGACAAAACCAAAAAAAATTCTTGCACAGAAATCCTTCAGGATTTCTAGTGTTGTTGGTTTTTAGTGCTTATATATATATATATATATATATATATATATATATATATATACACACACACACACACACACAAAAGTTGAGTTATGATCAGAAATTTCAGATTAAACATTTGCTTCTCCCCCGCATTTATTACTTAAATTTTTCCAAATGAATATATATCGTAGATGGAAGAAAATTCGAGAAAGATATCACTGGGCATCGTCGTATGATGACGTTAAGAATTACGTAGAGAGGTGTGATCGGTGCCAAAGGAAATCTACCTTGAAGAAAGCAAAGCAGCCATTGAGACCCATACCAGTAAAGTCAAAGCCATTTGTGCAAATAGGAATGGATATAGTTGGACCATTGCAGGAAACTAGCAGAGGTAGTTCATAAAGAATGCTATACATTTTTATAAAGAATAGTTCACAGCATGCATAGATAAAATTGAAAAAAATGTATTGAGGTGTTTTCATTAAATAAGTTTACGCTCGAATGTAATTAAAAAATTAATGTCTTTTTATTAAATGAAATAAAACATTTTTTTATTATTTAATAATTGCTTGAGTTTATTGAATTAATAATTATTAAAATTAAATCAATATGCGACTGGCCTCCTATTCCTGTATTTTATTTTCGCAATCTGCAGCTCATGTGCTTTAATGAGAGGGTAAGTATGTGGGTGCCACTTCTAAACTACTCGAAAAGTGAACATTCGAATGAAATATGTACTAGTTAAATATTTGTTAAACAGGTTCAAACTCTGAAATAAATAAATGTTCCACCGACACACGTGAAACCATAATACTGGAATTAATGTAAATAATCGAAACTCATAAACTTAACGATGAATCAAATTTATGAGCTAGAATTCTAAAAATGTAAAAATTAATACATCTTCTATGGCATCTTTCTGCAGTTAAAGTGATCTGCCTTTAGATAATTTTTAATAGAAATTCACAGTTTACTACTCAATTTTTAACCACTTGAAATATTCCTAACATTTTAAAAGGCCTAGATAAAGTGAATGAACATGTTATTTTCATCTATTTTTTGTCCCCCCCCCCCCCCCCCCTTGAAAAGTGGTGGATGTTAATTTGGGTCTGTTCGTCATTCTGTCTGTAACGCTTTCGTTTCCACACGATATCTCGAGAACCATTTGAGCTTTCGCAATGAAATATTACATAACAACTCCCTGTGGCCTAAGGAAGACCCCTATTGATTTTGAGGTCAAAAGGTCAAGGTTCAAGGTCGTAAATTGATACATTCTCTCTGTATGAAACACTATCCTTTCCGGGCGATATTTCAAAAAGATTTTGAGCTTTTGCAATGTAATTGTATACATAAACTCCCTAGGTCCTCTCTTACCCCTCTCAAAGTGTCCCGTCCCGTTTGGTTTATTAGTATTTATTGTATTATGTGTCGCTTTTTTAGCACGGGGGTATGAGGAGAGTTATTACGTTCAAAACAGGTTCTTGGTGGACTTTATATTCTTATTACATTTATTAGAAATGTTTAATAAAGGTTAAATTAGACACCATGCATTGTGTAAAGTTTTGACAATATCGAACGTGAAAATAACATGTATGTAACTTCATCTTTGCATATAATTTGCGTCAGTATAAAGCAGTTCCGTGCTCTAGTGGTATGTCTCTCGCTTCGTACGTGAGAGGGCCCGGGTTTGCATCTCAGACGATCCAATTTTTTTTTTCGAAATGCTTTTTTTTTTTTTTTTTTACTAAATGATAGTATTCAGCATGTGAAATGAAAAATATATGAGGTCTGACTTGTACAAACTCATAAAATCATCATAATAATTTTAATAAATATTCCATATCAAAAGAATCTTCTATGCACATAATAAAGAATAAGCAATCAAATCTTTATAAATTATCCATATTGGCATATTTTACTTGCTTCAGTATACATGTATACATTTAATAATTCTACAAATTCAGTCAAGGGGATCCGACCCCACCCCCGAACTGCGCATGGTTTACTTTTTCCCTAAGCGGGGGACACAAATTCTCTGAATTAGCTTGTTTTCTATGGAAGTAATTAATAGTCATTTGTATTCACTAATACTACTACTGTGTAGTGTTTGATTGTTTTTTTCCTGGGGTAAATGCCACGCGCCATATAGTGAAAATTATATAAATAAGCTTAATAGTTAATATTAACACTTTTATAAAATGTATTTTTCTCAATGTCCAAAAAATATTTTGCACTGGTGTAGAGAGGGTCCTTAAAACCTACTAGTATTCTAACGTGTTTTTTTAACGGTTAGCTAATGTAGGGAAAGTAAAAGTAATTACACAGGGCTATCGAATTGGAAAGAAACAGATTATTATGTATTTTCCTGATGTATTAGACCACTTGACTGGATTTTTTAAACATGCAATATGATTTCATTCTATATATGAAAAAATGGGTATGTGTAAAACACGAAACGAGAAACAATGAAATGAGATTCAGCAAAATAACTAATGACCTCAAAATTTCAACAAAGTGAGAGCAGCTTTTGCCTTTGATTTCATTTTGTTAGAATCTAACTGACATATAGGTCTGATTTATTAGCAACGTTAACCCCGCACAACTGTCTCTCACACACACAAAAAAAACCTCCAAAAAACCCCATAAATCGTTGACAAATATCTAAAAGAAATGTATTATTCCGGTTTTTTTCTGCTGGGGTACTATATAATATGTGATCCAAAATTCATTGCTATTATTATAATAGTTTTCCATATAACATTTATATACTGGGGGTATATAATTATTTGTATGTGTTTTAAGACATAGATATTTTTAACCTATGTACATGTATATATAAAACAGATAATTGGATATTTCATTTATAAATATATTTATAAATATATTACCGTATAACAGGTAAATTTTACTGCTGTAATTTTTTACGAATTTTGATCAAAAAGGAGTGATTTAATTTTTACGCGTTAATTTTTTACGAATTGAAGTTGTCCGTTAAAATTAAAATCATCGGAGGTGAATGCTTGTTATCACCTTCAATACATTTTACTTACAAAACATGTGATTTTAGGCAGTATTACAGACCAATTTTCACAAAATATTTCAAAGATAAAGAAGCTATATGGCTATTTAGGAACATACATGAAGATACAAAACGTAGTTACGTTTATCTCTTTCATTTTAGGTAATAAGTACCTACTTGTCTTCACGGAATATTTGACGAAATGGGTGGGGGTAGAAGCTATAGCAGATAAGAAGGCTTCAACAATCGTTAACAGTTTATACAAGTTCATTGCGGATCACGGAGTACCAGAAGTCATTATAACCGACCAAGGCAGAGAGTTCTGCAATGAGCTAAACGATGCTGTTTGTTCAGATTATGGAATTGAACATCGGATTGCGTCCCCCTATCACCCACAAACAGGAGGGCATACGGAGCGCTACAATCGAACCCTATGTTCTATGCTATCTTCTTGTGTTAATGAACTACAAAATGACTGGAATACGAAACTTCCATTTATGCTTTTTGCCTATAGAACTGCGCAACATGAGACAACGAAGAAAACACCATTCTTTCTGGTGTATGGTCGCGAAGCCAAGTTACTCATTGAACTTGATTTACCCACTTCGCCGATCCCAGAAAATGACAAGTTTGAAGATTTCTTGAAACAGCGCTCCGACGCTTTCATAAAGCTTTCTTGTGAAAGAGAAGAGACAGCGGAAAACATAAAGGAATCACAAAAGAAACAAAAGAAGCACCATGATAAGAACATAAAAAATAAAACTTTTCAAGTTGGAGATGGAGTTTTGCTCCACAATACCCGAAAGTTAACCCGGAAAGGGGGAAAACTAGACAAATTATGGAGCGGTCCTTACATAGTTGAAGGTATTAACACGAAGGGAACATACACTTTACAGGGACTGAAATGCGCAGTAAATGGAAATTGGTTGAAAATTTACAAGGAATCGAAAGATGATGAAATGAGTAGAAAGCCTGGAGAATCACATGGAAAACCAGATGAAACACATGGAAAACCAGGCGAAACACATGGAAAACCAGGCGAAACACACGGAAAACCAGATGAAACACATGGAAAACCAGGCGAAACACATGGAAAACCAGATGAAACGCAGAAAAAAGCTGACAAAAAAAGGAATTCACCCAAAGAGGAAGACACTCCATTAACTAAAAGCCGTGGTATACCGCTTCCACCGAAAAAACGCAAGATTCCAGAAGTTGAAATTACCAATAAAACTGAATCGAGATCTCGCATTCTTTTTTATCCAGTGGATAATGAGTGGCAAGACATTAACGCTGCAATGTTTGGCCACCAGGTTAAGAATGTTCTCAAAACAGGACGTAGACGGCACGTAAATGCGAATTCCATTCCAACAATGACGGTGTCTATGAGAGGAGATGGAAATTGCTTGTTTAGAACATTTAGTTATGTTTTATTTGGAGTTCAATCATATCACAATGATGTACGAAATAAAGTTGTTGGCTTTATGAAGGAGAATAAACATCTATTGCAAACCATGGAAGCGGATCCAAAATATTTGAAACGTTCGCGGATGGAACATGAAGGTTCCTGGGATACTGATACAGAAATCCGCACATTCGCTACAATTTGCAATACAACGATCTTTGTTTACTGCAAGCACGGGATGAATGACAACGACAATTACGTCTGGCTGCCGTACCCTCCCCTACACGAGGGAAAAAACGAATCCAATTCGAAATGCATTTTTATTATGAATATTGGAAACCATTACGAACCTGTATTGGATGTAACAGAGGATATTTACAGCAGAACACCTTACATCTACATCAAAAACTTCGTGCCAAAGAAATACCACCAGTATATTTCAAAAAGAATGCTTGAAGCTGCACTGGTAAACAATGAAACCGACTCCAATATTGTCAGAGAATTAGAAAGACCAGAAGACGTATACGTATTGAAGTTCAAAGATTTTCCCCATCAAGTAAAAGGTTTAGAAAAATTAAGCGAGGAAATAGATCCAAATGTGTTCAATTTATTGTGTGAATGGGAGGATTTGGAAGACAAGTTTGTTGCAAAAAAATCGAAATATGATACCCCTTAGTAAACGTTGAAAATACATTAAAGTTAGTAGCAAGTTTGTGCTCTTTTTATAGTTGTAGTTGTAATAAATAAATATATAAAAATATATATCAATTTGGAAATCTTTAATGTACTTTAGTTGCTTTGAAATGAAATCAAAGAATTGTGATCTCCGCTTCCGGTGTCAGTGGATGGGAGACCGTTATTTATGGCATGTTGTGTCAAATATAAACACCCTATCATATAATTATGTCATTCAAAAGTAATTTCCAGCGATTTTTTTGGCAGATTAGGTCAAACATGAAGGTCAAGGGGTAAAAAACCATAGCATGCTCGAGAACGTCTTGTTTCAGGAATGCAAATACGAAACCCCTATCTTTTCCCAATCTAGATATATACAGAAATATACCATTTTTGAAAAGTAGGTCAACCTTCAAGGTCTAGGTCACAGGGTCAGAAAACGTAGTTTTAGAAAGGATTATACATATATAAAATGATAGCCATATCTCTTTCTTTTTTAAAAATCATAGTATATTTGGTAAGATCTTGTAGCAGATAATATACATGTGAAATACGAAAGCCCTATCTCATTCAAAGGTTAAAGTTTTTGTGACAAATTTAAACAGACAGACGAATGAGATTAAATGTCCCCTTGTCCCATTGAGGACACCAATGCCAGGCTCTTTCATGGGATAGATTGGGGGGAGGGGGCGTTATCAGGGGAAAATGACAGCTAAAAAAATCTATTAGCTCGCACCTCCTCCTTCCCAACCCCGTACACATTGAAAGTCATGTGCAGATAAATATAGAAGTAACATTTTTCTACATTGGTGAATCTCAGCCAATCACAAAGAAATAGGAATTATTAAATCATATTTTATGGGGCCCATATAAGAAGTGGTGTTAAATTTGCTTCCACGACATTTAAGGATATTTAAAAAAAAAACAACAAACAGGAGACAGTTATCTTCACCGACCCTATCCAACCCTGGGATGAAGGAATATTGAGTATTACATCTCTTTTCATAAGATATTATTGTATAATATAGTGAAAAAGTAAGGGGTCATATTTCTATGGGGGTCATTTTTCAACGTGTGTGGTGTCGTAGAATAAACGGTCTGGAAGGATTTTCTACCGTCGAAAAATGACCCTACTTGCCGTAGAATAATGACCGGGGGGTCATTTTTCGACGTAGAAATTTGACCCCCGGTCATTATTCTACGGGGGTCACTTTTCGTCGTTACACCGGCCGCGGTAGCTCAGTGGTTAGAGCGTTCGCTTCGTAACCGGGAGGTCGTGAGTTCGAGCCCCCCTCGTGCCATGGCCGCGTCAAACCTAAGACGAAAAATAGGTAGTGATTGCTCCTTCGCCAAACGCTCGGCATTTAGAAGTGAGAATCACGGGTCTTTCGGATATGACCTTAAAAACGGAGGTCCCGTGTCACGGTAGGCGTTGGCATGTTAAAGAACCGTCACTGCTAAGGCCCTGAGCGCTAAGCATAGGTCTAAATTTGTGGTACTTCACCTACAGCTGGTGACGTCTCAATATGAGTGAAAAATTCTCGACGGGACGTAAAACAAACAAATCATGTCTCGTGATCCAGGTTGTTAGAATAGATCCTCAGGACCCCTAGCTTGTCATAAGAGGCGACTAAATGGGGCGGTCCTTCGGATGAGAAAGAAAAACCGAGGTCCCGTGTCACAGCAGGTGTGGCACGTGAAAGATCCCTCCCTGCTCAAAGGCAATAAGCGCCGAGCATAGGCCTAAATTTGCAGCCCTTCACCGGCAATGGTGACGTCTCCATCTCCATATGGGTGAAGGATTCTCGAGCGGGCCATTAAACAATATTTAATCAATCAATCATGTACTTATGTCATCACAAATGTCAAAATCTAGGGTTTTAAATATTTACTATTTATTGGATAAAACAGAGAGTATAAAATCCTGCATATTATAATCTTTTCATTAAATAATTTGCAGTCCTATACAAATCCTGTAAAACATTTTAATCAACAAAGAATTTTTTCAGCTGGATAGGCGATGGTAATAAATGTACAATATGTTTGGGTAATGAAATAAATATATGTATAGTATGTTTGGAACAATGGAATATTTGTGTAACTAAAGTCTACATAGTTATAGAATGCTTAAAAGATGAGGAGCTAATTTTCCTCAAGGTGAAAAACTGCTATGTTACAAGTGGTGTGCTCAAATCATTTATTAGACTTTTAATAGTCCACCCATACGAGTCTCTCCTTGCATGAACGTAATTGCTTGTCCAGGAGGAGTAATGTGTTAGTTTTGGGGGAAAAACACTATTTTTCTTCACTTCAAACTTAATGAAGAAATAACTGTCCAATGGTATTCATCACTTGATTGGGATTTAACACTATGTTAAACTTAACCACTATGTTCAAGGTACCCGCCTTCGAACAACCGGGCCCTGGTATTCATCTGCAAACGTAATATCAATAAAATAATTTCCACAAATAAAAAAAGGCTGACAAAAAGTAGCACACATCAAAATAATCATTATGACAAAGATTTAGACTATAAATCATGTCTTGAGAGTAGACTGTTATCAATAAACACACACTTATGACTTTGGAACGATTCTAAAAATGATTTTCCTGCATCAGTAAGCTTTCATCTTTTATCATCCATTCGTTAGGAAGTTGCTTTCTTGTTAACTGTGGCTTAATCGATTCTTTTAGACGCTGAAAATGGATGAATGATATCATTGAATATTGAGGCACAAATTCATTTCTTCAAAGTTCTTGACGGTTTCATGAAAGGAAAGAAACAACATATAGACCATGTGGTACACAGATGTTAGAAATACCATTCCTCAAAATAAATTAAAAGCTATGATTTGTGCAATGATAAAGCTCTTAAAATGGAATCCGGAAATATTTATATTTTGTGATGAATTCCTTTTTTTCTCGGACGTGTTTCACACGAATTGTTAGTCCTTTCTTTACATTCTGATTTTAACTATATACTCAAGTTTGTTTATTTGTTTTACGTTCCGTCGAGAATTTTTCATTCATATGGAGACGTCATCAGCTGTAGGTGAATTATCACAAATTTAGACCTATGCTTAGCAATAAGAGCCGTAGCAGTGAGGGTTCTTTAACGTGCCAACACTTACCATGACACGGGACTTCCGTTTTTAAGGTCATATCCGAAAGACCCGTGATTCTCACTTCAATGCCGAGCGTTTGGCGAAGGAGCAATCACTACCTATTTTTACGTCTTAGGTTTGACGCGGTCATGGCATGAGCGGGGCTCGAACTCACTACCTCCGGTTACAAAGCGAACGCTCTAACCACTGAGCTACCGCGACCGTTCTATATACTCAATATTACCCCGTTTACTTGATCAAGACAAAGAGCACATGGCGGATTTGACCGGTCAGAAGGGGATGTTTACTCCTCCTAAGCACAACTCTTGTATGTGTTTGCCCTAATTTTAACTTGGTATTCTTTATGGGATTTGTGAGATTTTTTCTGTTCGTTATCCTCAGCACTCCTACCTTGTCGTAAGAGGCGACTAAATGGGGCGGTCTTTCGGATGAGACCGCAAAACCCGAGGCCCCGTGTCGCAGCAGGTGTGGCACGATAAAGATCCCTCCTTGCTCAAAGGCCATTAAGCGCCGAGCATAGGCGTAAATTTTGCAGCCCTTCACCAGCAATGGTGACGTCTCCATATGAGTGAAAAATTCTCCAGCAAGACGTAAAACAATATATAATCAATCAATATCTCCCATCTGATTCGATACTCAAGAGTATGTCCTGCGTATGACCAATTAATAAACCGAGACAGACTAAAGACAACTATGTTGGTGTTACAGTGGTTTCAAGTGTCGCTTTTCAAGGCAGTATTTCACAAATTCCGTGGTCTTTATGATGACCTTAATTGCAATATGTCATTCGGTCAAATGTTGTCTGCCATGTTTCATACAGATTACAAAGCCGTTCTTTTCATACTGATTTAGACTACTAATCGTTCCGTTTAATTCAGGAGGCTCACAGATAATATAACTCGATTCCAACTCTTTTGTCTCTAGAGATCCTTAATTATCTTGTTCTCGGTTTTATATTGATTAAGATATATGGAATTACTGTTTCTTTTCATGTTTGTTTTATTTCATGGTATATCCCCAGTATTTCCGTTTGTGTTTCCTCTAAGAGCTATATCCTTCGAAGGACAGTAATTCATTTTCTGTTTCTTCTAAGGACAATAATTCAATTTCTTTTCTCTCTAAGGAACAAGACCAATTTCTAAGAGGCTAATGATTGCAATCACGACACCAAGGTCAGTTTCCAAACTTGCGACATCACACACGAACACAGTGTATTTCTCAAATACGTCTACACCTTTCATATGACTTTTATGAATGACATGATCTATGAAGAAGTGAAGAAAACAGATACATTGAAAAGCTATTTCACCTTTGTGATGGAGCCCTTAAGAAACAACAGTTTAAAGACTATATAGACAGGTATGCAGCACATGGATACCAGAGCTAGCATCAGTCCAAAGGCTTGTGCCCAGGGTGGATAATCATACACGTTGTTGTACTTAAGTGGTTTAAATGTCGCCAGTTCAAATGCAAAAATCCCCTGAAAATAACAGGAAAAAGAAAAGATTTACTACATGCAACTTTTCAACCAACAATACATAACTTCATCAAATTTAATTTTCTAGATAACGTACTTGTATTATGCTAAATAACAAAATTAAAACAAAAGGAATAGAAATTCAATATACAGTTTTCGTGTACAGATCAACGAGCATTTCTTGGTAACATACCGCTGTCAGTATAGGTGTAATATATCTCCAACAATAGTGGAACAGCATTGGTATTTTGTATCCAATCATCAACTCTATTGCATCGTAGAATTTAGCTGACCCTGACAATATTAGATATGGACACTAAGATTATTAGGATCTCGCCAAATGACGACCGCCCTATATGAACTAATCTGTCTGTTCGCCTTTCCTTCCGTCTGTCAGCACTTCCAATGAGTTCTTTGATTTTCAAATTTGTTCGCGTTGCCTTTACGCAGTTATGAGACCTAAGTCTAAGTTTAAAGACAGCATTTCGCACATTTTATGGTTGATATAACGATCTAATTTGCCAGTACAACCTGTCATTAGGTAAAATGCTGTCCGATATGTTTCCTACCAAATCACACCGTTCTTTGCACACTGATTTTGACTACTGATTACCCCTTTACCTGATCTATATATAGGACCCATGGCGGGTGTGATCGGTCGACAGGGAATGCTTACGCCTCCTAGGCACTTGATACCACTTCTGGTATGGCCATGGGTCCGTGTTTGCCTTACTCTTAATTTTGTATACTTTGTTGGAATTATGATATTGATCTTCACTTAGATTTTTAGTGTGGATAACAGCAATTTCTATGACATGAAATATTTTCTAGTTCAGAAAAATGTAAGTGTAGACGTACCAACCACACCAATGCAACTATCTGAAGACAGTTCCTGATGTAGATATTCATTGATGGGTCCTCTCCTACTTGTGATCCAGTTTACAGGTACGTGTTCTCTCTCTCTCTCTCTCTCTCTCTCTCTCTCTATATATATATATATATATAATACCCAGGGCGAGTGTGTGAGTGTGGTTTTTTTTTTATTTCAATATATACGCTTCTTGTTTTAACTCCAACACTCACAACCGAACATGTTATTTCAATTGGTAAACCGCCGTAAAATGCCTGAACGGCTCAAAGCCATAAAAACCAATCACTCTTATTTTTATAGGTTTTTGATAAGGCAAACTTATCTCAATAAACCCTGGATTTGTTTTAATGTAATTATCTCGTCCTGAAAATGAGTCTACGATTGGACATCGCAGTGGTAGCTGGAGTTGGATTTTAGGAACAAATATATGGGGTTCTTCTTTACTAACGAATGTTGTATGTTTTGTGATAACTGGCTCAGGGTGTTATTCACTCTGTCGGTTACAAAGATGGGATGATGTTCTGTGTAACGACTATGTTCTATGATAGTGATTACAGGAGGCTGTATGAGGTTACTGGGCGATATTGAGTTTTGTTACGTGGTATTGAGTGGTGTGTGGTTCTAATGGAACTAAGGACTTTTGCGAGAAGAGCTAACTTTTATAATAAACGGTTGACTTTGACTTGAATATGATATACGGAAAGCTTTTCGTGACATATCTGTATACATTAATTAAGTGAAAAAGTAATGCAATGTTCAGAAAACCCAAGCCGTTCAAACAATATGGAGTGCACCTACACAACCGATGTAGGATGTTCAAATGAAATATTAATTATAAATTGTTAGAGAATATATGATAAGCATCTACTCGCTCTTTAAATACGCCGATTTTCTGTATTTATACGTTTATTCTTTGGAAGTATTCACGCGATAAATGCATATATTTACAAATTCATTTGTATTTACATTTACTACCCTAATTTATTTCCATGTTCGTACAATTTCTGAAACAGTAAAGTCTATGTGAACTAATATCTCCAAATTTTTTTTATCTCCATATTTGTACGTCTCCTGAGTCAATCGTGTGACCTATTTTAATTAGTCAGCGTTGGTTGTCGAGCGTCAATAAGGAAATATTTATTTTTTAACTTCTTGATAACTTACATTTAACTTACATTTCAATTTTCAAACTTGATATGAAGCATTTTTGGGACAGGAAGGGCATAAATTATAAATTTCAGGAATTCTTAACTACTGGGTACTTAAGGGTGCCAAAATTTGACCAAATTTTAAAACATCTATGAAATCTCACATCTGTAAGAAACACAATATGCAAGTCTTGTAGAACAAGACGGCCTCTTCCAACATTGTATATTTCATGATCCCCGAGGTAGAGGTTCTGACTCCAGGGTCGGGCCAAACTTGTTATAGTGTTAATGTGTAAAACATTTAAATAACATCTTCTACGATATGGGTCTCGTTAAACATTTTAAAATAGTTTCATTTCGGTTAAAAAAGGATTGTTTAGATAACAAGATTTGTGAATATTGAAATAAATTTAGGCTTTCGTCTAGTTTCCATTTCCGCCATGTTTTGTTTTTACACGTCAGTATACGCCGTTCCGAGGTCTTCTGTGTAGGAGGTGTATTTAGTGGAACTTTGAATACTAAGTGGGACATAATGGACTTTCAGTAAGTGAGGAAGATGATAAAATGTATTAAAGCGGCCTCTCTTTCAATATGCAAAGTGTTTTGTTTGTTTTGTTTTGTTTATAGCCGCCTGAGCAATTTTTCAGCTATCCGGCGGCTGTCACCATTACCGGTGACAGGGCTGCAAATTTAGGTCTATGATCGGCACTCAGGGCCTTTGAGCAGGGAGGGATCTTTATCGTGCTACACCTACTGCGACAAGGGACCTCGGTTTATACGGTCTCATCCGAAAGACCGGCACCCACGTCCCACAGTGGGATTCGAACCCCCGACTCAAGGATCATCAGATCTTTGAGCCCGACACTCTAACCACTGCGCCACGCGGGCGGCTCAAAGTGTAGAAAATACAAAATACTATTGAAATAAATATTTTGGTCTAGTGGAAATATTTAAACAATGTCACATTTGCAAATAATATCCTGGATACGATACTTACGACTAACGAAATAACGTGATAAAATAAGAATTTCATGTATTTAATTGCTCTCTGAATACTTATCATTATTCTAACCTGTGTGTCAGACAAACTCGGGTGATGCAACTGCGTATGACAAACTTACATTCACTTTTGCAATGATGAATATTTGTCCCACCCCCGCAAGTAAATAAAGTTTTTCGCGCTTTACTATGCACAAGAGTTCTCCATAGGGAAACAACTCCAACGTATCTCGTTTGTTTGTTTGTTTTACGTCCCATCGAGAATTTTCACTCATTGAGACGTCACCAGCTGTAGGTGAAGTACCACCAATTTAGACCTATGCTTAGCGCTCAGGCCCGCTCAACCTAACATAAAAAATAGGTAGTGATTGCTCCTTCGCCAAACGCTCAGCATTCAGAAGTGAGAATCACGGGTCTTTCGGATATGACCTTAAAAACGGAGGTCCCGTGTCACGGTAGTCGTTGGCACGTTAAAGAACCCTCACTGCTATGGCCGCTAAGCATAGGTCTAAATTTGTGGAACTACAGCTGGTGACGTCTCAATATGGGTGAAAACTTCTCGACGGGACGTAAAACAAACAAACAAGCAAGCAAGCAAACACCCCTCCATCTTTTTGGTGAAATCAGTGGTTTATGCGAAATGAACACCTTTTTATTTTTCAAATTTGGATACAGATGTAAAGTGGTAAACATACTTCAGAGGCTTTTTAACCACGTGACTTCTCGGAAATTGCCTAGAACAGAATTTTCGCAGCATCACGGGATGCTCCGTGGCTGAGAGGTTATAGCATTGCGCTCAAAATCACAAGGCCCCTCACCTCTAGTCGGCGCGGGTTCGATTCTCGCTCGCGTCGATATATGTGAGAAAGTTTGCCAGTTTACTTTGGGAAGGTCGGTAGTGTCTTCCCGGCTACATTGTATCTGGGTTCTCTCCTCCACTTACAAAAACTGGACGCCACCAGATAACTGAAAAGTTGTTGAGTGTGGCGGTAAACAGTCAATCAATCAATCAATCCGCATCACGGAAAATATAGAAATAAAAGACAGCCTAAGTAAAATGCTGTCTGACGTGTTTCTTACCAGCTCCGTTTACCTGATCAAGATATAGATCTCACTGCGGGTGTGACCGGTTGACAGGGGATGCTTTACTCTCCTAGGCACCTGATCCCACCTCTGGAATGTCCAGGGGTCCGTCTTGCCCATCTTTTCGATTTGTATTTCCGATAGGAATTACGAAGTTGAGTTCTGTTCGTTACCTTATCCTTTTCCAAGTATCGATTGATCGGACAAACGTGCATTGCATATAGCCTGTTGTTCCCTCTAAATTTCATAAGCCTTCGAGGGGCCTCCGTGGCCGAGTGGTTAGAGCATCGGGCTCAAAATCACAAAGCCTCTCACCTCTGTCGGCGCGCGTTCGAATCTCGGCCGTGGCGTTATGTGAGAAAGTTTGCCAGTTTACTTGCGGAAGGTCGGTGGTCTCTTCCCAGGTACATTGTATCTGGGTTCTCTCCTCTACCAACAAAAACTGGACGCCACCAGATAACTGAAAAATTGTTGAGTGTGGCGGAAAGCAATAAGCAATCATAAACCTCCGCGTTGTAATTTTTGAGTGCTTGTAGAGAAAGGAATTCTCCAGAACACCTTTCACACGCACTAATAAAAAATTGTTGTTTTTACATTTCCCAAATCCTTTCCGGTCCATGAAATTGTTGCTTGCACCAATGTTTCTTGTAGTAATAGTTGATCAGAGGCAAGAGTCTGAGAGTGGTAATCCAATAATGATTGCTGGAGGGTATGGTTTGTGGTGTCCAATTATCCCCCCCCCCCCTTGTGTTGGTTTTAGTTTTATATTGTTTAACGTCCAGCCACCGAACGAGGAAACTCGAACCCAGTTACGGATAAAATTTTGCCAAAAAATGCAAATGTCATATTGTGATTCATTTACCTCTCAAAATGTGAGATCTGAATGACCATCGCTATCAATGGTGAGAGAGAGTTCGCTTCGTAACCGGGAGATCGTGCCTTGGCCGCGTAAAACCCAAGACATAACATAGGTAGTAATTGCTCTTCGCCAAGCGCTCGGCATTTAGCAGCGAGAATCACGACTTTTTCGGATATGACCTTAAAAACGGAGGTCGTGTGTCGCGGCAGACTTTGACACGTTTAAGAACATCTACTGCTAAAAGCGCTAAGCAGAAATCTAAATTTGTAGTACTTCACTTACAACTGGTGATGTCTCAGTATGAGTGAAAATTTATGAAGTGATGCAAAACAAATAAAAATGTCATCCAAAGATTCCCCATGTAGTCGCCTCTTACGACAAGCAGTGGGTACTGAGAATCTTTCCTAACTCGGATCCTCACGGATAAAGAGTTCGATGTCTTGCAACAGATTGTAAATGAGGCTGACATGCTATAAGTATGATAATTTTGCGTCTAAGGAGTTGAAGAAACTGTGAATAAGAACACAACTGACGCTTCATAAGTACAACTTGTTTTTAAATTTTATAAATTTTTCAAGCAATGTTAAGATGTCTGCAGGAGATGAAGGAAGAGGCACTCACTACTTATTTTAAACACCGGTGTCAGGAAAAACACGTGCACCTTGGTAATAGATGATTTAGCAGCCAACTTTTGAGCTAGGAAAAGATGCGTAGATGTTGAAATCAGATTCAGAGCGAAGATCACAAAGAGGTTACGAAGCGAACGGGAGGTCGTGAGTTTGAGCCAAACTCACGACCTCCCGGTTACGAAGCGAACGAACCGGTCACGGTAGCTCAGTGGTTAGAGCGTTCGCTTCGTAACCGGGAGGTCGTGAGTTCGAGCCCCGCTTGTGCCATGGCCGCGTCAAACCTAAGACGAAAAATAGGTAGTGATTGCTCCTTCGCCAAACGCTCGGCATTTAGAAGTGAGAATCACGGGTCTTTCGGATATGACCTTAAAAACGGAGGTCACGGTAGGCGTTGGCACGTTAAAGAACCCTCACTGCTACGGCCCTGAGCACTAAGCATAGGTCTAAATTTGTGATACTTCACCTACAGCTGGTGACGTCTCAATATGAGTGAAATATTCTCGACGGGACGTAAAACAAACAAACAATCAATCAACGAAGCGAACGCTCTAACCACTGAGCTACTGCGACCGGTATGTGAAGTGCCTCCTGCTGGGTCTTTGTTCCGAAGATTCATTAGCCGTTTTGAAAAATAAACGTAAACCATATCTTTTTGAAATTTCATTTAACCAGTAATTTGTTTGGGTTTTTTTTGTTTGTTTATTTATTTGTTTGTTTTGCGTGCTCTCAGTTACTATGTTAACCTCGGTTTTAGTATTATTGTGTCTTTTTTATATAGTTACTGATCTTTGTTATAGTTTGTTTTATTTATCTATATTTAATTTACATGTAAAGCGCTTTAGAGTAACTGTCTTGATTAGATAAAACCCTATATTTAAATGTACAATTACTTACACACACACACACATATATATATATATAGAGAGAGAGAGTTACAATAACACTTGTGAATTCGTCTTTGTTGTACTTTTTTTTTTTTAAATAATTGTCAATGGAAAGGTCATACAGTTTCTTTTTTCTGCTAGTAGATCGTACATTATTTGGTAGTGGTTGAATATAAACGCATTTCACAAAACAATTCCAATTACTCTGATTATCTTCAGTGTTAGCTTCTTCTTCGGAACTATTAATCCTTTTGTAATACCGCGTCAACAGAGGTCTTAGGGAGACCCAAAACTGCTAGTAATTAGAACGAGAGTAGATAATATGAAATCTCATGTAGTCTAATTTTACGGTTACAGAAAAATAGAAAACATCGATGAGTACAAACTAGATAACGTGAAAGTGACTTTGAAGTTTACTTCCAGATCCTTTACGAGAATTTCTTCTGAAAGTAGGAAGTTCTCAAAAATAAGCACGTTTTTCCTGACCAACATTTATCGAAATGTCATGTTAATTACCGAATATCCATCCAATGACGATGGCCTCCCAGAGGCAAACCCAGAGCAGGACCATTCCAGCAGCCGAGTAGTAATCAAACAGCTGGAACACATACATCCCTCCCTAAGAGGAATTCAATATTTAGTATGTATACACGTCAACTGATTCATTATGATCATTGTATTGATATATCTATCAGTTTGTAAGATTTATTGCATGAACAAATGAGTATCGTCTTACCCGCGACACCATTGAAAGGCCTATGATATACCAGATCACACAGGCTACAGCTGATAATATCATTCTGCCCTTGACCTTGTAGAACAGACGAGGAAATATATCACTCACGTGTCCCAAAGCTGATTCTACCATCACAAACTGAAAAAAGGGGGGGGATAGGTACATTGATACATTGTATGGAAAATGTTAAATAGTTAAACAGTTTACGTCTATCTATAACTATAGATATAACTATAGATGATGCCAAATCAGTATATGCCATTATATAGGAAGAAGAACATTTCTTGAAACTTTATTTTACTTCTTTTGCAATTAAAGAAATATTTCTACTTGTGCTAATGAAAATAAATTTGAATTTTGCTGTAATTTAGTTGTCAGGGACCTGGTCTTCTACCTAGGTTGGATTCTCGATCCAGTCTTAAAATTTTTAACATGTGTAGATACTTTTCTTCGCAAGGTCCTAGCATTAGGAAATAGACGCGGAACGTTTTAGAAACGGGTATCTGCAGGCTTTGGGGTGATAAAGAACATGTACTGTTACGGCCGGAAACGTTACCTAACGCTGCTGGTATTTCTACTTGAGTAAAATTTTTCGAAATCGACGCATAGCAACATACAAATAAGATATATACAACACATACCTGGCTGTCGATTCCGATCAAAAACAGCATAAAGAAGAAAAGAATTGACCAAAGCTGAGGTAGAGGCATCTGCGAAATAGCCTTAGGATAAACTATGAACGCTAGACCCGGTCCTGG
Source organism: Ostrea denselamellosa (assembly GCA_024699665.1). Taxonomy (NCBI): domain Eukaryota; kingdom Metazoa; phylum Mollusca; class Bivalvia; order Ostreida; family Ostreidae; genus Ostrea; species Ostrea denselamellosa. Next base: position 17,637,790 of record JAMZEH010000055.1, read on the forward strand.
AATAGAAGACAAATCGGTGATAAGAAACTAATACATTATATCCGCTCCTGGAATAGAATACAAAACTGTGACTAGAGAGTGTATACATCAGACCCGGTACTACAATAGAAGGGGGAAAGTTATCAAAGAATAAAGACAATAGAACCAGTTCAGAATGTAATAACTGAAAAGAAAGTGATTGGAAACAAAACAGCCTCTAGACCCCGTTCTTCAATAAAAGGTATAACTCGCTTAAAATGGAAGATAAAACAAGGATTTGGTAAATCGCTTTCGGATAAATTATAACCACCAGACCCAGTCCTCAGAAGGAAGACAATACATTGATTTGGGTTGGTTGGTTGTATATTGTTTAACGTCCCATTCAAGAATTGTTCACTCATATGGAGACGTCACCATTGCCGGTGAAGGGCTGCATTTAGGCCAATGCTTGGCTCTTACGGGACTTTGAGCAGGGAGGGATTTTTAATATGCCACACCTACTGTGACACTGGGCCTTAGTTTTTGCGGTCTCATCCGAAGGGACGCCTCATTTAGTTATTTGGGAAAACGCCGTTAAATATACTATGACCATTGGCTCTGGCGCCTGACATGACCGAGAAGATATACATGCTCTTATATGAAATTTTCAAATATATTTTTATGTATATGCAATAAAGTTTATGCTGGGATTACATTTTTAGTGTAATTCAAGACGTCCATGAATCATTTGTGCATTTAATATACTCATTTAGAATTTTTTGATTTCTACTGTATGGATTTGGACTAGAAGTTGTCACAGAAATGTCTTTGTTTGTAAGGCTCATTATTACAACTGTATTTTAAACTAACTTGGCAGTCATTCCGCGTTTGTTAATCCTACTTCTACTCTAGCTTCCCTTTCAAAAGAAAAATTATTCAAAGCCATGCTTCAGTTTTATATGCATTTAATATTCCAGTCAATGGGACGAATGGATGCGAGTTACCGTACTTACACTTAACAAATCCGATACATTGTTTGATCTAGTATATGTTCTACCGAGACCCTATCTTTGATCCTCACAAAAATATTAACTACTGTGAAGGAGAAACTTAAAACGTATTGTGCCACCACATATGTCTGAGATAGTGTAAATCAGATGCGGATTCTAAAATATTTTAAAGATTGTTTGTTTTACTCCACACTCAACAATTTTGCAGTTATCTGGTGGCGACCATTCGGCCACGGAGGCCCCTTTTAACGATTAAAATCACACGTTTTTCTCAAACCATCAACAATACAAACTTTTCAACACTCCACACAACCACTCCTCACGATCAATCAAAGACATCATAGTGACACCACAGAAAGATGCTTGTATTATTATCAGTCATAATGATCCAAAAATTACTTTGTTATAAACACCCCGATTCTATGCACAAGTACTCTGACGTCAACGTGAAAAAGATACTAGAATTCCTCATTAACATCTTCGTAGTATTTAGTAATCAGGTCTTGCAATAGCCTGATGAAATTCCTATGAACTTTTGATCAAATCGCTGGATTTACTTAATTTACCGCAATTTAAAACATTATTACAAAATGAGTTATTCCTAATCATCACGGGTACATGATGCTGGATTTTTATGCTTTGGATGATGAAGTTGCTCTGGAAGACCGATTGAAATTTTATTGTTTTAAAGTCTACTTACGATATGTAAAATACCACCTCTCTCTGATATTAGTGACAGCTAATTAGTTTTTTTTAGGTCACCTGAATCACCCAGGTGAGTTATTCCAATTGGTCTGCATCCGTCATGCTTTAAAAGACGACCATTTTTAACTTCTTAATAACTATTATTTTAATTCTGTTCAAATTTGGTATGAAGCATCTGTGGGAAAGGTGGACAAAAATTGTAAATTGCAAGACTCCAGCACCCCTGGGGCCTTGGAGGTGGGACAATTTTAAAAATAAATATTTTTCTTTACAACTGCAAGAAACGCTGTAAGAAACACTAAATGCTTAGTCATGTAGAGAAGAGCGTCCTCTACTAAAATTGTAAATTTTATGGTCTTCGCGATAGAGATTATGACTTCAGAGCGGGTCCAAACTTGGCTTATTGTGTATAGTGTAAAACATCTAAATAACATTTTTTAATGCTACTGATACTACATTGAAACTGCATGGATATTTACGTTCCAGGGGTAGTTGTAGTACCATGTGGAGCGAAAATAGTCGGAGTGTTAAACTGTGGAAGTTAGTTATGAAACTAAACATATTTTTCCTAGAATTGTAAACTTCATGATCCCAGAGGTAGTTCAGGTTCCAGGGTGAGTTCAGAATTATTATGATTATTGTCTTTAATATCATTTGAGAGACTTCTTTAATTTTGTTGATACTGTATAAACATAGAGCACCGCTAAACCGGTACATGGTACGCCTGCAAACGCTATTGACCTAGGGACTTGAACAAATCTATCTCATAGAAAATTTCGTAGCTAAGGACAATAAATACTGGTAAAATTTTGGATCAATGTACAAAAAAAACCCAAGTTTAATTGAAATCCACGAAATGATTTGCAATGAGATGCGAATTCAGGGTATGTTATTAAAAAACAGTCTAAGCTCAAAGACCATAACTCCTTCAAACATTTTAGGACACCATTCTCCATGTAATGTGCATACCTACACATTGTGATCTTTCTGTGTACCAAATTTCATTAAAATTGGCAAAATGATTTAGGGAGGAGTTACGAATACAAGGTATTTTTCTTAGAAAAAAATAAGTTGAAGGGCCGCAATTCCTTAAAAAATTGAAGAAAACATTCCCCTTGTCGTATTCAACACCACACATTGCGATCTTTCCTTGTATCATGTTTAATTAAAATCCACCAAAGGATTTATGAGAAATTGCGAAAACGAGGTATTTTGCATAGAAATAACAATCCGACAGACCTTACCTCCTTTCAAAAATTGGTCAGTGTTACCTTTGTAATATACACATCTACAAATTGTGATCTTTCTTTGTTCCAATTTTCATTAAACTCACCAAAGCCTTTTAGAGGAGTTGCAAAGACAAAGTATTTTGCATAGCAAAAAAAACTACTAAGTCCAAGAGCTGTAACTCTTTAAAGAAAATGGACAGTGTTGCTCTTGTAACATGCACATCAACATATTGTGATCTATTATTGTACCGAGTTTTCTTGCAATCCCCCAAGGGTTAAAAGGAGTTGCGAAGACAAAGTTAAGGAGACGGACGACATTGGTATCGCATGATACGCCCGCAGTTTGCGCAGGAGTATAAAAACTGCATGCATATTTGGAATGTACCAAAATTAGTAATTTCGCAACCCCTGGGTTTTGACTTTTGGGCGTGTCCATAATAATCATATAGTATTAATATAAATCGTGCGAAACACATCTTGTTTTAGTCTGCTGCTGAATATTGCATGCAGAACTGGAAAATTAACTCCTCGCAATTCATAGTGAAAGGCACTGTATTAAATATGAAAGGTTATGTGTGTGTGTATGTTGTTTAATGTCCCGCTCGAGAATCTTTCACTCATATGGTGATATCACCACTGCCGGTGAAGGGCTGCTAGATTTAGGCCTATGCTCGCCGCTTATGGCCATTGAGTAGGAAAGATCTTTATCGTGTCACACCTGCTGTGACACGGGACCTCGGTTTTGCGGTCTTATCAGAAGGACCGCCCCATTTAGTCGTACGACAAGCACGGGGTACTGAGGACTTATTCTAACCCGGATCCTCAGTTTATTTGTTTGTTTTACGTCCCGTCGAGAATTTTTCACTCATATTGAGACGTCACCAGCTGTAGGTGAAGTATCACAAATTTAGAACTATGCTTAGCGCTCAGGGCCGTAGCAGTGAGGGTTCTTTAACGTGCCAACGCCTACCGTGACACGGGACCTCCGTTTTTAAGGTCATATCCGAAAGACCCGTGATTCTCACTTCTAAATGCCGAGCGTTTGGCGAAGGAGCAATCACTACCTATTTTTCGTCTTAGGTTTGACGCGGTCATGGCACGAGCGGAGCTCGAACTCACGACCTCCCGGTTACGAAGCGAACGCTCTAACAACTGAGCTACCGCGACCGGTTGGATCCTCAGTGTGTGTGTGTGTGTGTGTGTGTGTGTGTGTGACATTGAGCTTTTAGACACTCTATAGACCACATCGTTTTCTCGATTGATTTAACATTTATCAGGTAGGTTTGTTGCGAACATAAAAACTCTACGAATTTTGTGGTCAAAAGGTCAAGGTCACTACGGGACTTCATAGAAAAATCTTAGACACTCTCCAAGCCACAATTGTATTATAAAACATAAACGGTACCAATTTTGATGCACCAGATGCGCATTATTTGACTTATTTAATACTTCTCAAGTACCTTTGTTGTCAAGAGACAAAGACCCCTATTGCTTTTGGGCTCAAAGTTAAGGGTTACTATGGAACGTTGTATATTCTCTACAGACAACATTATACTTTACATCAGGGGCCTCCGTGGTCGAGTAGTTAGATCATAGCGCTCAAAATCACAAGACCTCTCACCTCTAGTCGGCGCGGGTTAGAATCTCGCTCGCGCCGATATATGAAATAGTTTGCCAGTTTACTTTCGGAAAGTCGGTGGTCTCTTGAACTATTGTTATAGATTTCATAGCCTGATATTTTTAATTAATACTCAGGTGGCCTATATAGGCCTGTGGGCTTCTTATTTAAATTCATGGCCGAAAAAATTGCTGGTTCTGAATTATGTTAGCAATATATGAAAATGTTATTACAGGATGTTGAATCATTATTTAAAATGCAACTTAATGGTAAACCTAAAGTAACAGAAAGTTTTTAAAAAATAATTTAAGCTGTTTTTACACAGGACGGTAACTAATTATATACCAAATAATTAGTTGACATTGACTCATTGTTTATTTATTCAAAAGCAAACTATACTTTATTTATACAGTACATGCATTGATTATTTTTGTGTTTCATAGTTCCTTTTTTTCAAGATTTATATATTTTGCACTTTTGAAAAAGATGGATTCACAGACGATATATAAGATAACAGTCTACTACTATCATGTAGACATCATTATGTTTATATCAATGATTAATAGAAAAGTTCGGACGTCAAACCTGATTCAGCAACTTGACTTATGTCGACTTTCTGTTGATGCGCCATGAATCCCAGAACAGAGAACACGACAAAACCACCAAGGATACTTGTCCCGCTGTTCACAGCCGCCACGACAAGTGTACACCTACAGAATCAAATCTTCTCGTTACAGAAAAGTCAAAACCTATTGTGGAGAATACTATTTTCATTATAAATGTTCAATCTTGAAAGGAACTTCAGAATGTGGACGACTGTTCATGTTTGAATAACTCATGTTTTTCAAGAAACAAAATTGAAGATCTTAAAAGGTGCCCGAAATATGTTCAACCTGAAAATAACATTCTGAAAAGTGTGTACGTAATGATTTTATCAATATTTGACATGCCATACCATTTATCAATTCGTGAATTACATACAGTAGTCTACGGGACATTCAAAATGACGAAAAGCGTGCTTCTACCTACTTGTAAAAGTCGGTGTTGAACTTGTTATAACTTCCAAGAGTTATCATGGCTCCTATGGCAACAGCTGCAGAAAAGAAAACCTGCGAGCCGCCATCCATCCATACCTTCAAAATGATTATTGTTTGAATGTATTTTCTCTACTGTTAGTGTGGACTGGTTACTTTTTTTATTGTAAGTGGATTCTCTTGATTGATGGTTTTGTTTGATTGGTTTACATCGCTTTTGAGAATTTTTCACGTCACGATCTGTGCCACAAATATTGACCAACGCTTAGCTTTCATGGTCGTAATACTGTGGTTCTTTTACGTATCAATACATACCACGATGTGGGAGTTTTATTTACATATCGGAAATATTCATGACTCTTGACTTTTAGATGAAAGAAGTGAAGATAATGAATAATGATTAACATCACAATCCCACAAATAACTCTTAATCGGGTACGTCTTAAAAACGGTTCCCTGGTTACAGGTATGTGGAATTATGTGCCTATTAGCAATAAGCATCTGTTGTCTGTTTACATCCGCTGTTAGCCATCTATATTCATTAGGTAAACGTAGTATCCGTAGTAAAACTCTGTATGCAAAGGACGATCTAATAATTCGTATTAAACAAATTAACAACATTGTTTTTGTTTGTAAAAGTTACTATTATAAATGTCTTTTAAATGAACTGGGGTTTACTTCAACATCTGGGAATCCTACTTATATTCGAAGCAATCTTACAAAGGATGAAATTCTTTATTATCACCGGCGGATACTTAACAAATTAGCAATTTTACAAAGGATGAAATTCTTCATAATCATCTTTCTGTTTTAAATACTTTCGACATTCCTAAGAATCAGGATCATTTTGAATTACCATACCTTTATTGGATTCCGAAATTACATAAAAATCCTTACAAACAAAGATACATTACTGGTTCCAGTAAGTGCTCTATAAAGCCTTTATCTTTATTACTAACTAAACTGCTAATAGCTATTAAAGAGTCACTTCAGAGATACTGTTCCACCACACATTCCAGAAGTGGTGTCATCAGATGTGGATTCTCAAAACTCTAAGGAACTTTTGGAAGTTCTAAAGTCTCAGGATTTTTCTAAAATTGACAGCATCAAAACGTATAATTTCTCCACACTTTATACAACAATACGATAAATTAAAACTAGACTTTTTCAGATAATAGGTAATTGCTTTTTGAACAAAACTAGCACTCGAAAATACAAATTGCTAGTGATTGGAAAACGAGGTACATATTTTGTTAGACACCACTCCGATAGCTGCACAAGTACTCTGAAGCAGACATTAAGAGTATGCTTCGCTTTCTTGTAGATAACATTTACGTAGTGTTTGGAAACCAAGTCTTCCAACAATCCATTGGCATTCCCATGGGCACTAATTGTGCTCCCTTATTGGCAGACTTATTTTTATATTCTTATGAAGCGGAATTTGTTCAGAAACTATTACAGGATAAAAACAAAAAACTTGCCGTGTCCTTCAACCATACATATAGATATATCGATGACGTCTTATCAATCAACAATCATAATTTTCATAATTATGTCCATTTGATATACCCCGATGAACTCGAAATAAAGGACACTACAGAATCTGGCGTGTCTGCTTCATATTTGGATATTTTACTTAATATTGACTCTAATGGCAGACTGACAACTACATTATATGACAAGCGTGATGACTTTGCAATCATCAACTTTCCATATCTATGTAGTAATATACCACTTTCGCCTGCTTATGGTGTGTATATCTCCCAGTTGATTCGATACGCGAGAGCATGCCATGCGTATGAGAATTTATTAAAACTACTGAGTTCGATGTTGCAGGGTTATAATGAATCTCGTTTGAAGTCATCATTTCGCAAATTTTACGGTCGCTATAATGACCTTGTTTGCGATTACAAAGTGTCTCTGGGACATATGTTGAATGATTTGTTTCATACCCTTTGTTAGAGTTTCATTTTTTCATACTAACTTTGACTACGGATAATCCCGTTTACCTAATTTCGACTAAGGGTTCACGGCAGGTGTGACCGGTCAGCAGAGGATGCTTACTCCCCCATGGCACCTGATCCTACCTTCGCTTTGTCGGAGGTCCGTGTTGCCCTACACTCGAACTTGTATATGCCTTGGGGATTTATGATTACGATTTATACCTTGTTTACTTCGCCATTCTATATATTAGACATCATTGTATTTGCAAATGAAAGCATTATAATGAACGATGGAAAAGTTGAAGGAATCATCTTTATCACTATGTTGTGAGATTAGTTTATCATTTATGTCAGCTTCTCAGCAAAAACAAAAGCCTTATTTCAAGTTTATCAGGATACATCGATGGAATGAATATAGTTAATTATCTGCATCTGACCCAATGACAAATTGTATTGGCTAACTAGATCGTTATAACGACCATAGAATTTCGGAATTGCTGATTTTAACCCAGACTTCTGAAAACTTTGACACAGCATTCTGTCCTTTCGTAGCCTGTCTCGATTTTAAAAAATTATCATACTCAGAATAAGGTGTTGCGAATCGAAACAGCTGAGAGTGATAACACCTTATGCAGGTGATAATGGAATATTGGTGATTTCCGATTTGGATTCTTTCCAATTGTACGCCAGCTCTTTCTCATTGTATGTGTTTTTATTATTTGTGTGTGTTAGCATATTAACAAGTTTGGTGTATGAAGACAGCTAACCAAGGAGGAACAATCATAAATTGATTTTGCGAGGAGAAGCAAAATACGAAGGCGAGTCAATTAGTATCGAGCCTATCCCATTTTCGATTGACCGAGAAGGTCACGATTTTCATACCTTAATTTTTTTATATCTGGATACAAAATTGCACACATATCGAGTCATTCGTTAATAAAATATTGAATATCAAACATGGCTAGTGATGCAAAGGCATGCTTTTCATCTAAAGTTGAGCACCGTGCTGTAATTCGGTACTTCTATTTAAAAGGTAAACAGACAAGGAAATACACGGCAAGTTAGCTGATGTTTATGGGTTTTCTACACCATATGCTCAGGTTAAATTCTGGGTAGGGAAATTCAAATGCGATAGAACGTATTGTGAAGATAAAACCAGGTCTGAACGCCCACTGGATGCCACAGGCGAAGAATGTGTAACAAAGTTAGGATCTGGTATACTCTAATAGGCGAAATCGGGTGGACGAAATAGCGCAGGCATCAGACATTTCACATGGTAGCGTTTCAACAACCTTACATGATCTTTTAAGTATGCGGAAGCTAACAGAACGTTGGGTCCCTAAATTCCTTAGCGATGAGCAAATGGCAAGCAGAGCATAAGTATGCAGCGCCTTGTTGAAGCGTAGTAGGTCAAAAGATTATATTCTTTTGCATCTGGTGACTAGATGAGACTTAGGTTCATTATTATGAGCCAAAGAATAAAGCTCAGAGTGGTCATTGGGTAGGTCCAGGGTCCCCGAGCCCAAAGAAGCTCAGGACGCAACCATCTAATGCCAAGGTGATGGACTCAGTATTTTTGGACGTAATAGGCATTACTATGTTGGGACTTTTTATCCAAGAGAAGTACAATAACTGGAGTGTACTATGCAAACTTGTTAGACCATCTGAGAACCACCATCCTTGAAAAATGCTGAGGTGTTGTGCTACAACAGGACAACGCGAGAGTCCACACTTGCAAAATTGCAATGGATGCTGTAGAGCGAAACGGGTATGAATTAATACTGCCTAATCGCCTGACCTAGCTCCTAGGGACTTCTTCCTATACCCAAACTTGAAAAAAAGATATGATGGCAGTTGAGGAGTGGGTCAATGGAAAGGACCTTCACTTTTTCAGTTCTAGGCTGATGGCACTTGAACACCGTAGGTTAAGTGCATCACACTAGAGAACAATTCAATCAAAAGAAGAGGTGGATCTCAACCGGAAATAAGTTAGGCTGGTTGACTCGCCCTCGCACATAATGTACTGAAGAACATTTTGAGAGAATAATGTGTATCTCTAATACGGCCTTATTATTACTTATATCTCTGTTGGATTTGTGGAGAAACCTAATGAACAAACCTGACCATCCTTCAGACGTGTAAAGTCTGGTTTGAGAAAGTATTCTATTCCTTTTGCGGCTCCCGGAAGGGTAACACCACGCACCAGTAATATCAGCAGAATTATGTAAGGAAAGGTGGCGGTGAAGTAAACTATCTGCAGATATAAAAAGACTTCTAATATATGTGCAGGTACATGTTAAATTCATATTTGAAATGTATTTTGATCTATATATATATATATATATATATATATATATATAAGCAAAAAGTTATTTGTCAGAAATACATGTTTTTAAAACCATGTGTTTAGGTTTATACAGACCTATCACAGCTCGAACAGTAATGTAAAAATTTATTTTCACTTGATTTCGACTCCAGTCAACTTTTTAATAGATATATTTGTAAACTACATTGTGTATGGTCTATATACATACGTTTCGCTATTTCCCTTCCCACGATAAAGATCCCTCCCTGCTCAGAGGCTGTAACCTTATGGTAACAAGATATAATTTCCCCAACCTGATACTGACATATTTCAGTGTATAATTAACAAATGTTAAAATTAATTTCATATTATTCTTAGAAAATTATGCTGCATAGGAAGATTTAATAATTAAAAGATAAACGAAATTCATTGACTTGCCTTCCCACTCCATTTTACACCTCTCCAAATACAGAAATAGACGATTACCCACATTACTAACAGACATATAGCCAGGTGAGGTACAATTCCACCCCCATCTTCTATACCACTAGAAATCTGGATAACCTGTTTTCTAATGAAAGATTTACATTGTAGTTAACAAAAGCAGAGGCCTTGATTATTTATTTAGCAAATGTCGTTCAATATTCAATAATGAGTAGGACAAAACAACAACAAAAATAGACAAGAGGTCCTTGGGCCACAGTACTTTCCTGTGAAGCATTTTTGCAACTATAACAAAATATTTAGCCATGATTTTATATTATCCTGGTTCAAGGAACCATGGATGAACACATTTGATGTATGAAATTGAAAATTATTTGCTAACCATTTCACAAATGAAAACGTTTTGTTTAAAAAAACAAAACCAATTTGCTGTTCCTTCATATGATTTAACACGTTACAGATCCAATGTGAACCCCACCTAGTTCCAAAGGGTACCAATATGATGAAAGTCCTTTATAAACGATTTGTAATTATATATCTTTGTAAACTACCGTCAACTCCCGTTACTATATCCACTCACGCAATGACTTGCGAAGAGATAATAACTTGTAGAATGCGTCTTCCTTGTTCATGTCTTTAATTAAGTTCACTTATTACTGCAATGATTAAATCATGCATTTCGTGTCGACGTCGGGGTTAAAAGATAGAGGTTAAAAGGTACACAAATAATTAACTTACTCCCAAAACTCGACAGCAGGATCCACAGAGTTAAGGTTGTCAACGGTACAGTTTGCGAAGGAGAAACTCTGGTTGCCTATGTCAAGAATGACATCTTTGTGGGTTAAATTCTCCATTTTGTCATAGTTTATTGAGGTATTGAACAAGCTGTTGCCCAAACAGAGCCGAGTGTGTAACTCCTCAGTGGATAAGGCGCATCTACAATAAACTCTCAATCAACGCAAACCTGCACAGCATACGCCTAGATAAAGCGATGAAACAAGCAACTGATAAGTCTAATAATTTTCGAAGCATTGTGCTTATGAGTTAGATAGCTACATCTTCCCAGAAGACTTCTTAAAACAAAAGTAATCAAATGTAGTTATTTTTATTTATTACATTTTAATTTATCATTTTGTTTTTGCCTTCGTATTACATATATTGTATTCGTACGAAAGACAGGGGGTATCATTTTAGGTGTATAAAAGGGTCAATCGATTTATAGAAGTATTACTATTTTCAATTCTATAATTGTTAAATACATGTATTTTCAAACAGTGACTTATATCATAATCTTGTAAAGAATACACAATCTAGAGTAGGGCAAATAGGGACACCCGGAAACACCGGTGTTAAAATCAGGAGCAGTGGAGGAGTACACAGGCAAATATGCCTCATTTGAATTTCATCTTTATTACTGTTCATATGAATTTCACGAGAACATTCCACATGATTTTAACGAGAATGTGAAATTCATGCTAAAATCCTTACAAGAATTTCACGTGAAAATTTCACATGAGTAGGTTTTCTAGGGGCCGTCAGGAAAACTCCCAACACTCGCAATCAAGCATATTTCAGTTAACTAACCGCAGTTAAATGGCTGAAATGTTGCCTTAAAAGGGTTTAAAACTATAAATAATCAATGAATCAATCAAAACACAAGTCGTACAACGTTATTCCGGCAATAATTACGAGACGATGACGTCACATTCAACATGGCCGTTTGTCCTACGTCTCAGAAACAGCGAATGCGGGAGAATAATCACAGGAACAGGGCACGATAAATTAGAGTTTATAATTAAACAATGATGACATACCATAATTTTTCAGACTGATGAGAATTAGACGGTGTACCCTAGCGAATAGCTACGATCGTGAAAGTACTAGAGAATCAATACTTTCTAGTCACTGGGCCAAGTGACAGTGATGACTGGAATGTTTGTTTTACGTCCCGTCGAGAATTTTTCACTCATATTGAGATGTCACCAGAAATTTAGACCTATGCTTAGCGCTTAGGGCCGTAGCAGTGAGGGTTCGTTAACATGCCAACGCCTACCGTGACACCGGTCGCGATAGCTCAGTGGTTAGAGCGTTCGCTTCGTAACCAGGAGGTGACACGGGACCTCCGCTTTTAAGGTTATATCCGAAAGACCCGTGATTCTCACTTCTAAATGCCGAGCATTTTGGCGAAGGAGCAATCACTACCTATTTTTCGTCTTAGGTTTGATGCGGCCATATCGCGAGCGCGGCTCGAACTCACGACCTCCCGCTTACGAAGCGTACGCTCTAACCACTTAGCTACCGCGACCGGAATGAAGATGGGCTGTATCACTGAACCGCAAATTTTTACATCGAATTAACATGGTTTGCTAATCTTTCTTGATTTCTCGTAGTACTATATGATCATCGTTACAGAGATTTCTACCAGTCAGTGTTCCATTCACTGTCACAATGGTTTACCTGTCAGCGTTTCATTTAGTATTGTAAAGATTTACCTGTCACTGTTCCATTCATCGTTACAGAGATTTACCTGTCGGTGTTCCTTCCATCCATTCATTAGAACAGATTTACTATCGTTTTATTCATTGTTACGGATATTTATATGTTGGAGTTCCACTCATTGTCACAGAGATTTACCTGTCGGTGTTCCACTCATTGTTACAAAGATTATTTACCTGTCGGTGATCCACTCATTGTTAGAGATTTACCTGTCGGTGTTCCATTCATTGTTACAGTGATTTACCTGTCGGTGTCACACTCATTGTTACAGATATTTACCTGTCGGTGTTCCACTCATTGTTGCAGACTTACCTGTCGGTGTTCCACTCAATGTTACAGATATTTACCTGTCGGTGTTCCACTCATTGTTGCAGATACTTACCTGTCGGTGTTCCCTCATTGTTACAGAGATTTACCTGTCACTGTTCCATTCATCGTTACAGAGATTTACCTGTCACTGTTCCTTCCATACATTCATTAGTACAGATTTACTATCGTTTCATTTATTGTTACAGCGATTTACATGTCGGTGGTCCACTCATTGTTACAGAGATTTACATGTCGGTGTTCCACTCATTGTTACAAAGATTTACCTGTCGGTGTTCCACTCATTGTTACAGATTTACCTGTCGGTGATCCACTCATTGTTACAAATATTCACCTGTCGGTGGTCCACTCATTGTTACAAAGATTCACCTGTCGGTGGTCCACTCATTGTTACAGAGATTTACCTGTCGGTGTTCCACTCATTGTTACAGAGACTTACCTGTCGATGTTCCACTCATTGTTACAGAGATTTACCTGTTGGTGTTCCACTCATTGTTACAGACACTCCACGGTAAGATTGAACTCATACTCATGTAGAGGTAGTAGAGCCCCCAAGCCAGAATCACTATGTAACAAATACTGCCTAAGAAGGTGATCACGAGTGTTGATATCCCGATACCTGTCAAAAGTCCAAAATTATATTATCTACCAACTTCAATAATCTACAGGGGGCCGCCTTGGCCGAGTGGTTAAAGCATTACGCTCAAAATCACAAGGCCTCTCACCTCTAGTCGGCGCGGGTTCGAATCCCGCTCGCGCCGATATATGCGAGAAAGTTTACAAAAACTGGACGCCACCAGATAACTGAAAACTTGTTGAGCGTGGCGGAAAACAACAATCAATCAATCGAATGAAATACATCATGTCACATCACAAGCACTTTAATTGAAAAAGTCCATAAATTATAGTAAATTAACAAATAGCACTTCAACAATTAGAAATATTAAAGTAATATCACTTTAAAAAAAAGAAACCAACAAAAATAAATCAAAAATTTAAATACATTAAAAAAAATATTTATATGAACAAAATGATAATTTGCTTATTCCTTCAAGTATATTCTTTGAGAAAGAAAATTAAATGTTGGTTGGCGCACCTTGAAACAGTGGACAGATGATCCAGCACTTCAATCCTCCTCTGGACATGTATTGACCTAGGCCAATCTCAAGCAACAGGATGGGCAGTCCTCCGAAGACAGTCATGATGAAATAGGGTATCAGAAAAGCTCCTACAGGTGGAAATCAAACACATTAACCGAGTATTTTGATGCATCCAGTAATGGAGGATATATATTTCGTATACAGAATGTTGTTCTTTGTAAAATTTCTATGTGTATCTTTAATTTGACCTTATATAATGTATTGATAAGTTTCTAACTTATGAAAATATTGTTTTAAGCATTATACAAAAAGTTAATGCTATATTGAAATTTTTGTATAGAATTGAATCCTGTCTTAGCACCCAGACTAGAGAGACTTGATGTTCTGCTTTTAATTCAGTGTTATTTTTCTGCTGCTCCGCCTTTCCGGCGCACAGACGAACTTCTCAGCTTTCTGGTTTCTTTTGAAATGAATTTTTGGTAGATTTTACCTAGCCTGTTTTCCCCGGGCCATTTGTTGCGTTTAGTATGCAGTGTGGCATCAGTATCCAGTCCAGTACCCCAGAACATGTCGTATGTTCCTTCGGCGAAAGTAGCGGTGCTGTTTGAATTCTCCAACTTGGTCTTTACTTCATCTACTTGATTGGCCTTTGCTGTTACAATCTCCTCCATTACAGTCTCTTTGTCCTCCTTCCATCCAGGGTGTCAGTTATAGTATGGCCGATCCTCGGCTTCGAGCGCTGTTTCCGCCTCCCTCACCTTCTGTGCGGCATCGAGATCGCTGGATCGAAGTGCTTTAGTTAGCTGGTACGCATGCTCCGCTGATTTATGATGCTCTCCAAATACACGAAGGTCGCAGGGAAAGAAGTTTGAAAGCGGATTTCCTTTCCCTTGGAATACTACTACATCGTCTTGGAATTCCTCATAGTGTGGACACTCTGAGGATCCAGGAGTATGGCCGGGTTTTCTGCACACTCTGCATCCTTTTTCATTTTTGCATTGCTGTTTTTGATGTCCATTTTCCAAGCAAGTGAAACACTGCACTCTGGGATTCCCAACTACTTGGTTATAGTGATAAATCCGGCATTTCAATTTTGCGCATGTTACATTTCTGGGAAGGGATTTGTTGTCTGGAAGGGGGGATATGTACAGGAATCTATTTCCGTTTAACACATTGGTCATGCAGTGAGTGACAGGATGTCTGATATTTTCGTACTTAATGTTACTTTTTATTGTGACATCAAATAAATGTAACATTTCAAGAACTGCAGTGTCGTCAACAGACAAAGGTAGCCCACATATTGTTACTTTCAGTACTTTCTCGTGAGGACTTGCGGCACCAGTTGAATATGGATTAGAATCATAAACTTGGGCAGTAATGTTTCTGATCTCAAAACCTTGCACAAGTAACTTTGATCTGCTTTCGTTTGTTTTCAAGTAAATTCTCCAAAGATCTCGCTCAAGCTGTATACATAGTATATTGTCACCAACAACTTTGAAGACTGATTCATACATTTCAAACTCACCGATTTTACTTGTTTTGTCCATTTGAATTTCCGAATTCTTGATATAAACTGGTTTGTTCATCGTTAGTGGAATTGTCAGATCAGTTCCATGTTCACTCGCCATTTCAAAGCCAATCGGGGTGATCGATGAACACAGATCACCGATGAGTCCTAGTACCTGGCGTTTATGCGAGTTTAAATTCCAGGTAGACAACGGCACAACAGAAATGCACAAAAATATTTATACAAATTTTGCTCCAAGTCCAGTTTCGATGATCGAATGTTTAACATGTATATATACACACACAAACAAAACAAAAGGTACAGCATTGTCTCCGAAAAGACAGATTTTTGTCTAAATACGGAACAGGTAAGATTTCACGTCCTCTCACCTGAACGTCACGTGACTTTTTTTCTTGACCCGAGATAGTTAGAATATGTAAAAGGGTATTTACAGATTAATAAAAGAGAAAAAATTCAGTGTTATTTTGACTATGCCTGTTCTTCTTGGTATTGTGGGGGGCCTCCGAGGCCGAGTCACCTGTGTCAGCGCGTGTTCGAATCTCGGCCGCGGCGTTATGTGAAAAAGTTTGCCAGTTTACTTGCTGAAGGTCGGTGGTCTCTTCCCAGGTACATTTGTATCTGGGTTCTCTCCTCCACCAACAAAAACTGGACGCCACCAGATAACTGAAAAATTGTTGAGTGTGGCGGAAAGCAATAAATAATCAATCAATTATTCATCACCCAAACACATCAATCACACTCTCACCATCTGTACGGGATGCTACTGATGATCAAGGGTGTTGTGCCACAAATTTGCATACCGAATTGGAAGGTTAGAGCTACTCTAAACGAATATTTTGAAGAGAAACCATCACATTATCAGTTGTTGAAGTCCTTAATTAAAAAGAGACCGTGCGCTGTCTAACACAGGATGAGAAGTTACATCCCCTTGGCATGCTACAGGTTGGCACAAGACAGGTCGCTGTGGCAAGGGCACAATGTTTCCCAGTCTGTTATCAGCAGATTATGGTCCAGACAGGGTCTGTTCAGGATAGACCACGATCCAGTCGACCAAGGCAACAACTCAGGCTTAGGACAGATTCATCCGCACTATTGCCTTGAGAAATCGTCTGGTAACAGCAAGTCAGATAAGGTCTCAACTTCAAAGGGATACTGACTGGGTAGTGAGTGACCAGACCATCAGGAATCGACTGCACAGATTTCACTTGCACGCCCGACGTCCTCGTGTCATTCCCTGTTTGAGGGATCGCCACAATAAGGCCCAACTAAAATGGTTTCGTCACCATCAACGCTGGGATAATCGCCGATGGAACCACGTAATGTTCTCAGATGAGTCGAGGTTCATTGTGGATTTCCTGGACAGACGCATGAGGGTTTGGCGCCGATCTAACGAACGTTCCCATGACGTTAACGTCATTAGACATAATCGGTATGGGGGTGGAATGTAATGGTGTGGGGAGGCAACACTGTTGCCGGCAGAACAGACTTGCATGTTGTCACAGGGCAGTACTACGGGGACAACATCTTGGCAACCCATGTTGTGCCGTTTGCACGTCGTTATGGCCGTCGTTTCATTTTTCAAGATGACAATGCCAGATGTCATAGGGCCAGGATCGCAACAGATTATCTCCAACAGCAGAATATCACCACATTATCATGGCCCGGACCTTTCCCCCATCGAGCATGTCTGGAACATGCTTAGACAGCGGCTACGCCAACGTCAACAACCTCCTGCCAATGTCCAGCATTGCAACAAAAATGGAATAACCTTCCCCAAAATAATCTGCTACGTCTACTTTGGAGTATGCCACGCCGAATCCGAGCTTGTCTGGCCAACCGAGGGGGTTTAACCTGCTTCTAACTCTGTTTCACAATAGTGGTAAATTTGCTGTGTGGACCTGTGTTGGTGTCGACCCTCATTCTGGAGAATCTGTCCTTCGAATAAATTGACAAATGTTTCCTTAATGTGTGTCTGTCACGTTTCCTTCCTGACCTCATGATCTGCATTTCATTGTCCTTGTAAATCCAATATCCTCTATTTTTTAAATAGTATATCAGAAAGGAATTTCTTATGATAATTTTGGATCAGCGAAAAATATTACCAAAATAAGTTAAACTTTCTCTTTAATATATCAAAACATAACAAGGGATTTTAATTGGGTAAATCTAAATGGAAAAAATATCAAACTCGGAACCTACAAATAATGTAAAACCTATAAAATATATAGCAAGTAATTCCATATAAATAAATTAAGTCGGGTTAAAATCCATGATGTCTATATGCATTATAGACTACAAATCATTATGCTTTGATGTGATACATTTTAAGCAAGATAAATAATTATTCTAACAACAAGTGCAGATTATTTTTGACCATTCAACAGAGGATGCTTATTCATTCTAGACAAGTGATCCCACCTCTGATATTTAAAGGGATCTGTGTTTGCCCTGCCCTATTCTAGATTTTGTACTCTTTATATCGTATAGACCACTGTTCGTTGTCATCATCATGAAGTTATATCCATGTAGCAATGTTACATTATCACTTGTATATTGTATTTGTTTCCAACCGATTCGAAACGCGAGAGCATGTTCTGAATATGGTCGATTTCTTTTTAAATTTATGGTACTTCAACTACAGTTGGTTACATCTTAATATCAGTGAAAACTGTCTGGACGGGGCATAAAACAAATAAACAATCCTCATCTTCACTTTTTCGTACATAGTATTGGATTACACAGTAAATTTAACACAAATTTAGACCTATGTTTAGCACTCATGATGGTAGCAGTTAGGGCTCCTTAATGTGCCAGCGACTGCCGCGACATGGAACCTCCGTTTTCAGAATTATATCCAAACGAACAGTGATTCTCACTTTTAAATTCCGAGTGTCTGGCGAATAAGCAATCGTGACCTATGTTTACATAGGCTAAGATAACTAACAGTATTATATCTCGTAATTCCTATAGAAAATTCAAATCAGAGAGATGGGCAAACACGGACCCCTGGTCATACCAGAGGTGGGATCAGGTGCCTAGGAGGAGTAAGCATCCCCTGTCGACAGGTCACACCCGCCCTGAGCCCCATATTCCGATCATGTAAACGAAGCAATCCGTAGTCAGAATCAGTGTGCCAAGAACGGCCTAACAATTGGTATGAAACACATCAGACAGCGTTTGACTTAATGGTAAGTTGTACTGGCAAACTAGATCGTTATAATGACCATACAATTTGCGAAATGCTCACTTTAGATGAGACTGTACAAACCCTTGTAACATCAACTTCTTTGTCAGTAGCCCGCCTCGATTTAAAAACTGATCATAAGCAGAACAACTCACGATCTCCCAGTTATGAGAACGCTCTGGAACCACTGAGCTACCGCAACTGGTGAATGATGTGTATTTACAGGTTTAACTTTATAAAAGGTCATGGTCACTGGAGTCACTTGACCTTGATACCAGTTTGTAAGTCACAATATCCTTTAATTACATCAGAGGATTCCATGTGTCTATCAGGTGGTATTTAATGTCCTTCGAAAGATTTCTTCACTCGTATGGAGACGTCACCATGCTGGGGATGTAAAATTTAGACCTTTGCGCAGGGTTGAAGTCTCTATTGTGTCACACCTGCTGTGACGCGGTAGTTCAGTTCTTGCGGTTTAATCCGAAGGACCGCCCCATTTTAATTTGGGAAATAAACCAAATACTCTATTTAATTATTATCCTTTAACTACTACATACCACAGATCCACAATTCCCATTTCTGTATTATTTGTAGTAATAAAAGTTTGAGTTTTACCTCCTCCATTTTTGTAGCACAAATAAGGAAATCTCCAAATGTTTCCCAGTCCAACCGCATTCCCAATACATGCAAGAACAAAGTCCACTTTTCCAGACCACAAGACCCGCTTGTGTTTATCTTCCGAAATGGTGAGCACCATTTTATCATTCTTTTGGTTCTCTGGACACCCTACTTTGTCCATGGTCTCTGGTAAAAGAAATTAAAGATATGTAGTGATGTATTTAACAATGAAATTTTTTTGGGGGGAAATTTACAATTTCACCTTGAGCTGATTGATATAATATCCTTAATATTTTGGACAAGGTCTTAAGCCCCATGAGCATTTAACATGTACAAATTTTACATACGCAAAAATTGTGCACCCATGTGCGCATGTCAAGAAAGGTAAGCAAGATTAGCACCTAAGTATTTTTACTCCTTGAGCAAAATTTTCATCCAGTCAGGTTGGTTGTATATTGTTTAACGTCCCGCTGGAGAATCTTTCGCTCATATGGTGACGTCACTATTGTCGATGACAGGGTGCAAAAAATGTAGGCTATGCTCGGCGCTGACGGCTTTTGAGCTTGTAGGAATATTTATTGTGCCACACAAATTTGACTCGGCTTTTGTGGTCTCATCCGATGGACCGTCCCATTTAGTCGCCTCTTACGACAAGCAAGGGGGACCGAGAACCTATTCTAACCTGGATCCACACAGGATCATCTAGTCAAACTTAGTGCAATTTAACTTCCAAATTAGACAGAATTCTTTTGGTGTGAAATAGCCATCTGAATGCATATCAAAACTTTCACACATTTTCAAATTATTGAAATTGTATCATCTTCTATATAATTTCATGATGGGAAGAAATGGTCTCTTAATGTGGCCTTCACCTTGGCATTTACATAAATCGACATTTTATCTATAAACAATATACTCATTTTTATTCATATGTCCTTTCGATATATCCCAGTGAACTTGAAATAAGAAGACACAACAGAGTCGTCCATATCCTTCATATTTGGATATTTTATTGAACATATAATATGTCAACGACAAATAAACAACAGAAAGTTATGACAAACGAGATGACTTTTCATCGTCAACTTCCCATATAAATGTAGCAATATCCCATTGTCATCTGCATATGGTGTTTTGCGTATGATTCATTTTTAAATTTAGACAGGCAATTGACAAGTAAGTTGACAATGCAATAATTTCAACAGTTTTATTCTAAGTCAGCGTTTCGCAAATTCTATGATCTAATATGCAAATACAAGCCACCACTGCTTAATGCTGTCTGAAGTTTTTCATACCAATTGCTAGGCTGTTCTTTACGTATTGATGTTGACCACAGATTACTCCGTTTACCTGATCAAGATGTAGAGCTCATGGTCAACAGGGAGTGCTTACTATTTCCTGATCCCACCTTTGGTGAGTCCAATGGTCTGTGTTTGCCTTACTTTTAATTTTGTATTCTTTATTGGATTTATGAGACCTATCACTGTTATCTTCATTCCATGTTCCGTATTAAAAAGAATAATGACATTCTACTATGTACAATTCCATACTGAGTTTGCTAGTACATGGCAAAGATTGTAAAAATTGCATATACATGTTCACACCAGGGCTCGCTTGACAATAATCACCCGACACGTAATTATGATCAATAATAACGTTTACACATACGGATTTTTAAATCGGCCTTTCTTGTTGCTTCTCATTTTTTGAAAACTGTTTATATCGACATTACGAGATACAAATTGATTTTGATTTAGAAGATTACAAATATTAACAATGCACTAATCATGCATACACTTGATAGTTTTGACCATCCGAAATGTTAGATTTCTTTAAGATGTTGATTTTACAGATTAATGCTCGTTTCCGAATATTACCGACATCATTCCGGAAAATACCGAGCTCGAGAACTCAATTGAACATTAGATACCTGAATGCAATGGTTACGATTAATGCAGTGTTAAGTTTGTTGTTCAAAAGCCATTTAATACAGTGGTTAGCTAACACAGTGTTAACTGGGTTAATCACTTAATTACTCATGAAGCACTTGCACCTCGTATTATAAAAACCCCGCGGGGATCCGGGTTAGAATAGGTTCTCAGTACCCCCTTGCTTGTCGTACAAGGCAACTAAATTGGGGCGGTCCTTCGGATGACACTACAAAAACCGTGGCCCGCTGTCGCAGCGTGTTTGGCACGATAAAGATCCCTCCCTGCTCATAGGCTAAGCGCCGAGAATAATTCTAAATTTTGCAGCCCTTCCCCAACAAAGGTGATGTCTCCACATGAGTGAAATATTCTCAAGCGGGACGTAAAACAATATATGATGAATCAATAAAATATTACAGAAAATGGAAGAAGTTATCTACAAGAGTACGAAGAAGTCAAAACTTCAGCAAAACACAAAGAATAAGGTAAAGAGGAATCTAATTTTTGAATCCAAACTTATCAACATAATCATTGATGTGATTGATTGATTGATTGTTTTACGAGAATTTTTCACTCATATTGAGACGTTACCAGCTGTAACTGAAGTACCCCAAATTTAGACCTATGCTTAGCGCTCAGGGCCGTAACAGTGAGGGTTCTTTAACGTGCCAACGTCTACCGTGACACGGGGCCTCCGTTTTTAACGTCATATCCGAAAGACCCGTGATTTTCAATTTTAGATGCCGAGCGTTTGGCAAAGGAGCAATCACTACCTATTTTTCGTCTTAGGCACGAGCGGGGCTCGAACTCACGACCTCCCGGTAACGAAGCGAACGCTCTAACCACTGAACTACCGCGACCATTAATGCGAACAGGAAGTATTACAGATATAGTAATTTCGGTTAATTCAGTAGGTATTGTACTTACCAAAATCACCATTACTCTTAATGTCTCGATGATGAGTTTAAATCCAAAATTAGATTGCCCTTTACGTGATATTGAATTATGTTATATTGCTGAACGAAATATTGATGGTAGATTAGTCACGGTGAGGGTTGCGTTTCGTACGACCGTAAGCTGGATCTTATCACAGGGGCATTTTAATGCACAAAATTACCGAAAGGACATTTTTACTGCCGGTATTGTGCCTCACTTTCACAATCATTCTCTGACCAAGGCCAGTGCCCATGAATGACAATGCCACACCAGATCGTGCTCGTGGTATGCAAACGTTTTTGTGAAAGGAGTCTGTTGCGACACTATTATGACCAACTCGAATCCACATCTGACCCCTATTGAGTCATCATTGGTCACCGCGCTCGTCAAAGGAATTCGCCAATTCAAACATTAGATGAACTACACAGCCAGTTATGTAATGCAGGTGAAATATTATACAAATAGAAATTGTACAATCCAAATGGTCAATTAAAATTCATGCAATAGAAATTATGAAATATACAATATGAATAAACAATTATAGAATACAAATGGAAGAGATAGAATATTAAAACGTTTCGCATGCCATAGAAATATGTGCGTTCTACAGTGCATTGCATGAAATCGATTGATTAAAAGAAAGAAATGGTACAAGTACAGTGGATATTACCTATTTGTAATGTACAACTACCGCACAAGTAACGTTATGAACTTGTTAATTTGAATTTCATCGTGTTAAAATTTTATTGCAACTTATTTACAACAAATTCAGCAAAACAAAAGAATTCTGTTGAATTTTGTGCTGAGGAGAGAGAGAGAGAGATGTGCTTATTAGCAGATCAGTTGAGTTTTAATCCGTAATCAAGAGCTTTATGTCCAACACCATCTCGTGCTGTGTTACCCCCATCAAACTGTTGCATGTTTAGTAAATACATGCACAGCTTTTTTTTCACCACTATAATGGTTGCGTGTCTTCAAGTATATCATGTGCACGACGATCTCGCAGTAAGAAGCAGTGTTTTATAGCCATGATAGCTGTAACATTTTGATTATTACAAGTAACTCGGTAACGCTTTACCTTAGTTTATGTCAAAAAGTGGAATTTTAATGTTGCGCCGATTGAATTTTGATACCCCATTGACTGGAAAGTAAAGGCTCAGTGTTCCCACAGTAAACCTGTATGCCAGCGATTGAAATGATATGCAAAATGAATATAAATTACTTTTTTTAGTTTTTACGCAATTAAATTCATTAATTTGTCAAATATTAATATTTATCGTTAACTAAGTTTTTGCTTACATGTATGGGATTCTTATTTTATTCATAAAAATTTAAGACTCAATGAAATAACATAGGTAAATGAAAGAAAGGGAAAGAATGCGCTGTACTTGCCAGGGAAATGTTTGCATTCTAATAAATAAAAGGATACGCAAGACGAATGTAGCAAGTTTAACTTCTTAAATGAGAGAGAGAGAGGGGGGGGGGGTTCAAAACTCGGACATACGGGTAGACAGAGTATTATGCAACCATAGACTCGTTATTTACAAGGTAACGGGATTACTAAATATTTTATAACAGTACACTGGCCACTAAAATGTGCATCTCCCAACGAATAATACGATATGCACCATTAATGTGTTAAAACAAACACAAACCTATCATTTCGCTTTCCAACCGTTAGGGAAAGATATGCAACATGAATGTGTCAAGCTGAAGTTTCAAGATTTTAGAAATGATATTGAGGGAAATGACATATCACTTTGAAGGACGATTACACGACCTTGTAAAGCTCGTACCACGCTCGGGTAGACTGGAAATATTTAGCAGATATCGAACCAGAAATTCAATACACTTGCAATGTAACAAAACATACATATAAAGTCTTAAACAAAGAAATTCTAACATTGAAATACGATTACCATTGGAATGTGCATTTTTTCAACATCTGCAAAGTGAGGTGTCAAAATAAACACGAGATGATTCATTGAAATTTTAGAAAAGTTACCATTCTTTCACAACTTATTTAAAAATAATAATTTATTAAATAATTTTTTAATAATCGGTTTTACATATAGATTAAATTTATTCAGAATCGATATTCAGAATTAATAAAATGAAATATAACACAGGCTTGTCTAAACTCTCCAATGCTTTACTGGATCATTATTATATCATACATACCTTTCAATGCCTCAGCATTATTTTACAAATTGTATTTATTGTTTTATCACATCAACGCGTGATAAACAGCAAGAAAATGATAATTTACATATCGAATAATTGGGATTTTCGATTTATTCTAATCAATAAAACATTCATCGACTCTTTTTGTTAAGGTCGATGCAGTTATTAACTCACCTGAGCTGAAAGCTGAAGTGAGCTGTTTTGATCACCTTTAGTTTGTCGTCTGTCAGTCAGTCCGTCTGTCTATAAACTTTTATATTTTCATCTTCTTCTCCGGATCCACTGGGCCAAAGTCTATCAAACTTGGTACTAATCATCCATCAGTGAAAGGGATTCTAGTTAGTTCAAATGATGGGCCACGTCTCTTTCACGGGGAAGAAAATTACGAAAATGTAAATATAGGGTGGTTCATTTAAATTTTTTTTCCCAAGAACCACTGAGCCATAAAGGTTAAAATTTACATGACAGCTTCCTGACATAGTGTAACAGTTTGTAAGATCATGGCCCCCGGGGTAGGGTAGAACCACAATAGGGGATCAAATGTATAGTGAAAATCTTTAAAAATCTTTTCCAGAACTACTAAGCCAGGAAAAATTATATTTATAAGGTAGCTTTCTGACATAATGCACATTCAAGTTTGTTAATAGTGGCCCCCAGGGGTAGGCTAGGGTCAAAGTTTATTATACAGATATATCGGGGAAATATTCTACTTAAGAGCCAATAGGCCAGGAAAGGTTTTATATTTACTTTACAGTTTTCTGACATGGTGTAGATTCAAGGTAGTTAAAATCATGGTCCCAGGGGGCATGGTGGTGCCACAATAAGGGTTCAATTCTCTTTTTAAATCTTCTAAAGAACCACTTAGCCATAAAAGTTTATATTTACATAACAACTTCCTGACAGTGCAGATTCACGTTTGTTAAAATTATAGCTCTGGTGGTAGAGTGAGGCCACAAAAGGCGATAAAAAATTTATATATGTGTATAAAATGAAATCTTTAAAAGTGTTCTTTTCAAAATCACAAGGCCAGAAAAAGTTCAAATTTACATAACATCGTCCTGACATAGAGTAGATCGATGTCTGTGCAAATTCATTGTCCCCGGAATAAGATGGAGCCAGAATTGGGGATCACAGTGTTTTATGCTGATATATAGGGGGAAATTTTAAAATATCTCTAGACCTATTTAAGCTGGGGCTGTCATATTTCTTTTATATATATATATATATATATATATATATATATATATATATATAGTATTCTGTACGGAAATACATTTCATATGATGCAGTGATATGTGATTTTGTAACCTTGACTTGGAAGTTTCACCTACTTTTAATATTAATCTGACCTATAAAATATGCCCTAAATTTTTAAGGTAAAACTTTCATACTTTGTATGTATATTTCGTATGGCAAGACCGTTCATTTCATATCATGATCTTTGACCCTGTGATGTGACATTAAACTCGGGAGTTTGACCTACTTCAATATCGTATCCTATTAAATATATTCGGAACTATTTTAGGTGGGGCTTTCAGATTGTTGTATATTGATTCTTTATGGCAAGACTTTATTTTGTGAAGTTTGACCTTGAAGTTGAAGCTAATTTCCGAAAAAATCTGACTATTCAATTTATCCTGTACTAAAAGATAAATCTTTCATGTTTAGAATATAAATTTCTAATGACAATACCTTTTATTTCATACTATATAAATTTTGCAGCCCTTCACCGGCAATGGTGACGTCTCCATGTAAGTGAAAGATTCTCGAGCGGGACGTTAAACAATAGATAATCAATCAATTAATTCTGAATCGCTCCAAGGAATAATACAATTTCTGTTATATTGATTGACTATAGTTTTATGCCGTTTTGGCAATGTTTCCACCATTTTTTTTTTTTTTTTTTTGGCTATCAACTAACTTATATATATTCGGTAGGGAGTTTTGGAGTATCCCTAACGGCCCCCACTCTAGTTTTTAAAATCAAGAAAAATAGGAGTGAAAATGTGTCCGTGATTTAATTATATGAAAATTGTGTAAAATCCTCTGTAATAAATTTATTTCCAACCATACAATGATGTTTCTGTCATTCTTTCTATTAAACACTTACCCCATGGGGATCCGGGTTGTTAAAATAGATCCTCAGTACCCCTTGCTTGTCGTAAAAGGCAATTAAATGGGGCGGTCCTTCGGATGAGACCGTAAAATCCGAGGCCCCATGTCGCAGTGGGTATGGCACGTTAAAGAATCCTACCTGCTAAAGGCCATAAGCGCTGAGCATAGGTCTAAATTTTGCAGCCCTTCACCGGGAATGGTGACGTCTCCATGTGAGTGAAAGATTCTCGAGCGGGACGTTAAACAATATATAATCAATCAATGGGATGAGACCGCATAAACCGAGGTCCCGTGTCACAGCAGGTGTGGCACGATAAATATCCCTTCCTGCTCAAAGACCATAGGCGCCGAGCATAGGCCTAGATTTTACAGCCCGTCACCGGCAATGACGTCTCCATATGAGTGAAAGATTCTCGAGAGGTACGTTAAGTAATATACAGTCAATCACATGGGTCAAATAGGTATAAAAAATTCAATCTGATAAATCAATGATACGATATATCAGGACACACCCCCAAACCTATTCCACTTACCGCGAAATGATGCTTCCTGAAGACTGATGTATTTTTTACATTTTCCAAATTTGTATCGCTTTGGTGTATGAAAAAATTTAAAAATATGACAGGAATGTGCCTGAAAATTATGAAAACTGCTTACCTGTGGGTAGCACTCTCGATCTGCCCCACGTCAGATCTCAGGTTTCACATAAGCGAGTCTAAATCAAGAAAGCGAGTCCACAGTGGGAACGACAATTGTGTTATACTGGGAGGGCGCTGGCGACCAGGGAAGGAACAAGAGGGTGAGTTGTCAACGTGAAATGTATCACATTTCATAAAAAACACACAGTAGAAATATCACTTTGGTTGCCGTCAACAATTTTAAAATTAAACACTGTGTCAGCTTTAAGTGTAACCATGGATATTCTATAGAGAATGGTCTGCATCACAATGTAAATTTCATACTGTATACACGTGGGGGGGGGGGGGGGGGGAGAAAGTAGGAATTTTCCTTAGGGGAACCACATATCTTAACCCCGAGTGTAAGAGGATTTGACACAAATGCCCAATATGTTATTGTGATGCTAATTGAGAAGACGTTAATACCGTTGAAGGTCTACCAGATACAAGATGTTATGGTATAATGGGATCTGAGTATATCACGTAACAACACAGGTATATTTCTACAATTTATTTACTAGCGCCGTGTAATCTCCACAGGCAAAGAACACTTTAAATATTATAATTTTACTTCATTACAATCTGATTGATTTATTCAGTCACGAGACTGGAAATGATACATATGTACAGTATAAATAACGCATTTCCCTGAAACAAAAGTAGCGGTACACTGCGGAACCCCTCCAGCATATCTAAAGCATTGCAAAATTGCTTTCAAATGTCAAGAGATTCAAACAAAGTGT
The DNA here is from genome assembly GCA_024699665.1 of Ostrea denselamellosa. Classification (NCBI taxonomy): domain Eukaryota; kingdom Metazoa; phylum Mollusca; class Bivalvia; order Ostreida; family Ostreidae; genus Ostrea; species Ostrea denselamellosa. The sequence goes on from JAMZEH010000055.1 coordinate 17,665,872, forward strand.
ATGGAATTTTATAAATTTATTGCAATCTGAAAAAAAAAATATATGTCGATACTTTTGTAACACACAAGTTCTTTCAACGTTTATTCAGTGTTGTGTGCATTCATCAACGATGACAATGAAAGTGCTCCTATAAATAAATAAATAAAACATTTACAATTTGTGCTAGTAACTCACCGGTAATGGCGACAGCCGCCGGATAGCTGAAAAATTGCTCAGGCGGCTATAAACAAACAAACAAACAAACAAAAGTAACTAACCGATATAAATTTGCTTGACCGCAATCATATATACAAACATATTTCCTATGCAAGGATTCATATGTAGTACGTATTTAAACACACATGCAAAATCAACAACATGAGCGAATAGCAATTGCAAAATAGAAAAAGGTTGCGAATACGCAAAGTTCACAAACCTAAACAAGGCACGCAATATCCGGCCCAAAAAGTTGGCCACCACGACAGGTCAAGGTTAACTCAATACATGTCGACCTATTAATAAAATAAACACTGTAAATATACTGCACACACATATATATCACTCAACACCGTTGTGTCGCTGAATTACATGTATGTAAATGATGTTAGAATGGGTCAATCAGTTTCTCCGGAAAACTAGTATAATGGACACTACCAAGTTTTTACGACTTACTGCCGCGAATCAGGAGCAAATTCCATATTTAGGATACATAGAAGTGACTTTAAAAATACAAGACAGTGTGTTCAGTAATGTGGGCATGTTAGTTGAAACTGTGACAAAAGACCCAAATGCTATACAAGTGATATTGGGATGTAATGTGTTAAAGAACATCCCAACTTCAGAACATTCTTGTTCGCTAATGGATGAACCAGTATGGAATAATGTTATGTCTGTTTTAAGTTTAGCCGACAAGGAAAACTCTGTGAAAATTGGACTTGTTAAAGTTGCTGGTAAAGAGTGCGTTAGAATTCCCGCTAATTCGATGAAAGTTGTCGTGGGATCTACAAGACAAAACAAGCGGAATGAACCCTACACTGCATTTGTACAGGCTGTCACTGCAGAAAATGGATCTCTACCGAGAAATGTTATGGTGATAGACACTCTTGGTGTTGTTGACAATGGAAGAATTCCTGTTAGGATAATAAACATTGGTCATGAGGACGTATGGATTCAACGAAAAAGTCGCATCGGTACGCTACACCTTGTTGATATTTTGAAATCCACAGACGATGAATATGTTGTTGACATTGAGAAATCTGAAATCAACGTCCGTAGAGTTTCAACGCCTCCTTATAAGGATTCATTTGATGTTGAAAACGTTTTATCTGGCATGGATGTGGGACATGAAACCTTTACAATAGAACAAAGAGATAAACTACGTGAACTGTTCATCAAACATCACGATGTTTTCGCCAAAACTGACGAAGATTTGGGATATACTCGAACTGTCACTCATCCTATTACCTTGACAGACGATCTGCCAGTGAAAATTCCTCACCGTAGGATACCACCGAATCAGATAGCGGAAGTAAAACAACATATAGAAAAGTTACTGAATCAAGGAATCATCCGCAAGAGCACCAGTCCTTACGCATCGCCTGTGGTGATAGTTAGGAAAAAGGACAATAGTATCAGACTCTGTGTAGATTATAGAGCTCTCAATACGAAAACGATAAAGGATGCGTACCCTTTACCGAGGACAGAAGCGGCATTAGATGTGTTGAATGGGGCCAAATACTTTAGCAGCATAGATCTAATACAAGGATATCATCAAGTGGCCGTCAAAACTGAGGATATTCCTAAGACCGCATTCCGTGTAGGAACTGGAGGACTGTTTGAGTATGTGAGAATGCCGTTCGGTTTGTGTAACAGTCCGGCAACGTTCCAGAGACTGATGGAAGCGTGTCTCGGTGATGAAAACTTTGATATTCTTGTTCTGTATTTAGATGACATTTTAGTGTTTTCACGGACTATAGAAGAACACATTCTTAGACTGGACAAAGTGTTTACCAAACTCAAGTTACATGGACTTAAAGTGAAAATATCAAAGTGTCATTTCTTCCAGAAGGAAGTTAGATTCTTAGGACACATTGTGTCCGAGAAAGGTGTCGCAACCGACCCAGATAAAACAGCAGTAATCCAATCTTGGCCTATTCCAGTCACCGAAAAACAATTACGTTCATTCCTTGGACTGGCTAGTTATTATCGTACATTTGTACAGGGATTCGCTAGTATCGCATCTCCTCTCCATTCCTTATTGTCGAAACCAAAAAACATCAAACTGAAATCCGAACAATTTCAAGCACTATGGACCGAAGAGTGTACTAAGGCATTCGAAACACTGAAAGAGAGACTTACGACCGCCCCAGTGTTAGGATTTCCAGATTTCACTCGAGAATTCATCTTGGAGACGGACGCTAGTCTTGGGGGTCTTGGAGCCGTTTTGTCGCAAGAGACACCAAAGTAAAGTAGTGATTGCCTACGCGTCAAGATCACTCAGGAAAGCAGAGAAAAACATGGAGAAATATAGTTCTATGAAAATGGAATTATTAGCTCTCAAGTGGTCAGTTAGCGAAAAATTTCGGGACTACCTTCTTGGATCGAAATTTATTGTGTATACTGACAATAATCCATTACGTTATATCCACAAAGCCAAGCAGCGTGTTGACGCAACTACAATGCGATGGATCGGAGAATTGGCTCAGTTCAACTTCTCGGTGAAATACCGTTCTGGAAGGGTCAATCGAAATGCGGATGCGCTGAGCCGACGACCTAATTCATCGGAGAAAGAAAGTGTGGTGGATACGCTTAACACGATTACGCAGAGTACATCGTTGGAGATGTTAAAGGGAAGCGTGTTGGTGAAGAAGCAGCTAACGTTCAGTTGCGTTCCGTGTGTGCGACAGCTACATTACCTGAATTTATTCCAACAGACATAGCGGCACTTCAGGAACATGATCCGATCTTAAGCAGAGTGCGGTATTGGATGGACCGGGATGATAAACCGTCTGTCTCTGACTTGAAACAGGAGCACAAAAATGTCAGAAAACTGCTCAATCAAAGAGATAGACTATTCGTTGAGAACTCTGTGATATTCAGGAAAATTCAGGATGAAACAGGAGAACAGAATCAGCTTTTGCTTCCGGAAGTTCTAAAACAAAAAGTTCTACAGAGTGTTCACAATCATGCGGGACACCAAGGCATTGAAAGGACGTATTCATTGCTAAAGAAAAGATGTTTTTGGCCAAGGATGATACAAGATGTTCAAAAATGGTGTAAGTCCTGTGAGAGATGTTTGATAGGGAAGGCTCCCCTTCCTGCCATCAACCCCCCAGTCAGAAATCATATGGCATACAAACCCCTAGAAATTCTCGCTATTGATTTCACAGTGTTGGAAAAATCGTCGGATGGACGTGAAAATGTGTTAATCATGACGGACATATTTACCAAATTTACGCAAGCTGTAGCCTGCAAGGATCAGAAAGCATCGACTGTGGCAAAAATCCTTGTTAAAGACTGGTTTGTTAAGTTTGGCGTTCCAGCACGTATACATAGCGACCAGGGACGAAACTTTGAAAGTTCCGTTGTCCGAGAACTGTGTAATTTTTATCATATAGAAAAATCACGCACAGCGCCTTATCACCCGGAAGGCAACAGGCAATGTGAGCGATTCAATCGTACCATGCACGATCGCTTAAAAACATTACCACCAGAAAGAAAACGGAGATGGACGGAGTACCTTCCAGAGTTGGTTTACATTTACAACTCCACAGTGCACTCATCTACGGGATACTCTCCACATTTCTTGTTCTTTGGTCGAGAACCTGTCTTACCGGTGGACTTCCTCCTTGGACTCAGGAATTCGTCAAGTAGTGATGCTAACGTACCTGTATCCGTTGATGATTGGTTAGAGAGCCACAAAAAGAGGATGTATGAAGTCTACGAGTGTTCGTCCGCTAACTTGAGGAAATCTGCTGAACAGAGAAACAAACAGAGGAACAAAAAGGCTACCGATTCATTTATTCCGATAGGAACCCGAGTTCTAACGAAGAACAGAGTTCTTGGACGCAACAAGATACAAGACGTGTGGTGTTCTACTCCGTATAAAGTTGTGGAATATCTAGGTGATAATGTGTATTCTATTCAACTCGCGGATGGATCTGGTCCTATAAAAAACGTCACAAGGAAGGAAATTTTAGACACAGGTGAAAAAGTTGTCGTTAGTAGTGATGATTCTGAGACGGAGGATTCGGATAGTGATTACATTCCAGAACAAATACAAGAGGTGTTCCAGGCTGAGGAGTTATCGAGTCATCATGAAACAGACGAAGAGTTCGTAGAACCAGAACAGCCGCGCCGGAGTAAACGAACAACGGCTGGAAAGCATTCCAATCCGTTTAAATTACCGCGAGGTGTTGTGTCGTCACACTCTTGTAATCAGATTTCGGTCCAGAATTCGAACTTTAAAGAACTTAGTGATGCGATTGTGAATCTCGGTGTTACATTAAGTGCAACCCTTAGTGATTCTTGGACTAAACATAGTCAGAGTAAAGACAAAGTTTAGAGTGTCTTGTGCAGAAAATAAAAGTTGTATATAGATATTTTTTTTTAAATTATTTGTAATGTCTATGTTTTTAGAGTTGAAGTACATTTTCCCATTGCTGTGGTAAGCAATGATAAAAAGTGGGGAGATTTGTAAGGGAGAACATTTTTTTAATAAAAAAAATAATTAAGTGTATCAGGTTGGATTCGAACCGGGTGCTGAGGTGCCGTGGTGTGTGTGGCGGACGGTCGATGTTTTTTGGGGTTTTTTTTCTCTTTTTCGGACGGTCGATGTTAACCTCTGCGCCATTGAGACATTGCAGCTTTACGTATGCTTATATTTCTGGTATTTTATGTGTCTGACTATTATTGTTAAATTAATCATATTTGACTTTTAGACTTTTATTATTTTTGGTAAATATATCTCTTGTTGGGTTAAAATGATTTCTTGTAATATTTTTCACACTTGTGAACACGGTCAGTTATTTGTCAGTGTGTGTAATAATAGAACCGGTCATTGGCGGTATTTTTGCACGAGATTCTGCACTACAATGACGTGTCTGATGTTGGGTAAGTTTTTGGTGATATATTTGTCATTTTCAAGTACACAATAATTTGTCGATGAATACATTGAGCGCATAGATTCATTACTATCGTGTGTAAGGTATTATAGGAGATTCTTTGCTAAACAATGCTGTTAGGAGGTGGAATTTAATACTTTGCATTTTCTTTAGTCAGGTATATAGAACTAGGTTATAGCTTAATGTTTTCTAGTTATTAACAGTGTTTATTTTATTAATAGGTCGACATGTATTGAGTTAACCTTGACCTGTTGTGGCCAACTTTTTGGGCCGGATATTGCGTGCCTTGAATCCAACCTGATACACTTAATTATTTTTTTTTATTAAAAAAATGTTCTCCCTTACACTATAAAATAAAAATGTACTGCATTGCAACAAACCGGTCGCGGTAGCTCAGTCGTTAGAGCGTTCGCTTCGTAACCGGGAGGTCGTGAGTTCGAGCCCCGCTCGTGCCATGGCCGCGTCAAACCTAAGACGAAAAATAGGTAGTGATTGCTCCTTCGCCAAACGCTCGGCATTTAGAAGTGAGAATCACGGATCTTTCGGATATGACCTTAAAAACGGAGGTTCCGTGTCACGGTAGGCGTTGGCACGTTAAAGAATCCTCACTGCTACGGCCCTGAGCGCTAAGCATAGGTCTAAATTTGTGGTACTTCACCTACAGCTGGTGACGTCTCAATATGAGTGAAAAATTCTCGACGCGACGTAAAACAAACAATCAACCAACCAAGCATTGCAACAAGAGTGTATAAAGCTTTAGCCCGCTTCAGACAAATTTGTAGATAATTGGATGAGAGCTTATCACATGACGCCCTGAAATTTTCAATATTACGTCTCGGAGCAGGGGTGTATTAAAAATCGGACATTCTGTTCGTATCAAAGCTAGGGAAAACAAACATGGCGGCGAATAAACGGTTTGCGCAGACTACCGAGGAAGAAGTGGGAGATAAAAGAATTAAAATGAATTCCATCAACACAATCAAGTTCAACAACAAGGCTGCAAATACTTTGAGGGACTACTTAAATGGAAAAAAAAACTAGGCTATTCCCAGTGATGGAGCCCAACCTGTCTTACCTGAAAATGAAAATATTCTTGAACGAATTAACATTAATGACTTGTTTGACAAATATTTTTCTAATACAAATGTCTCAAACACAGCAATTCAATCAAGTCAAAGAAACCCTACAATCTTCAACAATTGCCAGTTTCATTCAATTTCAATATCAATAAGATGTAAAACAATATATCATCATGTAATTAATGTACATTGCCATCTTTGAATTACAGTTACCTTTTCAAAATTACATTCATGTGTTCTTCGTTCAGTGTTCTGATACCCCGAGGGGATCCGGGTTGTAAGAATATGTAATATGATAATGGGGATCTTATGAGGCTTTATGAGCCTGTAACAAAGACATGACAATATGGCGGTTCCATGCTTTATTGTGTGTGTGCTTTCACATTAGTTGATGACGTAATACACATGAACACAAAGGGGTCATTTCAAAACATATAAATGATACATCTTGCCTCTGTTAGAATTGAGCAAAATTTCTAACATAAACAACTTACAACAATCAACCTATAACTATGAACTACCTAATGAAACTATGAACTGCTTACGTTTGTAAATGACTAGAATAAAATTTCTAAAACCAAAATACAAGTTTCTAATATTAAACAAATGACATAAATGTTCACATTCATGCATGACCAGTACTGATCTAAACCACAAACAGCAAATTACATCTCTTCAATTAATCTCTGTGGTTTCTTAACTGACCTACCAGACCTTGTGGTCCCTGACATACTTGGTACATGATTGGTGCTAACAGACATATCATGACTAAGTGATTGAGTATTTTCATCATCACATGCATTATGACTAGAATGATCAACATTATCATTATTTTGACAATCATATTGCTCATGTGGTGTAAACTGTTCATTTGATTGCAAAATATGTCTGCGATTTCTTCGGTACGTATGTCCATTTTCAGTTTCGACCACGTATGACCTTGGAGCAACTTGGTCAAGCACCTTGCCACGGTTACCCCAGTGACTGTCATTCTGATCCCGCAGTCGGACGGTTTGTCCTGTACTCAAAGACGATAGTTCTTTCGTGTTTCTGTCATGATACTGTTTTTGTTTGAGTTTCTGTTGCATCTTTGCTCGTTCATAAGACTCGGATACGTGGTTACAACGGCAACTGTCAGCCATCGGTAGGTTTGAACGCAGTTTACGTCCGTTGTTCAGAATTTCTGCTGGTGATTTTCCATCGAATATCGGAGTTGCACGGTAGATGAGTAGACTCATGTAGAAATCTGATCCATCATCTGCCGATTTTTTCAATAGGCCTTTTACGATGCCTACTGTTTTCTCGACTAACCCGTTTGATTTGGGGTATAACGGACTTGATGTATGATGTTGAAAATCATACGATTTCGCAAATTCACTGAATTCCACCGACTTGAATTGTGGCCCGTTATCACTGAACACTATTTTCGGTATGCCTTGGCCTGAAAACACATATTTCATTGCCTTGATGACAGACTGACTTGACACACTTTGCAAACGACACACTTCTGGATAATTGGAGTAATAATCACACAACACAAGATAATTTTCTCCATTGAATACACACAAATCTGTTCCCACTTTTTCCCATGGATAGTTGCAAACATCATGTGGTTTAAGCGGTTCGGACGGTTGTTTCGGATGGAATTTAATACAAGTGGAACATGAATTCACCATTTCTTCGATTTGTGCATACATTCCAGGCCAATACATCACTTGTTTGGCTCGGTTTCGACATTTTTCGATACCAAGGTGACCTGTGTGGATTTTGGTAAGCATTTCCTTTTCCAATGTGACAGGAATGACTATGCGGCCTGTTTTCATGATGATTCCATCGCATAAGCTTAACTCTGTCCGCATATTCCAGTATTCTGATATTTCCGTAGGACATTCAATGCGCGTTTCTGGGAATCCGGCGACAATAACTTCTGCTAGTAACTGCAATTTGGGTCATGCTGAGTTTCCTCACGAATCCTCTGTAATTTACGATCTGATATGGGTAGACTCTTCATTACGGAGTCTACATACGCTTTGAGATCCTCCTCCTGTGGCGACTTTGTCAGTTTCGTTGACATATCAGTTCCTCGGGACAACGCATCCGCAGTATGCATGAATTCTCCCGGTGTGTAGCCAATACGCAGATCGTACTTCTGTACCCTCAGCAGCAGTCTTTGTAATCGTAGTGGACAGTCATTCAGGGACTTCTTAAAGATATTCACAAGCGGTTTGTGATCCGTTTCCACTTCTACAACCTGTCCAAATATGTATTGGTGGAAGTGTTCACACGCAAACGATATGGCCAACATTTCTCTCTCGATCTGAGCATATCTTGTTTCTGCATCAGACATGACTCGCGACGCATAAGCCACTGGCATCCAATCATTGTCATGCTTCTGTAGGAGCACTGCTCCAAGTCCAAAACTAGAGGCATCTGACGAGATTTTAATCTCTTTGTTTGGGTCAAAAAATTTAAGCACTGATGTACTTGTTAATATGGCTTTTAGCTCATCAAATGATTTTTACTCTACTGCAGTCCACTGAAATTGGTTTTTCTCTTCTGTGAGATTTCGCAACACTTGTGTTTTCGACGACAGGTCTGGAACATATCTTGCCTGGTAATTCAACATGCCTAAAAAGCGTTGTACATCTTTCTTACTTTTTGGAGTCTCAAAGTTTGTTATGGCCTTGACCTTGGCCTCGTCCGGCTTGATTCCTTCTGCAGATATAGTGTCACCGAAAAGGTAAGTTCTTTAACTCCAAATACGCATTTTTCACTATTCAGTTTCAGATTTGACTTGCGCGAAGCATCAAACACCTGCTGTAGTCGTTGGTTGTGTTCTTCTAGAGTTGAGCCCCAGACGATGATGTCATCCATCATTGGGGGGCCTCCGTGGCCGAGTGGTTAGAGCATCGGGCTCAAAATCACAAAGCCTCTCACCTCTGTCGGCGCGTGTTCGAATCTCGGCCGCGGCGTTATGTGAGCAAGGTTGCCAGTTTACTTGCGGAAGGTCGGTGGTCTCTTCCCAGGTACATTGTATCTGGGTTCTCTCCTCCACCAACAAAAACTGGACGCCACCATATAACTGAAAAATTGTTGAGTGTGGCGGAAAGCAATAAATAATCAATCAATCAATCAATCAATCATCCATCATTGTTGTGCATCCTGGTATGTGCTCATATGTCATGTGAATGGTCCTGTGATATATCTCAGGAGCTGATGAGATACCAAACGGTAGACGTAGAAATCGATACCTTCCAAATGGTGTATTGAAACACGTAAGTTTTGAAGAATTCTGATCCAGTTTCATCTGCCAGAATCCTGTACGAGCATCAAGTTTGCTGAAATAGTGCGCATTCTTGAACTTTGCATGAATCTCATCTCGCGTTGGAAGCTTGTAATGTTCTCTCTGTATCGCTATGTTCAACTGAATTGGATCAAGACACACACGGATCTTGCCGTCTTTTTTCGGAACGATTACGATTGGACTCACCCACTCTGTATGTTCGGTTTCTTTGCATATGACGCCCATATCTTCCATGTGTTGAAGTTCGTCTTGGAGTTTTTCATGTAGGGCGAACGGTATTTTACGACATGGACTCACTACTGGTGTAACGGCTGGATCTATGGAGAGTTTATGTTCACCCGGTATGCATCCTAGCCCTTCGAACAAGTCTTTATTTTGATCCACAATCTGTGCGGTTGTGTCTTTCATTTTTGTGCAGCTTTCTATAGTATATGTGCGTTTCACTAGTCCTAACTTGTCACAAGCCTTTACACCTAAGATTGCTGTTGACGCATCTTGAACTATCACAAAGTAGACTTTGGCTGATTTACCATGATGGGACACTTCCAGAACACAAGCGCCTAGGACCGGAATGTTATGCCTGCTGTAAGACATCAGCTGTATGTTTGTCTTGTGTAGTTTTGGTTTCCGTCGTAGGCTGTGATACTGTTTCTCCAACAAGATGTTGACTTGGCTACCTGTATCCAGTTTGTAGTGGATTTCTTTTCCATTGGTGCGTAAAGTTACACGCCACTCCTCTGGTTTATCATAAGGAACTGTCTCCAGAGCGTCGATGAAGAATGCTTGTTCATCCTGAATGCCATGGACATGTTTCTTTTTCTGAAATTTCTTCCTTGTGCTATTTTGTTTGCTTTTTGTTTTGCAGACTTTTGCAAAGCGGTTTCCACCATTACACTTATGGCCGATTTTACCCATGGCAGGACAAGTCGTATGCGAGTCCTCATATCCACACCGTCCACACAACTGTGCACCACTGTTACCTTGTTTAGGTACACGGAATTTTTTGTCTCTAGGTTTGGTACCGACTGCATGTACCTCGGATGGAGGGACAATACTTTTTATTGTTCCTTTGTAGACTCTGCTGCTCTACAGGTTGCAAGTGCTTTGTCTAACGTAAGTTCGACTGTACGTAGAAGTCTCTCTTTAAGTGTGTTGTCTGGTATCCCACAAATAATTCTGTCACGAATAAGCGAATTTACTAAATCCCCAAACTCACAGTTCTTTGCCATAGTTCGTAATTCTGTCACATATTGATCTATGCTCTCATCGGACCTCTGCACCCTCGTGAAAAATTTGTCTCTCATACGTAGTATTACGTTTTGGTGTGCAATAAGCTTCAAATTTTTCGAGTATTGTGTTTAATTTATACTCTTCACCTTGCTCAAATTCAAATGTGTTATAAACTTGAACTGCTTCTTCTCCTACCACGTGTAAGAAAATACATGCTTTTTGCTTGTCTCCTTTTTCGGACGCCCCTGTAGCGGTCATATAAACATCAAACCTTTGTTTGAACTTCTTCCAGTTTTCTGCCACGTTCCCCATGAGCGAAAGTACTCCTGGCGGTTCCAATTTATCCATATCCCGTCCACTTCTGACACCATGTAATATGATAATGGGGATCTTATGAGGCTTTATGAGCCTGTAACAAAGACATGACAATATGGCGGTTCCATGCTTTATTGTGTGTGTGCTTTCACATTAGTTGATGACGTAATACACATGAACACAAAGGGGTCATTTCAAAACATACAAATGATACAGAATAGACCCTCAGCACCCCCTGGTTTGTCGTAAAAGGCGACTAAATGGGGCGGTCCTTCAGATGAGACCGCAAAAGCCGAGGCATCGTGTCACAGCAGGTGTGGCACGTTAAAGAACCCTCCCTGCTCAAAGGCCATAAGCGTAGAGCATAGGCATAAATTTTACAGCCCTTCACCGGCAATGGTGACGTCTCCATATAGAGTGAAAGATTCTCGAGCGAGACGTTAAACAATATATAATCAAGCAATCGAGAATTTTTCACTCATATTGAGACGTCACCAGCTGTAGTTTAAGTACCACAAATTTAGACCTATGCTTAGCGCTCAGGGCCGTAGCAGTGAGGGTTCTTCAACGTGCCAACGGACCTCCGTTTTTAAGGTCATATCCGAAAGACCCGTGATTCTCACTTCTAAATGCCGAGCGTTTGGCGAAGGAGCAATCACTACCTATTTTTCGTCTTAGGTTTGACGCGGCCATGGCACGAGCGGGGCTTGAACTCACGACCTCCCGGTTACGAAGCGAACGCTCTAACCACAGAGCTATCGCGATCGGTCGTTCGCTGCGTAACCGTGAGTTCGAGCCCAGCTCGTGCCATGGCCGCGTCAAACCTAAGACGAAAAATAGGTAGTGATTGCTCCTTCACCAAACGCTCGGCATATATATATATATATATATATATATATATATATATATATATATATATTGCACTTTTGAAAATACATGAGGGGATGACCTGCACCGTACTATTCACGTTGGCATAATCTTCACGAAGTGCTTCATGATGTATGCTGGCCAGAAGCGTCACAGTTCATACACTCGTGCATTTTCAAACATGAAATTTATTTCTGAAATATACTAGTACTCGTACGGAATATGATTGTTTTTTCTTCGTTAATGTCCCTCTTTAAATGCATTTTGTGGCATATATAAGACATCTACATTTCAAGCGTTGTGACTGTAAGCATTTCTACTGCAACTGACACTAAACTTTCTTTTCTTCAGCCGATGTGTTTTCGTCAGACACATTAAATTGCATATGTCTACTCTTTAAGTGATGTGGACTACAGAAAAACTATACTAAACTTTATGGTGAAAGACGACTCAATGGTTCTTCATCAACCCTGTTCAGATGCCTCGCGCTGAATCTTAAAAATAAACTTGAAACATATCTTTTGAAACTTGCATTTATTTTGTAATTCGGTATTTATGTAAAAAGTTATTTTTACAAAAAACCAAAATATAAAAAAGAAAAACAAAAAGAACACCAGGGGAAAAAATTGCAAAGTTTTGCCTCCTCATAGTTACTATTTGAATCTAAGATTAGTATTATTGTAAGTCCATTTTCGTATATTTATATAATGTTTTGTTTTGGGTTTTTTGGTTTGTTTTTTTTGTTGTTTTTTTTTTTATTTTTTTTGGGGGGTTTTGTTTTCCTTTTTTTGGGGGGGGGGGGGGGGGGTTTGTTTGTTTTTTGTTTTGGTTTTTTTTGGGGGGGGGGGGGTTAGTCTGTTTCATTATTTTACACATGCATGTAAAGCGCTTTTGGGTAATTGTCTTGATTGAATAAAGCTCTATATAAATATCTCATAATGATAATTATAAAAATCAAGTGAGATCTATACAGAACAAAGAATAGTAAATTATAAATTTATTGGCTCCAACTACCACCGTACGTTCCAATTTTCGTTGCTTTACAAAATACATAATTATGTAACACAATCGGTTTTAGATTTCAATACTGATTTACAAATAAATTAATGATTTATTATTGTTATAAATGTAGTCATTTATAATTTTGATATTATTTTCTTGACATGAATGTGCATTGATTGTGAAAGCACATGTTATTGATAAAAACCAGCACATACATCCGACTCGTTGAAGATAATTACACCGCCGTAAAATGGCTGCATTATTACCAAAAACGGCATACACTCCCGTACAATTAATTAAAAATAATTCCTGCGATAGTGTCCATAGCAACACTGTCTTAATTTTAAAATATAAGCAGTTAAGAAATGTTTATTACAAGATATTCTGCTGCCCAAGGTATGAATCTGATAATCATTATCTCGGAGTAGGACAGATCTTGTCTAATTTTGATCCTTGGTTTTAATAGAACTTTATTGTATCATTAATATCTTTAGAAATATTCATGGATGAACTGAACTGCCCCTTCGACGACGGTACGTCTAAACTGGATTTCACAAAGTAGCCAAAATGTCATATACATGTATCAAAGATGAGGTGTCAGAATTTACTTTCGTGATTTTATAAATAATTATATTACCAATAATATATATAGTAATAGATATCCTTAAAAAAAACACACAAAAAAACACGTTAATGTATTACATAGTACGGTGGGCTTTATGAGACAAATTTTTAGACCATCAGGAAACTATGAAAGATTATTGATTATTTATTGTTTTCAGCCACACTCAACAATTTTTCAGTTATCTGGTGGCGTCCAGTTTTTGTTGATGGAGGAAAGAACCCAGATACAATGTACCTGGGAAGAGACCACCGACCTTCCGCAAGTAAACTGGCAAACTTGCTCACATAACGCCGCGGCCGAGATTCGAACACGCGCCGACAGAGGTGAGAGGCTTTGTGATTTTGAGCCCGATCCTCTAACCACTCGGCCACGGAGGCCCCCAACTATGAAAGAAGAAAAAAAAAGATAAAACAAAAAAAATAAAGACAGACTTAGCAATTTCACACAACTGATCAAAATAGCAGCAATGTAATTTATAGCAGGTGTGTAACGTAGTACATTCGCCATTTGTTTTAAAGACAATGTACAACGGAATTATATTCATATAGCTTGAGAACTCTTAAAATATGTCCTTTCATATACTGGCTGTATATAAATTGTGGGAGCGAGGGTTTAGGATCATTAACTTTTGGATTTAATTGAATTTGACATCCACTCCATCCTTCCATAGCCATGTAGAGCAAAACAGTGCAGATGACCGAGTTTTGACAGTGACTCAGAATCTCAGACTATACATTCTACGATCAGCATTTCGCAACATCTAAAGATAATGGTTTACAATTCAAAACATAATAAAAGTCGTGTCAGGTATTTTACCCCGTGGGGATCTGGGTTGTTAGAATAGATCCTCAGTACTCCTTGTTTGTCGTAAGAAGCGACTACCTGGGGCGGTCCTTCGGATGAGACCACAAAAAGCGACGTCCTGTGTCACACCAGATGTGGCACGTAAAAGATCCCTCCCTGCTCAAAGGCCATAAGCGCGGAGCATAGGTCTAAATTTTGCAGTCCTTTACCGGCAATGATGACGTTTCCATATGAGTGAAAAATTCTCGCACGGGACGTTATTCTAACAACCCGGATCCCCATGGGAGAAAGTGAAATATATGCTGGTTAATTATCTGTAATATAGTGCTGTTTTGCAGATTATTCGTGCGAACCTTATATATATATATATATATATATATATATATATATATATATATATAGATATATATATATATAAAGAAAATCAATAACAATCTGCATATGCAGTGAAATGCTTACTGATATGCAGTGAAATGCTTACTGATATGCAGTGAAATGCTTACTGATATTTGGGATTAAGGTGACGACTATTAATAGATGCCAAGACTTTTGCATAGCGATGCAGTCTATCATTAGAGGATGGAAAATTAAAAAGTGGTCATTTCATCAAGCTATTCACGACCAAGACCTAAACTGAATCACGTTCCCCGGCGTTTACAAATTCGTGTATTCGGATTTGGTTGGGCTTTACTAGTGTATTTTTTAGTATTTACTTTCGTCAGATTTTCTTTTTATACTATGTCTCTCTCTCTCTCTCTCTCTCTCTCTCTCTCTCTCTCTCTCTCTCGTTTAAAGCGCGTAGATTTGAAATTAAAATTAAGATTTTTTGCAGATAGATAGGAAAGGTCGGTTAATTGCATCATCCTAATAATAATGGAACACAGTCTGTGTTGTATCAAAAATAAGAATATTGTTGCATAAAAGGAAAACCCTTAAAACAATGATAGCATTGTCATTGCCTTTATTTCAAGCATGAATATAAAATGGTTTACGGTCTACAACATGCAATATACAATGAAAGATATATATAGAGTTTTCAATTAACTCAAAGCGTATACCATTCACCTAAGATGCGACTAAATGGAGCACTCCTTCGGATGAGGCCTCTGTAATTGAGACCCCGTATCAAAATATGTATGACACGATGACGATCCTTCTCTGTACATAAAGAACATGAAATACCCCCAAAAATTGTTATAGAATTTTGAAAAACTATTTGTTAATGTTTGATATTGCTAAAACCAGTGCTAATATTTACCACAAAATTTTCCAATGAAACCACTTTTAGTTTTACATTATTCACAAATCGTTGTTTGAATGTTCAGTGGAAAAACATTACCCACCAATTTAAATCCTTTCAAAAACGTCTTTTTGATGGTACATTTCATGTATTAATGATTAATTTACATTGCTATATGCTCAAACAACAGAGAACCCACGCAAACCTCTACTTTTTGATGCGTGCAAATTCTTGGATGACCTGTGACCTCACGCAATTTTTTCAATAAATCTTATCCTTAAAATATTCAATACTGGTAATCACATGTCAATAAAATTAGTGATGAGAGTAGATTTTTGAATATAATTCAAAATATCGATAAAGTATTTGTGTTATTTTAACACGTCAGGAATATATAGAAATATAATTTGTTTCTTAACTCTATTTTCAGTTTATGGTCACAAGCTCTGATGCTTCACAGAACACATACTGTATGTATTTAAAAAAACCAATACCTATCTATAAGTCTAACGATATTGTAGAGTGTGTCCCTGTGCATTGGCCATGACCGTTGGATATAGCAATGGAGCAGTCGGCTGGTGACCTTCACCTTGGTATGCCTCTGATCCCCCTGGTACATTTTCCGGCGGTTTGTAAAATTCTGCTGTTGGAAAATTCGGCCCAGAACTTGGTTTCGGTACAGGGTTGGGCACTCTGGCTGGATTATGTTGTGTAACACCATTACAGATCTTCCATAATTCTGTGACGGTTTCCATAACAACACATCCGTTTTCAGTTTCTTGGACTTGTTTCAGGAAAGATATGACATCTTCACCCAAAGTGTCATTAGCAAATCGTTGAATATTTCGGTCCGTCAAAACTTCATTTAAATTCGCAAGCTCTCCTTTCATCAGATTTGATTTAATAAACCTAAAATTGCACTTTAAAAATCAGAATTACAGATAAAAAAATCGTAAGGCTATACTGACATACAAAAGAAAGGCACTTGAAACTTAAATAATTTTTGATACCGATAACTTAATATTGTCAATTTTTATTGCATAACTTACACATTCAAAAGCAATTCACTTTTAACTGAACGCGTTCATATTATGCGTTCTCGCGTCCACGAGACGTCAAAACATAATCAGATTAGCACGTGCATGGATACACTCGAAAGTACGAGTACTTCATGCGTCTCAGTCCTGTTTGTTATCCTTCAGGCATTTATAAAGAATAGTCCGGAATCGGAATTAGTTTTATATTGCACATTGAATGCCTAGGCTACCTAACGATTAATGTTGGCTGGAAATACAGAAACACTGGCAAGAGCTCTGAATGTCCACGGATGCAAAATATCTCGCGTCTACAACCGTTTTAGACTACCGCCATTGAACTGGTCATCCGAAGGTTAAGACGCATCACCAGGATCGTTTCATGAGTTTATAGTACCTGAGCAAACGGTTTAGAAATGCACAAAAATGAAAATGAGACACCGGGACATAGAATAAGTATAAATCAATACACTGTGCTGAAGCGTCTCCGCTCCTATGGCATCAAGCCGCGTCCCTCTGCAGTAAGAATCTCCTTTCATTGTTATCATTGGTTGCGACGACAGTGTATAAATCAGTTTCTTATGAAATAATGGCGCCGTTTACTCTTCCCTATTTAATCCAGTTTTACACTTTTATGGGTGTCGGTGTGTTTTTTACTGTCGTGGTGAACGTTTTACCAATAATATGACAGGTTTAGTGGTGGCAGGGTTATGGTGCAGGCGGAATTTGTAATGGATCCAAAACCTGTTTGGTTATCATTCAAAACAATTTTACATCTCTGTGGAACATTACACGCTGTTCTCGCTCTACGTGCAATGGACTATCTTAACCAATGTTGACACGTTGCGTTGACCCATACAGTCCCGATCTCTAATCATTAAAGAATGTTTGGTACATCTTACACACACACACACTCTCTCTCTCTCTCTCTCTCTCTCTCTCTCTCTCTATATATATATATATATATATATGTGTGTGTGTGTGTGTGTGTGTGTGTAATCAACGCTTTTCGGTAAAGCCTTCTGGGCATCCCTATGGCACAAATAAACCGTGTAACAATGTATCAAACCCTGCATTGTAGAATTTGAGGAGAAAAAATTAACGAAGCTCACATATTTTATTGAACAAGAAATTTTTCAATAACTTCCACCGAGTGTTGGCGAAGGAACAATGGATATCTACGTTTACGCCTTGGGTTTGACGCGGTCATGGCACAAGCGGGCCTCGAACTTGCATTCTCCTGTTTTTGAAGCGAACGCTCTACAACTGAGCTACCGCGACCAGTCTGACATTATTTGTTAGTGGTGATGGCTAACAGGTATTATTTGTTCAAGTGGGATGGCTAATTCTAAATTCAACGAGTTAAATTCTGTAAAGAATAGAAATTTAGAGTAGGACATAACAGTCTCTGTACACACCATAGGTGGGATCAGGTATTTAGGAAGAGTAAGTAACACCAGTGGACCGGTCACACCCGCCGTGAGTCCTGTATCTTGATCAGGTAAACGGAGTAATCCATAATCAAAATTAGTATGTAAAGAACGGCCTAACGATTGATATGAATCACATCAGATAGCAGTTGATCTTATGATTGGTTGCATTTGCATGATAGGTTAAATTTGCAAATTAGATTATTATACCGACCATAGGATTTGCGAAATGCTTACTTTAAACGAGACTGTTGAAACACCTATAACATCAATTTATTTTTCAGCAGCCTGCCACGATTTAAAAAATGTTTATATGCAGTGTGCTTTCGCGTATCGAATCAGTTGAGATTGATTGGGTTTGATGTTTTTTGTTTTGGGGTGGGTTTTTTTACTTTTTGGGGGGGGGGGGGGGGTTTGTGTTTTACGTCCCGTTGAGAAGTTTTCATAGTTGAGAGACATAAACATCACATGCAGGTTGTAATGGAATATTGTTACATAAATATGGAGAAGTTGGAGCCATCCTGCTTGTCAAAATGCTGCGTTCTTTGTTTACCTTTAACAAATATGAAGCTGGTAAAGATGAGTCTGTGGTGTATTTTAACTTCGAATTCATTGGGATATCAAATTGACTTATGAGTGAAGATGAGTATGGTTAACATATAGTCATTATATCTGAATATTGAGTTGAAGACCACAGCTGGATATTTTTTCTTCTAATGCAGAAGCTTTTGAACACATTCTGCTTCGTAGGAATACAAAAACAGGTTAGCTAATAAAGACGCAAAATGTGTGTCCATGTGAATTTAACAGATTGTCGGAAGACCTGATTACCAAACACAACGTAGATAATATCAATGAGGAAATTCAGCATATCTTCAATTTCAACTAAAGAGTATCTGTGCGCAGAATGAGTGGTATTTAACAAAGTAATGTGTGGCAGACAGAGAGCAAGATATAAATATTTTCGTAAAAACGAATACTAGTCTTTATTTATTGTGAGAGGGGCCTCCGTGGCCGAGTGGTTAGAGCATCGGGCTCAAAATCACAAAGCCTCTCACGTCTGTCGGCGCGTGTTCGAATCTCGCCGCGGCGTTATGTGAGCAAGTTTGCCAGTTTACTTGCGGTGGTCTCTTCCCAGGTACATTGTATCTGGGTTCTCTCCTCCACCAACAAAAACTGCACGCCACTAGATAACTGAAAATTGTTGAGTGTGGCGGAAAGCAATAAATAATCAATCATTCAATATTTATTGTGAGGAAGGGTCGTGTAAAGTGTTGATATGCCATACGTTTTATTTGGTGCTGTTGATTTGGTAAAGTTTTATGATTTCAAATTCATTAAAAGATTTGATGAATTTTCACGTGTTTTATGGCACAGTACGTACGTCTGACGTTTCCCCTTGACAGCCTTTCATATTTACGTTAAGAGGTTGATTGTTTGTTTGTTTTACGTCCCGTCGAGACGTTTTCACTCATATTGAGACGTCACCAGTTGTAGGTGAAGTACCACAAATTTAGACCTATGCTTAACGCTCAGGGCCGTAACAGTGAGGGTTCTTTAACGTGCCAACGCCTACCGTGACACGGGACCTCCGTTTTTGTTTTTTTTTAAGGTCATATCCGAAAGACCCGTGATTCTCACGTCTGTCGAGCGTTTAGCGAAGGAGCAATCACTACCTATTTTTCGTCTTAGATTTGACGCGAGCATGGCACGAGCGGGGCTCAAACTCACGACCTCCCGGTTGCGAAGCGAACGCTCTAACTACTGAGCTACCTACCGCGACCGGTAAAGTTAGGAGGAGGTGGTTGGTAGAACAATTACTGGACTTAGCAATGTATTTCTGTAGTAGTAAAAATATTGTCGAAAGAGGAAATTGCGGGGTTTTTGTGTATTATTATTTGTTTTTTCGTCTTATTTGTATAACAATTTTACATTAATGAAAATGAAACTTTGTTTGAAGCTTACCAGACCCTGTAAAATGGGAGGAGAGCGCCAAAGACGTGAAATAAGCCATCGGCCACAGTGGCAGCAATACTGAAAATCAACCACCACCAGGCCACCGCCATCATTTGTTCCAGATACGGATTGAATGGAAAAGAGCACTGCACTGTAAAACGATGACTGTTATCAAGACGAAATAGGTCATAGGTACACATTGCATTCCTTGGAAATGCTGGGGAGCTATGAAAAACTGATATGTTTTTTTCTCTGATGTTTCCTAAAATCTGGGATCCAAAGCTGGTTTCATTTTCTTGCTTCAGAAAAGGGTCCAATAATCCTATGTGTGTTGATGCACTTACGAAATAAAGCAATTTGATAAAGCACTGAAAAATTGTAAATGCCCCTAGTGACAAAATATTTACTTTTCGGTGTTGGATCCATTGGTCTAGGAAGACTGCCAGCCTTTTCCCCACAGATTTGCTGTCGTCTCCTTGGTGTTGTGTATTGACACAATAATGGATACCTAGTCTCTTCTCTCCCAGTTTCCATACAATAAACGGAATTCGAAGAAATATAGCTTCCAAAATCAAGATCAATGACACATATTGGTACAGTGTTCTTTCGCCATCTTCATATTCATTTTCAGAAACTTCCAACAAACTGTTTGGATAATTGTCAACAAGAGTAAACTTACGAATTCTGGTAGCTTTATAGCATTGAGATTTGCCGAATTGAACTTCTTGCATGCTAAAGTGTGAAGGAAACCTACACTCAATAGGGCTAAAATACTTAGGACCAAAAAATGCTGCTATGCCCATTACAAGAAATAGTAATGGCGTCCACTTTCCGTTCAATTTGTCTACCCAACTCTCGTAAGACATTGGTGAATTTCTGTCGGTCATACTTGATCTACAATATCACAAAACACGTTAAGTATAAATAGAATAACCATTGAATTAAATACAAAAATGCGCGTTATAGCATATTGTAAATGAGTCATGTAGCTGGAAAAATGACGAATAATTCACCTTTATAAACTTCTTTAATCATGTTGACGGATATACTTAATTCAACTTTGCAATGGAACCCAAGTACACATCAAAAAGGAAAATAGCAATGGGAAAAAACCAGCACTTTTCGTTGTTTGTATAGGTATTATAATCATTGTTGTTAGCTTTGTGTTCTTGTGTGTGTGTGTGTGTGTGTGTGTGTTAGGGGTATTTGCTACATGAATAAAAAGGTGGGGTGCTTAATTTGCCAATACCAATGTACACATGTTCCTAGCGCCGTAGGACGCTACTAGTCTTGGGGATAGTACACAAAGCGTCGGCTCCATAGAGCGGCATTCTGGGTATATTCAAACAATATTCTTGTATTTATTTTACATACTGACATCATTGATGATGTAAGTTCTGGAATGTTTTACAGCAATAAGGCAGCTAGATTTAGGTTTGATTTGGATTCACAATACAGGCTATACACGATTTACATATGTCTGATGGATATATAACCTCAACAAACACTAACTTCTTAATAGAACACCAGGATAGATACAATCCACGTGTGTCCAATCGATCGATATACTTGGCCTCAACTAAAAGGCATTAGTTGTTGGCATTAGTTCTTCTCTGTGACATTCAGGGGTCCGTGTTTACCCTACTCTTAATTTTGTATTTTTTATGGGAGCTATGAAATTGATCACTGCTCATTATATTCATCTTTTTACGATTGGCATAGAAACTATGCCCAGTGAAATTACTAAAAAAATAAATTCATTGTGATCAAATACTGCAGGTTTTACCAATTTTTACAAAACATTTTGATATGAGCACACGAATGTAAAAATGTCTCTTAATGAAACATGACATTCTTTAATTTGGATATATGATTTATATGTACCAATGGCTATTTGATGACTGTATGATAAATATTTGATATGTCGAAGGATAACTCTTTGAATACCAACGATTCTGTAAGAGCCTGTGTCCATATAGACTCCAAAGAGTGATGCTTTTTCATACTAGGCGACGTGTCGCCCAGTATTCTATCGCTATTGCTTATATATTTAAGAGAGAACGTATATCAAGCGACAAGTATCCTCGGATAAAGAGGTTCTACCAGCAGAGATATACGGAGTTGAACTTGGGTTAATTCTTCTCATGGGGACCCATTTTTTCGGGGGAAAATTTAGCCTGGGCCCGTATTTCTGTGGGAAATTTTATAGTGGGAAAGAAGCGTTTTACAGCGCCAGTTGAACTAGTTATTGTTACAAAATCAGTATTAGAAATATTTTTGACAAACCATCATATTTGTAGAATGATAACGATATATTCTTATGAGGCGACGATGGAGAAAGTGAAAGTTCGAGAAAATAAATACATCTTACCATGTATAACTATCGTCAGCTTAACAGGGCATCACGGTGTGTTCAAGTTCTGGTGGGTGGTATGAATTCGGCACCAGGTAAACTCGACACCTGGTTAATTCAACACCTAGTAATAAGGCACCTATTTTTATGAACTGTGAATAATAATATGAGTAATGAAAATTGATCCAAGGTTTTTATCTTCGTTACTATCATAGATCGGTCTTCAAGGTTAGACAAATTAACTTTTATCGGAAGAATTTTTTGGCCCTAGTGTCGGTTCACTAAAACATTGTCTTTCGTTTTAATAATTTTTATCATACTCATATATTCGTTACTGATCACATATCTCGCTGGAATAATAAATTACCATGAATTTGAAATATCAAAAAGCTGTCTGACAAATTTCATACCAATTGAGGCCGTACTTTACACACTGATTTTGAATACAAATTATTCCCAATACCTGATCAAAGTATAGGACCCACGGCGGATTTGACCGGTTGACAGGGGATACTTACTCGTTCTACGTACCTGATCCTACCTCTGGTAGGTCCGAGATCCGTGTTTTCTTTATATAAGTTATGAGATTGATCACTGTTCATTATCGTCACATTTTCATTCCTTTAATGGACAACAATGTAATTTAACTACATTTATTCAACATTTTGTCAAATGGACGTTAATATATACATGTACATGATAACATAAATTGTAAATAAGAATGAAGCAGAATTAATCAGTGTTGTTTATTAAACATATTTGCCTCATAACACAACACGTCACATCGTAAATGGAGGCGCATGCCTGGCGCAGCTGTAGTTCATGATACCAGACCTGAAGAATACGGCTTGTGTGCAATGAAAGATACTACCCTGGACTGCCATGCAGGAGATTTTTCACACTGATAATGATGCATGGAGAGGATAAAAATAGCATATCCCTGTTGTCGTTGTTTGATTATATATTGTTTAAGGTTCCTTTCGAGAATTTTTCAGTCATATAAAAAATACCTCACCATTGCCGGTGAAGGGCTGCAAAGTTTTAGCCTTATGTTCGATGCTTACGGCTTTATCGTACTGCATCTGCTGTGACATACGACAAGCAAGGGGTACTGAGGACCCTTTCTAACCCGGCTCCCCATAGGATTATCCCTATTGTCCAATCCCATTCACTTTGCATAATTGAAATTATTAATTGCAATATTGGTCTATATTATTGTGCAATATTCTTTTATTAATAAAACCCGACATTTTCATCCTTGGTATTGTATTGACGATGCGGGAATATTGAAGCCCTTGTTTGACAAGTCTCTTCATTACTCTACAAGTTTTTCATACGAATTTCATATTTTGTTTTGAGTCAGAATTGAAACCTTTCAGCTCTATTCAAGATATTGTGATTTTTCGGATTGTGTCTGATGGGGAAAGGCATATTGTTGTTCTTTTCTGCTTTTCTGCATCGTTTGACAGTTTTTCAAAAGCTCTCAATCAGTGCATTTTTTTTATTTTGCTTGTAACACTACAATGTTTTCTGGGGAATGTTATCGTCTTAAATATATCTCGATTTTTCTAATCTCTTTCTCCGTAATGTTGAATCGGTAATAATGGTGGGAATACGTCTAAACAAACTGTACTTGGGATGTTACCGTTTGTGTTCTTGACGTCTCAATATGACTGACTAATTCTCGACGGGACGTAAAACAAAGAACAGAAAAATTTTATATCTTGAAATATGAAAATAACGAACAGTGACCAATCTCATAACTCCTAGGAAGAAAACAAAGTTAAGAGTTGGACATTCACGGACCCCAGGACATACCAGGGGTGGGTTCAAGTGCCTAGGAAGAGTAAGCATCGCCTGTCGACCGGTCACATCCGCCGTGAGCCTTATATCTTGATCGGGTAAACGGAGTAATCCGTAGTCAAAATCTGTGTGTAAAGAACGGTCTAACAAAAGGTATGAAACACGTCAGACAGCATTTAAGCTAATGACAGGTTGCATTGTAAATAAAATCGTTATAACGACCATACATTTTTAAAATGCTGACTTTAAACGAGACTGTTGAAACCCCTGTAACATTGACATGTTTGTCAGTAGTCAGTCTCGATTTAAAAACTGGTGATACTAGAACAAGTCCTTGCGTATTCAGTCAGTAGAGAGAATATTCTGTATAGGAATTAAGAGATTGATCACGGTTTCTTGTCTTCACCTTTTCAAGATATAAGATTTTTTTTTGGTTTGTCAATGCTTTTTCCTTAAACTGTGATGTAGTAAGTTACATAAGTCATTTTTCATGGTCTGTATACCTGAAACTGTCTGAAAGTTTGTATGCATTTTGCACATATTTATCAAATTAATACAGGATTGTTTGTTACTGCATAGATGCATGGCCTGCTTTTAACACCATCACTTCCAAAATTAAATACTTACTACAGAAAGTTAGTAGGAGATTGCCACACAGCTAATATGAACAGAAAACTTATAGAGCCTAAATGTATAGCATGAATTATTAAAAGTTGATACTTGATGCCATGGCATCTGCTTTTGTTGTTCTATGAAAACCTATTACATTTGTGGTCCATTAGAATCATAAAATTCAGTGTGTAGACGGTAGTCATGAGGAGCTACACATACGTCCTGTTCATTATCATTAAGCTGGCTAATTCCCAACATTTTGAAGACTAAGATTTTCGTTATGTAGCCATAGGTTGTCAATTTTTGTTCAAATGTTACTCGAAATAATATTTGAACTTGCTTACACAGCAGACGGTTTGTCCTTTCTAATAGAGAATATAGTGCATTTAAAAATAAAATAAAATGGCGCAATGTTTGTAGAAAAGTATGTATTTATTTTTATCATACATTCACATGGCTGAAAACACACCAGGAGTATATTTACTCATATGTAAAAGCTGATTCACATCTAGTTTAACGAGAATTGAATTTCCACCACAAAGGGAAATACTCGCATCCAAATCTTGCCCCCCCCCCCCTTTTTTTTTGCATTTGCATACACCAAGCGTTTGCACATCAAAATTGGAAAGATGCATTAATAGACTACAGTAGCCCCCATCCCCGTAATTCTCTTGATTGGCGTGTAAGAGAGTCTCAGTTTGCCCCAGACCGTAATATTAAGGAAAATAAACAAAAATATCAAATGATTAAGGTATTTCAATTACCAGTTTATATATCTGTGCTGCAGTCCCGAGTTCTGAGGAACAACGCTTTTCACCAGGGCAGAACTGACAGTAGAATTATTCTCCCTACTGACGACTTTTAAATATTGTTGACATCAACTTGTTAGACATTCTTGATCTCATTTTAAGGAGAAATTGTCAGAGACATTCTTTATGTTTTGGTTGGTGCGTCTTAATTTCAGATTCTAATTCTCTGTAAAGATCTGCACAATCGTGTTAACAGACTTCAGTAAGGGTGATATAATCCAGGTTATTAAGATATGAACTTTGATGAAGAATTCTGAAGTGCACAGTGCTGATTTTTTATTAGAGCTAATATTGTACTTCTATTCAGAAATAATGTATTCATTGTCTGTAGATTGTTCAATGCTCCTGTGTCGAAATCATTATTTCCATTTTGTGGTGAGAAATACCTTCTACCAGAGGGAATAAAAACTTCCTTGTGAATGAATACAGAAAGTCTTGTTACCGATGCAACAATCAGTTTCGGGCAAGATCGTTTACGAATAAAACAGTAGGTATGTGAAAAGGGAGACTTTAGATGGGGCGGACTCACAAATGGTGAACTCTTTTTGGTTACTCAAAAAAGTAATATTTTTGTTTGATAAGGCTTTGAATATTTGCCGAGATAAATACTGAAATTGTTATGATAAATATAATTGAGAAAATGAGATATACAATTTTTTCGCTGTAATGTCCTTTGGTCATTTTAAATTATTTTAATATCTAATTAACTATTTATATTTGCCATTCATTTGAATTCCATTTACAAACATTACATGGCCTATATTGCTCATATTTTTCGTATTTATCTACTTGATTTAGAGTTTGTTTGCATGAATCTCTATATATTTAGCTCTTACAGCTGAATATGCAATGGACCGAAACAGCTGTGTGTCGAAATATAAGGGCACTGGTTGACCTACAAACAACCGAATGAATGCTAACCTAATGTAGTGTTGACAGGTGTAACCACATATATTTGTAGAATCAATAAACACCACAGGATATTTCTTTTTACTTCTTTTTGATCTTAAGTAAGCCCTATTCTATCCTCCCTAGCGATTTGGGATGTATAGAAATTGAATGCACAGATATGAAGTATGTGATGCCTGATATTCATTGAATTCGATGGTCTTTCGGCAATTAATACCGAAGTGGAAGTAAATGGCTTCTGCACAAACGATGGGTGGATCTCAATCGTATCTGGAGTGGATTGTTTAATTTGATTAGATAAGCAAAACTACTTATCTAGTGCAGATTGTTTTATTCACGTGCGTTATTCGTTTATATATATAATTCATTTAAGAAATCGATTGATCGATGTACATTACCCTATTCCGATGATGGCGCGGATCCAGTTTTGTTTCAATTATTGTATGGAATAGTTATAAAATATAAAAAGAGACAATTCCAAATATATACCTCTGAAATATTAGTTTTGTTAAACTTTTAGACATTTTTCAAGATCTCGTGCATGGAATGTTTAAAAAAATCTAACAAGAAACAACACATATCTACCAGGCCTTGATTCAAGTCAGTCTTTACTTTGTGTTTAATATGATAGCGTATGATTCATCCACGTTTTGGAGGGATCGAGGCCTAGGGCTTATACTAATTTTTGGTGCACTTACTATTAATTTTTGCAAGTAGCACACCATTGTTGTGGGTTCTGCACAATAAAATTTCATATGCACCAATATTCGCAGAAAAAAAGAAAGAAAAAACACGCTGAACTTATAAAAGAGGTCTAAGCCATACCATGATGTAATATTCGACTGAACACACTTTATTTACTGAAAATTGCAGGTCCATGTTTGGCTACTCGTGCCTTTGTTCTTTCTAAGAAAAAAGAATTCAACAAGACCAAAGAAAATAAAAAAAAAAAAAAACAATGAAAAAAGTATGACATTTTTTTCTTTTGCTTAATACACAAAAATTTACACCGATACTATGCGTATTGAGTTTCAGTTATACATTATTGCATTCAGTTTTCAATTTCTACTTCATTGATTACTTATTTGTTTTGTGGTTTTTTGTTTGTTTGTTTGTTTTTATTTATTTTTTTTATTATTTATTTATTTTTGCTTTTGTTTGATTTTTGTTTTTGATTTCTTATTTTTTTTTTTGTTTGTTTCTTTAGCTGTTTTTGTTTTTTTGTTTTTTTTTTAAGTTTTTCTTTTTACTGTTTGTTTTTTGGTGGTATTTTTGTTTGTTCGTTTATTTGGTTTTTATTTCCTTTTTTAATTTATTTACTTATTTTATTCTTATTTTTTGTTGGTTTTTATTGTTGTTGTAGTTTTTTGTGTTTTTGGGGGTTGTTGTTTTGGTTTTGGGGATTTTGTTGTTGTTGTTTTTTTTTTGTTTGGGTGCGTTTGATTTATTTTGTTTGGGTTTTTTTTTCGTTTTTTTTTTTTTGTTTGTTATGTTTTGGTTTTTGAATTAAATGGGATAAAATTAATTGTTTACTTTCTATAAGGAATTATTCATATCTAGTGATCAGTCAATCACATATATTTATTTATCAAACACCATTCAGATTCTACTCACAAGTACTATGAAGTTAATGTTAAAAAGATGCTGGAGTTCCTCATCGAGAATAACCGGTCGCGGTAGCTCAGTGGTTAGAGCGTTCACTTCGTAACCGGGAGGTCGTGAGTTCGAGCCCCGCTCGTGCAATGACCGCGTCAAACCTAAGACGAAAAATAGGTAGTGATTGCTCCTTCGCCAAATGCTCGGCATTTAGAAAGTGAGAATCACGGGTCTTTCGGATATGACCTTAAAAACGGAGGTCCCGTGTCACGGTAGGCGTTGGCACGTTAAAGAACCCTCACTGACGGCCCTGGGCGCTAAGCATAGGTCTAAATTTATGGTACTTCACCTACAGCTGGTGACGTCTCAATATGAGTGAAAAATTCTCGACGGGACGTAAAACAAACAAACAATCAATCTCATCGAGAATATCTTTATAGTCTTTCGTAATCAGGTCTTAAAACAGTCAGTTGGAATTCCCACGTGCACAAATGTGCACCTTTGTAAGCTGACATGTTTTTATATTCTTAAAAAGCAAAATTTATTCAAAAGCTTCTACATGAGAAGAAAATTTCCCTTACTGTGGCCTTCAACGTAGACATATCGATGATGTTTTATCTATTAACAATAATCATTTTCTTGTATATGTCTATTTGATATATCCCAGTGAACTCGAAAATAAAAGACACCACAGAGCCATCGTCAACTTCCCATATTTATGTATCAATATTTCATCATCACCTGCAAATGATGTTTATGTCTCTCAACTGATTCGAGATGCAAGAGCTTGTTCTACGTATGCTCAGCTTTTCAATCGGGACAGTTTTTTGACAAACAGGTTGAGGTTACAAGGTTAAGGACAACCCACAGAGTTGAAAACCATGCGTTCAATTCATCAACCTCTTGATTCTGTTTGTAATCGTCATCCACGTCCAAGCACAAACTAACTAATAAAAAACATCAACTGAAAACATAGTTATCAAATGCATTAGGTCCATTGAATACTTGCATCTAGCCTATACCTCTTGGAAATTCCTGTCTATGGTAAGGATACCATATTCAACTGTATAACGGACTGACTGAGTGTTTGTGCACTGACTCTTTACCAAGGAACAAACTTGACCAAGGGGACAGTCCACCCATCAAATTTTAACTCAAAAACAGAATGCACATCCAACTTACCAAATGGAGGTTTTAAACAAAATTCCGATATGGGGATGAATTCCTTTGTTTCAGGATTCAAAGAAGTCGCAACGCAAACTGACTTCAACTCTGACTCGGAATATCGATGGTTTATGAACATCATTAGAGTTACTACTGTAAACTTAACCACCGTAATGTGATAATTCTTTGTCTATAGTTTCAGACGAGTTTGTTCTGTGCATTGCTCGTCAAAATTTCGGATGGTCTGCTATGTTTGATAGTATTCGAACGGTCTAGCTCTGATGCCACGGCCCCAGCATTTACCGATATCTTGGATTGACTTTGACGCACAATCAGAGTCATTCTTAGTTGAGATACAATATTAGTTCCAGGTACTTTGTTCTGTTCATCAACTGTGTACAAATCAAGGGGGCTAGGATTTCGGATAACGGCTCTTACAGAATCTGGTGTATTCGACCTTCGTAAGGAATGACTAAAGTCTGAAACAGTTTCTCCTTTTTTTCTGTAACCCTGTGCTTGAACTGATTTATGTTAACATCCTGAAGTTGGACAAAAACGGGTTTGTAATATTTCTTTCAACGTACTCAAATCTTCGGATACCGCTAAAGGAATTTCAGATAGAATGTGTCTTGCCAAGCCACGTAGACATGAAAAGAAAGCGCTCTCTCTCTCTCTCTCTCTCTCTCTCTCTCTCTCTCTCTCTCTCTCTCTCGCTCTCTCGCTCTCTCTCTCTCTCTCCAACCATTGTACTTAGCAACATGTTCAAACTGAATGAAAAATTCTAGAATTTCATAATTTCCACCAATGGTTCATTGATTGTTTTACGACGTTTTGGCAATATTCTATGTCGGTTATTTAGCTTATTTTTGGTTGTCAGTGTTAGAATTTCTCTCACTGTCCTCCTTGAGCCTCCTCTTTTTTGAAATCAGAGAAACAATCTTTTGCATGTCAATGGGGTTGTGATCCTTGACTCTCCGATAGCCCGTACAAGTACTCTGAAGCAGACATTAAGAGTATGCTTGGCTTTCTTGTAGATAACATTTACGTAGTGTTTGGAAACCAAGTCTTCGAACAATCCATTGGCATTCCCATGGACACTAATTGTGCTCCCTTATTGGCAGACTTATTTTTATATTCTTATGGAGAGGAATTTGTTCAGAAACTATTACAGGATAAAAACAAAAACTTGCCGTGTCCTTCAACCATACTTATAGATATATCGATGACGCCTTATCAATCAACAATCATAATTTTCATAATTATGTCCATTTGATATATCCCGATGAACTCGAAATAAAGGACACTACAGAATCTGACGTGTCTGCTTCATATTTGGATATTTTACTTAATATTGACTCTAATGGCAGACCGACAACTACATTATATGACAAACGTGATGACTTCAACTTTGCAATCATCAACCTTCCATATCTATGTAGTAATATACCACTTTCGCCTGCTTATGGTGTGTATATCTCCCAGTTGATTCGATACGCGAGAGCATGCTATGCGTATGAGAATTTTAAAAAAGCGAGATCAACTACTGACAAAAAAATTGACGTTGCAGGGTTATAACGAATCTCGTTTGAAGTCATCATTTCGCAAATTCTACGGTCGCTATAATGACCTTCTTTGCGATTACAAAGTGTCTCTGGGACATATGTTGAATGATTTGTTTCATAACCTTTGTTAGACTGTCATTTTTCATACTTTGACTACGGATAATTCTGTTTACCAAATTTCGACTAAGGGCTCACGGCTGGTGTGACCGGTCAGCAGAGGATGCTTACTCCCCCATGGCACCTGATCCTACCTTCGCTTTGTTGGAGGTCCGTGTTGCCCTACACTCGAACTTGTATATGTCTTGGGGATTTATGATTACGATTTACACATTGTTTACTTCGCCATTCGATATAATGATATGATTGTCAATATTTGTAAAAAGTTGCACATTATTAAAAAGTATATTTAGTATGGGCAAAAATCACTACATTTTAAAAGAATGTTACGTATAGGTAATGGACAGTCACAAGATATACATTCAGGCTGACGTTATCTGTTCAGTATGAGTGTTTCGATTTCGAATGACCGATGCGTACACTAGAAATAATCACTTTGTCCTGGTGTTTTAGTACGACGTTACACGGTTTCGTTATTTTGAAAAAAATAAACTTTACTTGTATCACAGAAGAAATCCCAATAGTCTCGTTTAAAGTCAATATTTCCCAAATTCTATTATCGTTATAACGATTTAATTTTCCAATACAACCTTTCATTGGATCACATACTGTCTGACGTGTTTCATAAAAATTGTTAGGCCGTTATTGACACACTGATTCCGATTGCGGATTACTCCGTTTACCTTATCAAGATATAGGGCCACGGCGGGTGTGACTGGTGACAGGGGACTTGCTCCTCCTGGGCACCTGATCCCACCTCTGATATATCCTGGGGTCCATGTTTGCCCAACTCTATAATTTATATTCCATATAGGATTTATGGGATTGCTCACTGTTCGTCATCTTCGCCTTTTCTTTTGCCAGTAGAATTTATATATATTTTATAAAACTATATATAAATTCTATGAATATATAAACCAAACTTTAAAGCCAAATGTAAAACAAGCATTTATTTATTATATGACCTGCATGTGGTATTGATATTTCTCAACTGATTCGATACGCAATAAGCTTGTTCTGCATGTAAGCTTGTTCTGCATATAAGCTTGTTCTGCATATAATCAGTTTTTAATTCGAGGCAGGCTACTGACAAACAAGGTGATGTTACATTGGTTTCTACAGTCTCTTATAAAGTCAGCGTTTCGCAAATTCTGTGGTCGTTATAACGATCTAGTTTGCTTACAAACTTTCATTCGGTCAAATGTTGTCTAACGTGTTTCATACTGATTGTTAGGTCGTTTTTGGTACACTGATTCTGACTGCGGATTACTCCGTTTACCTGATCAAGAAGTAGTGCTTACGTCGGGTGTAACCGGTCGACAAGGGGTTTCTTACTCTTCCTAGACACCTGATCGCACCTCTGGTATGTCCAGGGGCCCATCTCTCTGATTTTGAATAATGTTCGTTACTTTAGTCTTTTTTTATCAAATTATGATTTAGTAAATAACTAGTTACAAAATGTATAGGCGAAACAGGAGAACAAAACAATTCCAGTATAAGAAAGTGTAGCTTTCACGGCCAGGTGTTTCGCTTCCACGAATTGTTCGCTTTATATAGTAACTGGGGCAATAGAAATTTCCATTAAAGTCATTGGCTGAAAGATAAAATGGGCGTTACCAAATACTACGGGTGAATAGTTTACATCGGAATTAAATTTCAGAAATAATGATAATAAAAGCCAAACCGAAACTACCACATTATTTCATTGTAGACCTCGATGATGTTTACAAACTAAATGTTTTAAAACAAATCAAAAGCAAAAAATAAATAAATAAAATAAAATAAAATTTAAACAAAGATATTTCAATACCAGGGTATAACTCATAGATTTATGTAACAGACTGTATTGCATTACAGATAGTCATATCAGTATTTTAATCACAATAGCTAAAATCAATATATGTATTATCTACTACTGATATATACTTCATTGCTAATTTCAGTCTACCAAAAATAATCAAAGGACAACATGGCCCTCTCTGTTCACGAAGTGTCTTTGGCGATCATCACCGTGGTTAGTGCTTGTCTGTCTCTTTCTGGAGGATTTGCACTCATGCTCACCTACTATAATGTTCCAGAATTCCGTACTTCAGTCACAAATCTTCTTGTTTTTCTAACCATTGCGGATATCTTCACAGCGTCTGGTAACGTAATTGGTACTGTTAATTACCTCCAACTGGACACAAATCAGAACTCGACGGATGTAATATGTCAAGTACAGAGCTTCATCACCACATTTTCCAGTCTGTCTTCTTTTGCATGGACATCCATTATTGCGATTCATTTATATCTTTTGATCCGGACACAGAGAAATTTCGAAAGGAATCCGAGTTTAAAATACTTTTATCACTCCATGGGATGGATTGTACCAGGTATATAATCATCTTGCCAGGGATAGACACACCTCATTGTGTATCACTTGTGTATCTCTTGAAATATTAAGAGTTCTTCTTGATCTATATTGTCATACACTGTACCATTTTCTCGAGTTGCATCCATACTTTCTCAAGGATCGAACTTAAAATCGGGTGAAATTAGAGTTACTCATCAAAGTAGATGTAGTTTAAAACACAATGATTTGTTTTACAACGCGTCTACATGAAAATAACATGATATGGTAATTTTCCGGTATACAGTTTGTATTCCATTGTGATTAGTTATGCTAAAGCTAGTGACTATCGATGATGGTGATACCTCGCTGTACCAACGTAAGGGAAATGGTGAGCATCATTTCCAGATAGTTGATAAAGCAAAATGTCAACCGATATTAATGATGTATTTTTATTTCATAACTGTACATGAAGTGAAAATACCGTTTTCTCATACACCCTAGGTACTTGATGATGATAAACAGATAGTATGAAAACATGGCAATGGCGAACAGGTGAATATAATAGCAATACGTCGTAATGACAAACAAAGTGTTTAAATACTGTTTCATTGGGATTTTTCGTTTTAGCCAGTCATGAGAGTGACAATTTCAGTCCTCTACACGTAGTATTTTGCATGATTTCCCTGGCGTAATCACTTGCTCTAAACATTATATAGTTTGTTTAATCTATTTGTAAAATTCGCGCATGTGTTTAATTTTAGCCATAATCTGCCTACCTATCCTGGCCTCGGGCAAACTCGGTCGTGATAATCGTGAGAATCAAACGGGAACAGGCCTGTGGTGCTGGATCAAGATCAGCAACATGGACGGTAAAATTCATTCCCCCGATATTTTACTAATGTTCATGTCCGGGAAACTATGGGAGCTTCTGACCTATGTACTGTCGTTTTCAATATACATGTTATTGAAAATTGATACTTATATCAAGGTAGGAATATCATTTATAAAACTAAATTTCGATTTCTTAAAGAAATCATTATACTGTTTTATTATGTTGTAAAATGGTAATTGTACGACGATTGTCATATACATATATATTACCATACAGTAATTTACAGATTTAAAAAAAAATCTTCATTTTATGAGGAAATAATCGTATTTGTAGAGACAGCGAGATCAGAACTATCACTGGAGTGATGTAGATGGCGCTGATCTGAGAGACGAAGATGAGCGATTTTGTTTTATGTGGCTTATTTTGTATTTACTCCGGTTGTGGGGAACAATAAGCTTCTTTATTGAAATATCTAACACAGAGTCGGACACTTTACACAGATTAGACAGTGTTCTGAAATATTTTCACTGCGTCGGAGACAGTGCGCAGGCGCTTGGAAACTTTATTCTATTTTGTGTGTTCGACAAAATCATCAGACAAAAATATCGTGACAAAATGAAAGAATGTTGGCAGAGGCGACATGGTTACGATGTAATATCAAATCCATAGAGATCGAAACATATCAACCGAACAAATCTAAAGTTTGTTGTCCTCACATAAACCTCCATATTCAGATCCCTTTTGCATACATTGATATAACCCTTTATTTTAACTTAAGAAAGAACCCGGATGAAAATATCTAGGTATATGTTTCTGTTCAATCACAATTACAGCCTCGTTAAGCATGAGGCCTGTGGGTCAAAACATATATACAGATACTATGATTTGATCATTGATACAGTTCAAAACGATAATCGCATAGTGTAGTTTCACTCTAGCCCTACATGTTAAGATAATTCGTCTGTTCATATATATTCCTATGCAAAAAGTTAGATCCCCATCTGTGGTTCCGTCTTGTTTTATTCAGTTAAAAGGCGTCGTAGTAAAATATATCATCACATTCTATCTCTAAAAAATATTTGTCTATTATTGAGTCCATCATGAAGACTTGTGCTTTGCACAATTTACAAATGCTGCAAATAGCTTCAAAGTCAAAGAAAAAGAATTGTAATCACCACGCACCTGTTTAAAGATGGTCCGTTTAAGATTAAAACAAATACCTGCAATTATAACCGAAATTGACAAAACATAAATGCTAGAACACATGATGAGCATAATACATGGGTAATCAAAGTATCCATGCTTATATGGACCGTGCTGTTTGCATAAAGCCAGTTTATAAATTCTTATAATATCCCGTACTGGTCTCATGGGCCGTGTTTTGAACAAATTCCATATACATTACTTAATACATGTATGTTTTCATGTATATCATTTCATAATCTTGAGAATATGTCTGAAATGTTTTGTTATACACATTGAATTAAGGCAATGGATAGACGTTTTCACTTAAATGATATAATAAAAAGCATACTTTACATTTGGGTACAGTTGAGGGGTTTATTTATTCGCAAGCTCTGTGCAGATCTTCACAGGAATAAGCGCTATAATTAGAATAAAGATTTTTCTTTCTAGTTTTATCTTTAGGTCGTAATACTAAAATGAAAAAATACTGTATTGATAACATTATACGAAACAACATAGGTTGAAAGAATGGCTGTACAAGAGAACACAAAATACCTCATAATTGCAGAGAATACATAAAATTCCAAGATATACAATACGTAGTATTGTGAAAAGGTTTATTGAAACAAGACAGATAGAAAAGAGGCGAGAAAGGGGGAGGAAGAACGTTGTTAGGGACAGAGATAAAAAAAAAAACAAATTCCTATGCGTTGTTAAGAAGAACTTACAAAGACATAACTAGTCATAGAATTTATACCAGAACTTTAAAAAGAAATGTTCAAGAGTTGGGATACAAAGGACGGTTGCCAAAACGTCGCAATTCGGGAGGCCAACAAGAAAACTCCCATTAAGTGGTACAAAGAGAAGAGAATTTGGACACTTGATCATGAGTGAAGTAAATGGGTGCATAAACATGTACGTCAAATGGTATTTGTAAAAAACAAATACGAGCGCCTATCTACATATATAGAGAAAAGACAATGAAAATACAGCTTAAGTGTCAGTCATCTCGACACCAGCTAGCGCCGAGTATCATGATCTAGGGTATTAAAGGGAATATGAACTTTAATTGATGTAGAAGGTAACGTAAATACTAGGATATATATTGAAACACTTGTCAACAACCTTTGGCCTGTTTTAGGTTGACAGTTTCTTCAGATGACCTGTGTGTCTTTATGAACAATAGTGCTCTGTGCCGAAGTTACTAACGCCGACCAGCTTATGGCGGAAAGTCGGACAAAGTCGGAAAAATGACACGGGCACAGGTGCAGTCATGCTAAACGACCTTTTTCGTCTCAACAATCCAACAGCTTTCAAACAGTTTGTCGACCAACAGTTATCAGCGCCAGGGAAATTTTCCGAACGTTGGCGAGGAGGACATCCCCCTTGCAGGTTCCCACATCCCAAGATGCCAATCTGTTTCGGATAGAGTCACGTCTTCACACAGTGTCCTCTCAAACTCCAAACTTACGGCAGAGTTTCCTTACCCACGGCAACCATCACAAATGCAGAAGAAAGCAAGTCAAAGTAGAATTGAGGAACTTAGGAAACCAGGTGAATTGGTGAACTTTTCTTTGGAACATTCGCAATATAAATCTGAATGTGAAAACGATCTCAAGATTGTTAATGTTAAAGGTCGTTTAAAGAGGTATTCGGAACTTGGAGAAATGTTCTCAATGTAAGCGACACTGATTACAATATTGTTTTTGCAGGATACATTGTTCCATTTTTTCAGTATCCTGATGCCAAGGTTTGTGAGAATAACCAATCGTCTAGATGTCATTCTGAATTTGTGTCATCAGCAATAAAAAGATTTCTTAAACAAAGGCATTATTTTACAGGTTGAGCAAGTTCCGCATGTGGTAAATCCTCTGACAGTCTCTGTAAACTCAAAGGGCAAAGAAAGATTAATTCTTGATTTCAGGCATGTTAAGTCAATATGTTATTGTGCAACAGTTCAAGCTTGAGGGCATCAAAGATGCATTAGATTTTGTTCAAAAGGATGATTTCATGTTTAAATTTGATCTTTCTTCTGGATATCACCATACTGATCTACATCCTACAATGTTTAAATGTTTAGGATTTTCATGCTATAAAAAGCTTTAGGTATTCACTTGTTTGCCATTTGGGTTATCCTGAGCTCCTTTCATTTTTACTAAATTACTAAGAAATTTAGTTAGATTTTGGAGAGAACAGGGTATCTGTATTGTTTTATGTCTTGATGATGGATTTGATTTCGCAGATACTTATCCCAACTATATGCAAGCGTCTTGTTTGGTTCAAGATACCCTTTGTAGAGCAGGGTTTGTTGTTAATGAAGAAAAGGCACTTTGGAATCCAGTACAAGTTTTAGATTGGTTAGGATTTAGATGGAATCGTTCACAGGGTACTTTAGAATTGCAGAAAAACAAGTTAGAAAACCTCCTTGCATTGATCAAACAGGTAGAAGATCAGAATTACTGTATATACAGATGTTTAGCAAAACTTGCTGGGGAAATTGTTCTATCTGTAAGTTTGTGTCAAGACATATGCATTTGTCTATTTGTCCTAGGAATTCATAGGACTCATTGTTTCATTTGCCAATGGAAACAGTTTTTGAAATCAATGTTTGGAAGTTCAATTGTATATTTTTACCGAATAAGAAAATTTTAAGAGATTATGTAATACCAGAAATATTACTTTTTACGGATGCAAGTGATCATGCAGGTGCCGGCTATTATCTGCAAATTCTAGGAAAAAATTCTTAATCAGAGGTGGATAAAAGAGGAGTCCAAGAAAAGTTCGACCTGGAGAGAACTTATAGCTTTGGAACGTCAACACGGACAATCAGAACGCGGCTAGAATCATTGAAGTGGGAAGTATGAAAGAAGATTTGCATGCTATAGGTTTTTCTATCGTCAAAATTTGTGTTAGATATAAC
Source organism: Ostrea denselamellosa (assembly GCA_024699665.1). Classification (NCBI taxonomy): domain Eukaryota; kingdom Metazoa; phylum Mollusca; class Bivalvia; order Ostreida; family Ostreidae; genus Ostrea; species Ostrea denselamellosa. Next base: position 17,704,054 of record JAMZEH010000055.1, read on the forward strand.
ATAACGTTGAATGTTGGGTATCAAGAAATAAAAATATTGCAGATTTTTTTCAGCAAAATATATGATCCGGATGATTGGGCTATTGACCAAAGAATTTTTGATTTTTGTTCAATTTGCAATGGGGTCCATTTACTTGCGACTTGTTTGCCAATTTGAATAATCATAAGGTAAAAATGTTTTATTCACAATTTGTTGACACTTTAACCTCGGGGGTAGATGATTTTTCTTTCGATTGGAGCAGACAACAACTGGATTGTTCCTCCGGTAAGATTAATTTCCTAAACTATCAAACATCTTATTACTTGCAAAGGTCAAGGTGTTTTAGTTGCACCTAAATTGACTTCATCCCCCTTTTGGTCAACCTTAATAAATAGGGACGGATCTTTCAAAGGTTTTGTCAAGGACAACGTTGAGTATAAAAATCCGTCCAGATTTTTTGTCCGAGTGTCACAGCTGAACAGTGTCTTTCATGACGAAAAGGTTTCGTTTAATGTTACTGTACTGAGATTGGACACCAAACTTTAATAATTTTTCAAGCCTGTTGAATGTTCTATATATAAATGTTCTTTGTGATTTGTTCAAACTAGGACTTCATTTTCATTCTGACTACATGTGTTACGTTTGTCTGTTAGATTGTTTGGTACATGTATACATTATCTCATGTTGTTTTCAGCCATACTATGTTTTTTCACTCAACTATGTGAATGCTTGTTTATATGATCACCATCAGATGGCTATGTTGTCAGTAATACTATGTTTTTTCACTTAACTATGTGAGTGCTTGCCACTGCTTGGCATGTTTTGTGGATTTCTAGTTTTGCATTCTAACCAAGTTACATTTATTAATTCTTATGGATTTTTTCAAGAATATTTTGGTTTTTTGTAGACGCAGATATTCGCCACTTCTCAATGGAGATATTTGAAGAGAGTAAAGCATGTTAACCCAGAATTAGCTCCCCTAGTTAATGGAGTGCATGAAATAGCAAGAGCAAGAAAGTCTGATAATACTAATAAACAATATGACTTTTATTTCAAAAAGTTTTCAGAATGGTGCGCACGATATAGTTTGGTGGCTTTACCTGCAGTTTGTACAGTTGTTTAATATATTTCTCTTTTCGTTCAGAAAAGCAATTCAGTTTCCGTTCTTAATTCAAGCTTTTTCAGCAATATGTGGAAAAACAAATTTCATCTCGTTAAAATTCCTTGCGAGAAAAATTTTGTACTGTTTACCATGGAAGGCGCAAGACAAATTTTATCCAATCCAAAAGAAAGAAACTCTTTCTATTGAAAAAGTGAAAATGCTGTATGCATGTTTTTGTGGTTCTCCGGAATTGGAAAAAATTAGAATTTATTGTATCTTTAGCTTAGCATTCGCTAGTTTCTTAAGGTTGGTTGAGCTTGTCAATATTCGTTTTTAGGACATTAGATTTTTACCTTCACATGTCGAAATTGGCATTCTGGGGAGTAAGACGGATATTTTTAGACAAGGTAACAAACTTTTCATTGCAATGACGACAAAAAATACATGTCCTGTTGTTTGTCTTGAAAAATATATAAAAGTGGTGGGAATACCAGAAGGAGATGAATTTTTGTTCAGAGCTTTACAGTTCAAAAGGGATGTACATCGTTTAAGTTCTAACAACAAACCAATTTCTTACTCTCGAGTCAGAGAGTTATTTAAGTTTAGTTTAGAGAGTATCGGTGTAGACAAAGATAAGTTCGGCTTATATTCATTGAGAAGTGGTGGCGCAACGTCGGCAGCAAATAACTCTGTTCCAGACAGGCTGTTTAAAATACATGGTAGATGGAAATAAAAAAAAATGTGAAGGGTGGTTATGATCAAGATAATATTAAAGATAAACTATCCGTCTCTTTGAATTTAAGAATTTAGAGAAATTATCATGATTATACATATTTTAGCTTTGCTATTTCGAGCTGAGTACCCGACTCATATCTAATAAACAAAGTTAATTAATTATCTTGTTATTTTCATTATGGATTAGAAAAGAAATGTTTTATTTGCGCATGAGCATAGCGAAGTAGAAAATAATTAAATTTCTTTTCGTTTTCGTAATTAATATTCATGTCTAGTTGTATTTGCGTAAGTATTTGTGTGATTCGGTCAAGATATTTAAAGTCCGCGCGGGTATTTCTGGTCATTCGAGTTAGTACTCAGCTAAAATACAATAGCTAGAGATATGAACAGCGAGCTTTTACTTCATTTGTGCAAGTTGTTTAACATCTATGTTTTTCTCTTGTAGTTTGTATTTGATACCCAGTCATCAAGTTTGTAATTTTCAGAAGTAGAAGAATTGGTAAAACGTTTGGCATTGTATATCATAAATCACGGGACGATATTTTGATATTGTCGTATACCGTAACAGAGCTGAGTACACAACTCATATCTAATAAACAAGGTTAATTAATTGTCTTGTTATTTTCATTATGGATTAGGTAAGAAATGTTTTATTTGCGGATGAGCATAGCGAAATAGAAAATAATTTCCTTACATAACTTAATCAAAGTTTTGTTCAGGAAACAGATATACGCAGAGATATAGTCCTATCAGCACATGCAACGCAGTAGATAACACGTAAATACCACTGTACATTTATCAATTATTTATCTTCTTCACAATATATCAGTGTTTTTATGTCAAACATGAGACATGAGGAAGGCAACCCAGGAGGACACAGTTTTGGCGGGCATTACCCTGGTCAGTGCTTCTATGTCCTTCTGTGGAGGATTTGCACTTTTGGTCACCTACAACAAAATACCAAGTTTCCAAACCCCTGTCCGCAAACTTCTGGTGTTTCTAACAATTGCTGACATCTTCACAGCGTTTGGTTACATAATTGGTACTATTAATTTTCTTCGACTGGAAAATCACCAGAAAAATTCGTCGGATCCGTTGTGTGAAGCACAGAGTTTTATCACTACATTTTCTAGCCTCTCTTCCTTTGCCTGGACATCAATTATTGCTATTCATTTATATTCATTGATCAGGACACAAAGAGACTTCGAAAGGAATTTTCGTCTAAAATGTCTTTACCATATCATAGGATGGGTGTTGCCGGGTAAGTCATAACATGCTATAGGACACGTGTCACAGGGTATGTCTTATATCAATGGATGGATAAACTTTTCCAAAGTTATTACAGATTTCTGACAATTTTTATGTATTAAACATTTGTTTATGTCAAGTACCTTTGGTAATCCGTCTATTATGGGATATTCATGATATATTGTATTTGAACACAACTCGGCACATATCAATCTATTCAAATGAGCAAATGTCTTTCTTATCACATATAATATATTTCTGTCAATTTTACAATCGGTAAAGCTGAATTTCACTGACATTATACCTTAGAGTTTTCCTGTTGTTTTAGCCATTATCTGCATCCCTATCCTAGCCACGGGCAAACTAGGCCGTGACAACCACAGTTCTCTGACGGGGACGGGCCTGTGGTGCTGGATCAGAATAGATTATACAAAGGACAAAAAAATCCACTCCACCGATATCCTATTGATGTTCGTGTCGGGAAAGTTCTGGGAACTTCTGACTTATGTTCTGTCCATTTCCATATACATGTTATTGAAAATAGACACATACATCGAGGTAAGATGAAACAGATGTCTTAATTAAGGTTTTGTTATTTAGTGAGAGTTTCTGGTCTTTTGCATATAATCCTCACGACTGGGCTTTGAGCGCTAAGCATAGGTCTAAATTTGTGGTGTTTCATCTATAGAATGTGTCATCTGCATATGGGTGAAACACTCTCGAAGGGATGTAAAACAAGCACAAAAAATTTAGTCCGAATCACTGTCATAAAGATTATTTGTATATTGTATGAAAATTTAAAGAAAACATATATATTCTTGTATTTGTAGAGACAGAAAAACAAGAACTACCGATGGAGTGATGTAAATGGTGCCAATTTGCAAGACGAAGATGAACGATTTTGTTTCACATGGCTTATTCTGTATTTACTACGACTTTGGGGAACAATAGGATTCTTCATTACAATATCTAATACGAGTAATACTGCGGGAACCGTCTTAAGATATTTTCAATGTGCCGGAGACGGTTCGCAGGCGCTAGGAAACTTTATGTTATTTTGTGTACTCGATAAAAACGTCAGACAAAAGTATCGTGAAAAGATTTGTGATCGCTGCCTTAGACGACGTGGCTATGTTGAGTTGTTGGATACATAAAGAGACAAACTTACGTACAGTCTTTAATTTTGAATATGACTGATAAATACTTGTACATTTTTATCTGTATATATTTTACTGCTGAGACATTTATTTCTAAAAATCAATTTCTGAGATAAGTAACAATTGGTATTTTGTCTGCAGCAGGGGAAGAGGCTGAAATAAATTTTTTATCCCAAGAAAAAAAAAACTTATTGAAAGAGGGAGAGTGAGTCCTATTGTGAAAGACGACACATTCCTTCTGTAGGTGGAAGACTGTCATTTTCAATATATGTCAATTTTTAATCAATGTCCAAGAATGAAAATTAATAAATTGTTCTAATTTACATTATTTTGATAAAATATAAATGCTTTCTTCATGATAACATATCCTTTGACGTTTTCCTTCTTTTGTTTTATGCGGGTTATTTGGGTGATCTGTAATTGTCGCTGTTGGTTATATCTCAAGTACTCTTATTAGCAGAAAAGTTAATTAAAAATTCCGGATTTGAATGGATCTATGGAAATTATGTTTTGATTAATAAGTGGATATTCAGATTATTCTCATTATTATTTTCACCTGCAAGGTATGAATAAAAACTTATCCGGAAGCACCGTAAACACTGTAATACTGAAACTGATAACGGCGAAGATAAAGTCAGAAACCCAGGAAAAGGTGTTTGGTAAGTGAAAGACGGGTGAAAGATTCATCTATTGATATAAACAACAACAGCAACAAATTTGATTATTTACCCATACCGTCTAGAGTAACTCAAGACCACCCATACTCCAGAAGGTAAACGCTGCAAGTTTGACTTCGGCACCAATTTCAATTGACCAGTCTATAGATTCATTGAAAAAATATATTTGATGAATTTTCTCTTTGTACTTTAATTATACCTAATTAAAATGATCATATATAAATCGTTAATAACTGAGAAATAATTAGGCAAATTGCTTAAATCTCAATAAAAATGGAGCGCACTTAATGATTTTATAGTGAGACTACTCACTCACCTTAGATGCCCTGGATGCAATGGATGAGGATCATGATTATGTGAGTGAAATGGAATGTGTACAATATATCCAGTGTAAGAAATTATTACATTTTATGACAATCTTCAATATGAATAAATTAGGCCCTAATGTTATAAAACGTTTACAGGCAAAATAAGTTACCTTATATTTAGATACTGAGTGAGTGTTCCTTAGAATTTGCTATGGTTAAAATTACTGGCGAGCTCGAGTATGCACATGTGATCAATTCTGATTCGACGATTTTATAATCACTATAACTTTATTTTATCTGATGCAAACATTATGAAACTCTGCTATTGGCACTTGAATCCCTTTTACCCGAAGATGTGGTCAAAGTTAAACCAGTAGTTCTCCGTAAGTTGGAACTTCGCAGTGTTAAATGTGGCATAAAGCTCCAACGACGACGGTAACAACAATGGCTGATGACTTACCAGGTTGATCAGAAAAATTAGTTCGAGCTATGCGCACGAAAACATTTATTTCAGTTGTAAGATACCATCAACTACTCGAGCATTCGATGGTTTTTCCGAATTCACAATTTATCATGATTATTATTATCATTTTGTCGTATTTTTTCTCGAATATTCAGAAGTAAATTCCTATTTTTCCTTTCATGAAACATTTGACTACTTAACTATAATATCAAATACAATAATTTGCACCAGGAAGTTCATTTGACCTATAAATTTTACCTCAACAATCATATCAGTACATGCAACACAATAGTCTACATTTACGAGCTAGGTACATCTATCAATGTTTTATCTTAGTGCATGTCAGTATTCAATTGTAAAACAAGAGACATGACAGAGTCGCCCCAGGAGCAAGCTGTTTTGGTGGTCATTACCTTGTTCAGTGCTTCTATGTCCCTCTCTGGAGGATTTGCACTCTTGTTCACCTACATTAAAATACCAAGTTTCCAAACCCCTGTGCGCAAACTTTTAGTTTTTCTGACAATTTCCGACATCGTTTCCGCGTTTGGTTATATAGCTGGTACTCTTAACTTCCTAAGACTCGATGCCACCCAGAGGAATGAAACGGATAAGATATGTGAAGTACAGAGTTTTATTACCACATTCTCTTGTCTGTCTTCTTTTGCTTGGACGTCCGTCATTGCGGTTCATCTATATTTATTGATCCAGAAACACAAAAACTTTGAAAAGAATCTGTGTTTAAAATTCTTATATCACATCATTGGATGGGTGTTACCGGGTATGTCTTATCTTTTGTTTATTTGTGATATATTTATTAGTACGATTTCATGATTTTGTAAATCTTCGTCTATTTTATTATGCTTAATTGATCTGAAACACAATTGGGAAAACAACATATACTTATGTAATATATTTCTTTCCACTTTCCAAATAGATAGTAAATATGGCTGAAAAATAATTTAACCATCAGCTGTATGGGTGGTTTTATTCCTAGCTATAATCTGTTTACCTGTCCTCGTCTCGGGCAAGCTCGGTCGTGACAACAACTCACGAAGCACAGGGCTGTGGTGCTGGATCAAGATAAATAACGAAGACAATAATATCCACTCCGATGATATTGTGTTGATGTTCATGTCGGGGAAACTTTGGGAGATTCTAACTTATGTACTCTCCTTTTCTATATACATGTTGCTAAAAATTGCTACTTACTTGGAGGTAAGATTAAAAATATGTCTGTTTAAGATGTTGTTTAGTTTGATTGTGTTAACTTTACAATGGTAACGTTCACACGACTATTTCAAATGCAAAAGAACATTTCTTCACTCTAAAAAAATCAACTTATAAATTCTTGTATTGTTAGAGACAGAAAAATAAGGACTACCAATGGAGTGATTTAGATGGCGTTACTCTGAGAGACGAAGATGAAAGATTTTGTTACACATGGCTTGTACTGTATTTACTTCGGATTTGGGGGACGATACGATTCTTCATCACAATATCCAATACCGAGGATGCCAATGATGTGAATAACGTCCTCAAATATCTCCAATGTGCCGGCGACGGTGCACAGGCGCTAGGAAACTTTATTCTATTCTGTGTCCTGGACAAGAACATCAGAAAAAAGTATCGTGACAAGTTGAAAAACTGTTACCACAGACGAGATGATTATGATATCATATTGGATGCATAGAGATCAAAGCATATCGATTGAACAAAACTAAACAAGTCTGTTTTCTCATATAAATCAACTTATCCAGATCTTCATATGGTATCTGAAACATATTTCCATAGCCTTCATTCTTCTTGTCATCTCATAAATGAGATGACAGTAAGTTTTGATATTAAATAGGGAGACAGGACTTCAGATAGTTGGTAAAATCCTTGTAGTATGTACCAAAATTTTATAAACACTATAATTTATTAATGATACCGTCGAAATGGCAACTATGGAATTTTCTGTGGAAATCCTCATGATGACTTACCCATTCTATGGAGCTATGAATTCAAGGCATTTCCTCTTGTCTGTTTGACGTTTGAAGAAGAAAAACTATTAACAACATTGGAAGTCTGGTTTATCGTATGCTTTTAATTACATACATTTTGTAACTATGCCACATACTGAAGACAACACGCCCTCATTCTTTTATGGTTCCATTGTTTACAGCATTAAATGTGTTGGAAGTCTGATCCAAAAGTTTTTGTGGAATTGTTTTATGCATAAAATATGCATAGTTATAAGTAGAGGTTTCATCTATCATGACTAGAAAATTTCATAACTTTATGAAAACATTTTAAAGTCAGACAAGCACTTTGAAAATGGTATGTTGTTAAATCTGGGGGAAGTTTCGGCGTGACATCATGTTAAAAAGGTCGCATCACATTCGGCTGCTTTGTCGTTAAATCTCACTAGAACAATGGACCCTCTTCTCCATCTCTCTTTTATTTATCGCTACTGTTCAAGGTATACTGTGGAATCATTCAAGTTCGTGGGGGCCATTGTTCGTACCTAGCCAAATGTCGAGGATTGACATTATTTTGAAAATATAGAACATTATACTATAGAAGCTATTGCCAAGAATAACTGGTTCGTAGGGACGTAAATCCACGAACATTGAGACCCCATAAACAATAATGATTCCACAGTAATTATGTATACTGTCAAGACATAGACATAGATCTATTTCATCACCTTCACTTTTTAATGACACATTTAAAAGTAAAGAATGTTTAATCTAATGATGGACATACGCAACCACTGGGTCGATGCCTCTGCTGGTGGACTCATGGTCCCCGCGAGTATTCACCAGCCCAGTTACTAAGTACTTACGGATAAAATTTGCTGTGATAAAATTTAAAAATTCATTTCAAAATTAAGGATTATCTCCCTCATGCATAGCTGTGATCCTTTGCCGGATTTGGCTCCACTCTTTGGTATTTTTGGTTCTGTTAGTTCTTCCAAGTTTGTTCTTATTTCGAATTTCCAACATTTCTGACTTGCGCATCACTGAAGAGACATTATTTGTCGAAATGTGCATCTGGTGCATCAAAATTTGTACCGTTTATGTTTTATATTTAAAACAAAATCCACTTCCATTAAACAACATGACTATCACATTTGCCATCTAATCATCCTCCATTTATCATTTAAGATAATTGTGTCCACTCTCACGAAATAGAAAACATTAACATGAATCAGAATTATTTTGGGGGAATTCAAAATACGGCATATTGTAGTAAATAATTTTTATTAACTGTTAACACTTTTATAGGAGATTTATTAATACATGTGTTATTGAATTATAGACACGCATATTAAAAAGGTTCACCTTCATGAGAATGGCGTGAACAATTGAAATATGATCAGTTTCCATACTTTCGGACTGCAAGTGGACAAGATAACATACATATTATACATTTGATATATTTCACAACAATATACGTCTAATGACTAACTTAATGTGCATTATTGAACATTGTGAAACGATTTAGATCATTGGCTGAGATTTATGCTCAAGAAGAATCTTAACTCGGTGTTTAGAACAGATGCAGTCAAAAAGAGAAGAGGAACCTTGGGAAAAGTTTGTTGCATCTTAATTTTCAGGGTAACAACTCTGGACAGTATATTGGCAAAGTAAACTTATCATTCATCTAGAATAAAATATCAAATTTACCATGTCTAAATGTACACTATTCATGGGTGAATTTGTCCCGAATGAAGGACAAGCGGCCCCCAACATTGAATAGGGTATGCTGAACAAAGCACGAACTGTCTGGATACAAAGGGCACTCATCTTGAAATCCATTTTAATACTTAGCAGAGCATGCCATGTAATACTCTCATTATCAAACGATTTGATATGCATGAACATGTAGTAGAATTTTCATTTGTAACGAGAATTGGAAAAGGGGACATGGAATATAGAGAGTATTTATCATCTGATATTCGTTAAGTATATGGTGAGTATACCAGACTGGTATCCTATTATTTCATGGGTTCCCAGTATGAAGACGAACCAATGGACTGATACGGCACTGAAACGGTAGGTATGTACTGTTTTTCTTTGTCCTTGTTAAGTGACTTCTGTCCACACATCGACAGGTAATATGTCCTGATTTCTTTGTCCAAAACACAAAACAGAATAAAATTGCCCACAGCAAGAGACCCATCACCTATACACTGCATGTAAAGAAAAAAATCAATCGGAGATGTTTCCAGATGTTTGGAGTTGGGTATGGCCATGAAGAAGCGAACGGTTCCCCAGACTCGACATAGTAAGAGTGGCAACCATATGTAAAAGAAGCTCCCGTCGTGCGGTCTTAGTGACGCTGGGTTCACCATCTGACCCCAACAATGACTTCCAGTTCTGGTACTCTGTTTAATAGAGCATCGTATTTATATTATGTAGCTCCTGGTGGAATGGGAGCGAATTCGAATGTACAATGTGTTTTAGCTCTTACTAACAAACCGAACGAGAGTATATATATAAAGTACTACAAATAACATTCAATACTCAGAAGTAATGTGTCTTTCAAATAGTTGCAATATCAAAGAATATTGAAAACATTTAATTAACCAACAACGCGAACAAAAATTATATGTCATGTTTTGGGATGTGTGCCCTTTCTTCAGGAGAAAGGAACGAAAAAGAAATTACTGGGGTTTGAAGTTCGTATTTTGCAAATTCTATGACCATCGTACTGATCGTTTTGCAAATACAATCTGACAGTTGGTCGAATGGTGTCTGACTGTTTTCATACCAATTGTAAGACCATTCTGTACATTTTGCCTACGAGATACGTTTATCCGATCGAGATAGACGGTTCACATCTGGTGTGGCTGGTCAACAGGGGATGCGTACTCCATATATATACCTTACCCCACTTCTACTATTCCCAGGGTCCGTATTTCACCTGCTCTCAATTTTTGTTTTATGGAATTAATCATTATATTTATTTCCTCATTCTGAGCAATACAATAATCCCTATCAGTCAATATAATTGATGTAAATTTATATAACATTGACATCGTGATTCGTTGGTTGGTCGCATAAGGTGATGTTTTATAATCTAGTACATACTTAGCATATGAAAATACTATCACCATTTTTAATATATCAGGGAATATGGAATAATACCTCAATGCATCTGTACATCATTAGGTGTCTGAATACCCCTAAAGTCAAGATGTAGGTCAGGATTTCCCACGCCTTTCCAGACAGAAACATGATCATTGTGTCATATGGCTGGATTTCATTATTAAGAGTGAGGTTTAGTTTGACCCAGCACCATGGTCCTGTGGTTTTCCCATAACTTTCTCCTAGATGGTCCGTCACCAACATAACCACTGCCACAACGGCTTAACATGCAAAGCAAAGGCGTTTTAAATGTGAGCAAACTGATATCCACAATTGTTAGGTGAATATTTTATACATTACAATGGATAACGTTTTCAGCATGTCACTTCATACTGGTAATAAAGCAAAATATACAATATTTCCGACCACAAACTTCGTATTTTTTCTTCTTATAATTATTCTAAATTTCCTCGTAAACTGAGGATCCTATTACCTCAATTCTATCCTGAATGTGTTCGTTAGAGAACTTGATTAGCTCCATCCTGTTGTAGAGATTTGATTAGTTCTACTCTGGAGTAGAACAGTTCAAGAGAGGGTCTAAGTTCTATTTCGTTCTCTATGCATCTATATTTCCGTAACCGATGTTGCATGATATGCTTTAATTAAAATAATCTAGTGGCGATCGTGTCGTTATTTATCAAAAAATATTTACTTCTGTATTATTCATGAAAGATATAAATTCGCAAGTGTTTTCATGCCAAGAGAACAATGAACATTAAATGATTTTAAAAGGTCTTTATTGGTTGTCAGATGTATCCACAGCTGCACAAAAACAGGGTCTTCACCAAACTTACCTGGAATTGCCCATCCTATCACGTGATACACGACTTTAAGCCTAGTGTTCTGACCCCAGTCCTTCGTTGTTTTGACCATTATATACAAGTGCACAGCAATAATGGACGTCCACGCAAAAGAAGATATGTTGGAAAACGTCGTCACAAAACTCTGGGCTTCACATAAAATATTTGTGGAGTTCCACGAATGTTTTTCTTTACGTACATAAATGTAATTAATAGTTCCAGCTATGTATCCTATAGATGTAATAATGTCGGCGATCGTAAGAAAACCCAGAAGATTTCTTAATGTGTATTGTAGGACAGCCATTTTGTACTGTGTCACTAACAAAACAAGTCCGCAAATTACAGAAGCAAAACAACTGACGAGGGTTAGTGTGGATATTGTCTCCCACTCCGCCATATCACCAATCTGTTCTCCACGACACACAGTTTATTAAGAGCATAGATTTCGTGTATCTATGGAGCTCTCACAATGAAATCTATTATCAGTTTGATAAAACGTACACCCTTTGGTTGTAACTATATGTATACTGAATAAATATACATATCAGCGTATAGTACTGTGACATTACGTACTAGTACTGTAAAGATGAAATAATATTCAAGCCTGTGATTTGCCTTTTTATGATCATAATTTATTATTTTTATAAAGAATGGTTTGTAAACCGAGTAAAACTATCATTCTAATTATAAGTTGCGAATTCTGAAATATTTCGTCAGTGGGTCAAAGATTAGGTTTCTGTACAGTGTGATATTGTTCCGACTTGCTCAGTGAGGAATACGTTAATGCTATACATTGTATGAGGATTACTATGTTAACGGAGCTACCCAGCCACATCAAAGAATTTTCCCCCATGGAAATGGATTCCACCTTATGCATTTTAGGCGTCCATTTGAAACTAGAGACTAACACGTGGTATTTTAGATTTGATTTAAAGTGCATATTATTTGATTATTTATTGCTTTCCGCCACACTTAACAATTTTTCAGTTATCTGGTGGCGTCCAGTTTTTGTTGGTGGAGGAGAGAGAACCCAGATAAAATGTACCTGGGAAGAGACCACCGACCTTCGGCAAGTAAACTGGCAAACTTGCTCACATAACGCCGCGGCCGAAATTCGAACACGCGCCGACAGAGGTGAGAGGCCTTGTGATTTTGAGCCCGATGCTCTAACCACTCGGCCACGGAGGCCCCTGATTTGAAGTGCATACAAATAGGTAAATATATTTTCTACCTAACCAGAGGAGGATGGAGGGGTTGGGGTGAAACCCTCCATTCATCCATGCATGCTTGTCTGGCATAGACTATACCAATGGAATTAAAGGTACATATGCTTCAATATTTATTTTAGATCTTGATAAGGGCATCAATATACTGTGTTATATTAATACAATGTTTGTTTGTTTGTTTTACGTCCCGTCGAGAATATTTCACTCATATTGAGACGTCACCAGCTGTAGGTGAAGTACCACAAATTTAGACCGCTCAGGGCCGTAGCAGTGAGGGTTCTTTAACGTGCCAACGCCTACTGTGACACGGGACCTCCGTTTTTAAGGTCATATCCGAAAGACCCGTGATTCTCACTTCTAAATGCCGAGCGTTTGGCGAAGGAGCAATCACTACCTATATTAAGTTTGACGCGGCCATGGCATAAGTGGGGCTCGAACTCACGACCTCCCGGTTACGAAGCGAACGCTCTAACCACTGAGCTACCGCGACCGGTATATTAATACAATGAAATAAAAACAATATTAAATATGCCTACAAATTTACCCACCAAAAACAATTTAAAAAACTACAGTTATAAAGATATGTTTATGTTTTATATTATAACTGCTGGGTTGATGCCTCTGCTGGTGCACTGTTAGTCTCCGTGGGTTTCACCACCCCAGTAGCTACATTAGGTAAGTACTTCGGTACTAGCATTGAAATGCAGATAAACATTTGCTGCGATAAGACTAAGAAATTCATTTCAAAATTAAAGACATCTTCCTCATGCATAGCTCTTATCCTTAGCCAGATTTTGCTCTAGTATTTGGTATTTTTGGTCTTTCATCTCTTCCAAGTTTGTTCTTATTTCGGATTTCCAACATATTTGACTTGAGCATCACTGAAGAGGCATTATTTGTCGAAATGCGGATCTGGTGCATCAAAATTGGTACCTTTTATGTTTCTTTTGAAACTATATGATAAAATTTCAAAATATTTCAACATTTGCATACTAGTAAATCAATTTCTACTTGTTTGACCCCACTTTTTTCCATTGTTGTAACGATACATTAAAATCAGTTCACAATCCTAGAATTAATCAAGTTGTTTACATCATTTAAAGTCAAATATTTTTATAAACATGTTATAAATGTCTCTTATTTTCATCGTCTTGTGCATGCATGCCAAATTCACCTTTCAACTCCAAATTTAGATCCGCCACTGAGACGCAAAAAAGGTAAACCTTGATTGTCTATCGTCTTGACGCGGTATTACATTAGACCTGGTGGGGCGCACTGCATTGTGTAGGGGACCACAAGACTAGAATGAAATTGAGATAATCTACACAAGTTCTTAATCTTAGATCAAGGAGATTTGATTTTGCGAGATCTCCACCATTTTAGATGAGATATATATGGCTCATGGCGGGTTTGTGACAGGTCGACAGAGGATGCGTACTCCTCCTAGACACCTGATCCCACCTCTGGTATGACCGTGAATGCCCATCTCTCTGATTTGTATTTTCTTTGGGAATTACAAGATTGAATACTGTTAGTTATCGTAGCCTTTTCATTTCTGAGATTGAGACCAAAAAATTTCTAGACGAATGTGCAACTTCAGCTCTGACTTTTTGGCACGCTTTATTAGGACATCAGGATCATTAGAACCCGCAGTACCAGCCAGCGCTCACGTTTACATAAAATTTGAGGATATTTCCACTTTGACATTGAATAGAGATTTATGAAGTTTTTTTCACACTCATTTCATACATTCTTGCAGTCTTTCTTTGGTTCAAATGCTTTCTGGCGTGTTTCATACGAATTGTGAGGCTGTTCTCGGCACAGTGATTCTAACTAAGGCTTACTCCGTTTACCTGATCAAGATACAGGGCTTAATTAAGGCGGGTGCGACCGGTCGACAGGGGTTTCTTACTCCCCCTATGCACCTGATTCCCCCTTCCACCAAATGCCCGTGTTTGCTCAACTCTCAAATTTATACTTCCTATAGGATTTATGAGATAGATAACTGTTCGTTGTATTTCCTTTTTTACGTATTGTTGGATGGTTGTACTGGTATATTGTTTAACGTCCAGCTCGAACATTTGTCACCCATATGGAAACACAAACATTGCCAGTGAAGGACTAAACAATTTTAGGCCTATGCTTGGCGCTTACGGCCTTTGAACTTGGAGGGATCTTTATCTTTGACACAGAACCTCGGTCTTTGCTGTCTTATCCGAAGGACCACCTCATTTAGTCGCCTTTTATAACAAGCAAGGGATACTTATGATCTATTCTAATCTCCTTGGGATGGATTCTCGTATGTATATTTATACCTACCTGCGCTCGCTCTAACGGTAGCACCGTCAATATATTTGATACATTTGACACCTTCTATAAAGCTTTTATTAGAATGTCTCTCGATATTCCCATGTAAAACTACAAACCTTTATTATGGTACCTACCTTATCTGATGTGTGATGGTTTTGACAATCAAGATACTTCCCTTTTATCAGAAACTTGTTTTTGAAAATTCTGGCTTTTCTGTCGTAATTGTAGCACCCGACCTTATTATGCACTCTTTTTCCTCTTTCCTTTGAAAAAGTATAGTCCTTCACTAAAAATTGAATAATTATACTCAAAAATATTTTGTGTCAATGTTCGTTAGAATATGTTCCATAGTTCTTGAAAAGAAATTGAAAATGTGGAAAGTTGACGATCAGTCGATAAACAAATTTTGACCTTTGGGCCAAGTGAGTTAACGTCGTACTTACTAAAGTAAAACTAATAACGTCAGGTGTGTGTTACAAAACAGTATACTACGAACAGTAATGGACGACTTTGCAAAGCTCAAATACTAGTGCAGAGGGCCCGTGTTCCTGAATGCTCGAGAGAAATGGCGACATCGCTATATGGATGAAAAATTATTTAATGTCAGACAAAACAAAATATTACATTCTATGGTACATGTATTAAGGTGGTGTATTTTACTTTCACATTACATACATACATTGATTACAGCACCTCACAATAATATATTTCACATTATATATGGTAATTACAGTACAATACTATTATATATTGCCTTCACGTCACATATAGTGGGGATCCGGGTAGTTAGAATAGATCCTCAGTACCCCTTGCTTGTCGTAAGAGGCGACTAAATGGGGCGGTCCTTCGGATGAGATCGCAAACCCGAGGTCCCGTGTCACAGCAAGTGTGGCACGTAAAAGATCCCTCCCTGCTCAAAGACCACAAGCGCCGAGCATAGGCCTAAATTTACAGCCCTTCACCGGTAATGGTGACGTCTCCATATGAGTGAAATAGTAATTACAATGCAATTCTTCAGTAGGGTTAAGAAATTTAACTCAACTACAATTCAAAAAGATAAATGTTGGTATTTTTTCTCTCAAAATTAGTTGAATGTTTGGCGAGTTACTCTTTGACGGCATCTCAATTACACGAAGCGTTTTTGCTTTTGACGAATTTTTCTCATAATGCAGCTTTAAGGGCACACAGCTAATGCGATTCCTTCACATTTCCTGAAGATCAAAGGATTTTTATACTAATATTTTTCTGTTAAACTGAATACTCCTATCTTAGTCCAGCTCTCTAAAACTCATTGAAATTGTTATACATGAAGATGCATCCAAGTCGCAGATTGTAATGAGTTTTATTCAGAAAAGAACATTTTTTTAATTTTCCCCATATTTCCTGTATACCACCATCCACCAATCCATTTTCAGAAGACTGCATGCTACCATGCCATTCAGCATTATCGTCGTCCCTTGTCCGAGACGTTGTGAATGAAAGTATATGTGTGACGAATTAAAAGTATTCTAATGTCGAAAATCTGTTGACTTTTGATGGCCCATCACGGCTATATCAATAGTGAAATTTTGAAGACGACCACAGCACGCAAAAACAGCTACATAAAAGTTGACTGTTGTCTTTTAAATTCCCTTCTACAAATAGAAAGAATAATTTCAAAAATATTTTAAACTGATATATTTTATCTATTATTTAAGTTCATATTCCGCAGATGGGTTTCAATATATATCCTTTCATCTTATTTTCCGTTACCTGTGTCTCACAGATGAATTTGTAGGCTATTGTACACGAGGCATCATTCCAGTGATACTCCGACCCGGGGTTAATGTGAACGCAATCCTCTCCACCCCTGTCATTGTTTGGTTCCCCCTCCACCCAGTCTGTGAATGAAAACGTCACTTGTGACGTCATCCAGTACCACTGACCCTCGATAATGGCGTCTGATCCTCCTATCCACGTACACTCTGTCAAATACACCGCTCTAAACTTCACATTTAAGTGATTATGAGATTCTTTCATTGATGGGCCATGACAGTGATAACGAAAATAGATGTGGAACAAGTCATAGCTAATAACTACAATGGATGCACATGTGACTGTTCTTCACAGTCTATTCAGTGCATTGTGACCTTTCATAACAACCAAAAATAATACCTTTATTTTTATACACGTATGAACTTTACTGCCATTGAATGGTGATTATACCACATCTGCATATCAACGCCTCAGTACAGGATATAGGAACTAAGAAAAATTGGAACTCTTCAGAAAAAGTTACGAATATTATACTTCACTTAGGCAACTCTTGTAAGTGATGGCTAAAGTCAATTCATTTCTGATACAAAAATATCTGCCCGATTTAAAGATTATTTTTCAGAAATGTAGCAAACGAATATCCTAGTACCAAAAAAGCTACATGTATTAGATAAAATTTGTGATGTTTGGTCGATTCAATAATAACTCGCAGCATATTTCCTCTGTTGTATAATATGTGAATACTTAATCAATTTATTAGATTTTCTTGAGTTATTTTTAAATGCAAACATCATTTTATTAGCTGCTTACTCTTTATATTTGTGATAAATGGATGTGAAAATGCAAGATAAACCGATGAATTGAACCGAACCCCCACCCCATCCCCCGATTTTGGGCTTTGGGCAGAACTACTTATCTTGCTAACTGAGAATTTTCAGGCAAATATGAAAGCAACTTTAATCTTTGTTTGCACCTCCCCTTTCCACAGCCAATATCGACGCTCATTGCCTGAGCTCATAATACCTGATACACGTAGTGTGCTTATTTACTGAAAAATTGCTCAAGTTAATGCAGAAAACGAGATCTCGTTGGTCATACTAAACATTAAAACCACAACGGAATCGGAGACGAAATAGAAGTTCCGATATTCCGTATATAGTATTCATAAAGTTTTGTGCATCCGTATCAGAATTTTGGTATCGGCAAAATTTCACACATGTCTCGTTAATAACAATGCTAGCCAAATTTGGCATAATGATATTGTATGAATTATGAAATTTTAAAGAAAAATATTAGGGCTGTCTGCTTTTCCTCAACTAATATACCCAACCTTGTGTATATTCATTGTTCAATACATACTTAATTGTGATCCTTCGCTACCTGTAACCTCTCTCTCTCTCTCTCTCTCTCTCTCTCTCTCTCTCTCTCTCTCTGTGTGTGTGTGTGTGTGTGTGTGTGTGTGTGTGTGTGCCCCTTGTGTACCAGTGATCTGATTTTGAGTTTATAAAGATTTGAATTCAATTAAATTGGTCGCAATCTGACTCAGATATACGTTCTGCAAGAGTTCCTTATCACCTGTCGTCCATTGACTTTACAACTCTACTAGGTAATATCACCTGACAATCTGAGGTCTTTTATATGTTGAACGATGAAGTTTCTCTCCTGTTCAGTCTCAAGTTCCGCCAATTTGGAATTCAAATTGTGACAGTGATGCTGCAAAATAAACATACAGTTTAGTCTTATTCTTAATATAAAAAAGAAAATGGATTTCTTCATTGACAATATCTTCGTATTCGTTGGTATTCCAACAGTTTGTTGGAATTCACATGGGCACGATTCGTGGTCCTTTGTTAGCTGGATTGTCTTCATATTATCATGAGGCAAATTTATTGAAAAGCTTTTATATGAGAAGATAAAATTATCGCTTTGGCCTTCAACTCGTCATTTAGATATATCGACACCGTTTTATCTATTAACAATAATCATTTTCATTCATATGTCAATTTGATATCTCCCAGTAAAATCGAAATAAGACACCACTGAATCTTCCCCGTCTGCTTCGTACTTAAATATTGTATTGAACATAGGTGTTAAGGGCAAACTAACAATTCAACTTTATGACAAACGTGATGATTTAAGTTTCGTTAACTTCCCATATTTAGGTAGCAATATTCCATTATCACCTGTATATTGTGTTTATATCTCTCAACTGATTCGATACGCAAGAGTTGTTATGTGTATGATCAGTTTTACGAAGGCTGATTGATATGTTGTGAGTCTTGCATTGAAGGAGGTTAGCATTGATGTCCTTTTTCAGCCCTACTATTCCCAGACCATCTAAGGCCGTGTACCCGAAGACTGGTGTCATTTGGCCAGTTTATATCGTCGAGGTAGCACTCTGAAGTAAACAAGGCAAATTACTTTTGCAAAGTGGACAAAACTGATGAAAGAGAAGTGATCCATTATTTGCATAAGAAAGGTTTGACTCCTACGGATAACGATGCTGATATGGTAGCAGCACTAGGGACAGATGTCACGTCATATGCTACAACATAATGGTGTGTGGCGGAATTTAAACGAGGCATGACCCCCTTCCTGGAAGACCTGTCACTATTGCAATTCCAGAAATGGCCAATAAAGTTCATGATATTGTTATGACTGACAGGCGAGTTACTGAAAGATATATAGTCAGTATATTTGGCATTTCACAGGAAAGAGTACATTCCATTCTGACAGGAGATTAAAAAAATTTCAGCCTGATGTGTACCAAGACTTCTGACAGTTGATCAGAAGCACACCAGACGCACTTTGTCGCTTGCTAATGTAAACCTTTAGAGGTAGATTCTACTAACTTTCTTCAGAACTCGAGAGTTGTTCCAAAATTTGAAACATCATTTCACCCCAGAGGCCAAACAACAATGAAAGCACCCAGGTTCATTACCGCCAAAGAAGGCAAAGACTGTTCCATCAGCTGGAAAGATTATGGCCTCGGTTTTCTGGGATATTGATAGTATTCTGATGATAGATAATCTCCAATAGGGAAAAAAGTCAATGGCGCATATTATGCATCACTTCTGAGACATTTAGTGGAAAATATCAAATCCAAGCGCCGCGAAAAACTCAGTAAAGGTGTGTCGTTCGATCGGGACAATGCCCCTGTTCACAAGTCTGCCATTGCCATGACTGCCATTAACAATTGTGACTTTAAATTGATTGAATATCCACCTTATTCTCCTGATCTCGCTCCATCAGACTTTCATGTATTTCCAAAACTGAAAATTACCATTTCCGGTACCCACTTTCAGTCAGATGATGACGTCATACATGTAGTGAAGGACTTTCTGAACGGTAAAGAAAAAGGACTTCATTGGGGCCCTCAAACATCGCTGGTAAAAGTCTATAGATAATAAAGGAGATTCTGTTTTGTCCACCTAAATTCAAACTTTTAAGTATGAGGCTCACAACACATCAATCATCTCTCGTAAATCGAGGCAGGCTACTGAAAAACAAGTTGATGCTACAAGGGTTTAAACAGTCTCTTTTACAGTCAGCATGTTCGGCTAACTTTGTATCTTTTTTAAAGTCTCAATTTCTCTAATTCAAGATAGCTAACACAAAAAAATGTACTAACTATGTACAAGTATAACTATTGTGTTTTGGAATCTTGCAGTACAGGTACACTTGCTATCTGTAGTATATTAACCGAATCACAGTTAAATTTGTGGGATAAGTAAAGTCATTAACTACAATCGAAAAGGTCATACTTTGCAAGACGGCAAAACCGTTATGCATAACTTATCACGTTTTCCATTAAGGCGTTGTGCAAATTATCACGTTTTCCATAGTTGTTAATCACCTCACATATTCATCAAACTAGACCCTGCTTCCTTATATTTATTATACGGTGGATGTGACCGGTCGACAGGGGATGCTTACTCTTCCTAGGCACTGATACCACCTCTGGTATGTCCAGGGGTCCATGTTTGCCCAACTCTTTATTTTGTATTCCGTATAGAAGTTATGAGATTGATCACCTTTTCGTGACATTCCATGTCTATTTCCACAGTCCCCCCACCCACACATTGACGTCATTCATTGACATACAAGTGCGAAATTTACATCCAGTTGTGAATATGGGGAAATTAACTCGTTGGAGCTTCAAATGTTATCGCAGAGAATAGAAATGGGAATGTATATATTCAATAAATAGATAAATTTTATTTTTGAAAATGCATTAGGGTATGAACTGAGACACTTCAAGCCATCATACTTTATGAAGCGCGGTAGTATGCGAGGAGTTCAGAGTTACTTTGCGTCACTCGACCAGAAAATCATGGCGTCGCCCACTATTTGTACATTGTGTGGCTCACTCTCTAAATTGCCGAAGTAAACTGATGCAACTGGATATGGCATTTAACTCAACAAGAATTTCACTCCTATTTCATTTAAAAATTCCATCATGCTTCTTATATTGTCGCAGTTCCAAGTAAATAGTTGACCGTTTATTTTTCGATTGATTGATTGATTGTATACTGTTTAACGTCCCGCTTGAGAATCTTTCCCTCATATGGAGACGTCATTATTGCAGGTGAAGGGCTGCAAAATTTAGGCCTATGCTCGGCGCTTACGGCCATTGAGCAGGGAGGGATCTTTATCGTGCCTTACCCACTGTGACAAGGGTCGGTTTTTGCTGTCTCATCCGAAGGACCGTCCCATTTAATCACCTCTTACGACAAGCAAGGGGTACTAAGAACATATTCTAACCCGGATCCCCATAGGATTAGTTATAGAAAGATGCCATCTTTTGTTTATACATTATATCACGTGTAATATTGAAGAAGCTATTTCTCGAATAAAACGTTCTATTCCACTAAAGTTATATGTACTTATATTAAACAGACCATTTTAAAGCAATATAAGCTGTCAAAATTGTTATTTTGGGGTTCCTAAAATTTAATCGAAATTTTGTAAACATCTACCTTCTAATACCTGATTTTATCGATTAAACTTTTGACATGTTGTATTTTTTGCATTAAATGTAAAAATTGTTCGACAGTTGAAATTAAGTCTTCCCGTACCTTAATTTTTCCGACATTATTTCCGTATGCAATGAACTAAAGTTGAACTCATTCGGCAAAATCAAATGCGCAAGCGCAATATTTCCGGTAAGCACGAAAGATGTCTGACACGAAAGGTTCGAAGCGAGGGAGAAAGCCGACTTTGACTGATTCGGGACGAAAAAGATATAAAAACATATAACATCGTTAACAATGCCAAAATAATGATGGTAACTAGATTTTATCTCACCTCGCCGTCCATATTTTAATGACCCGGATACAACCCGATCCACTCCGATCAGCATCAGAATCATTCGTGTCAACATCGGTTATCTTCGGGATTGTCGCCGACGATTAATCAGCTGCCGTTGTTAGGGTCAAACGGAATGTCGAGGAATATATTTTTCATCACGTAAAGGTGTGTAAACGATGCATAAGAGAGGAAATTCGATGCAGTTCTTTTTTTCAATCATATCAACGTTCATTTAACCTCTTTTAATGCCACTATAAAAAATTGCAATTTTGGCAGCTTATATTGCTTTAAGATATTTGATATCAAAAAGACGAACAAAAATGGCAGCAAATACTTTCCTGTTCTGTTACATTTGTTCCGCGTAGTCGTTAATACACCCTAGTTCAAATTTTCACCATGAACATTTATTTACTCTGAAGGTCTACATCCGCGGCATTTCCTTCACTTGATGGAAAAGGCCGAATGACGTTCCGATTGATCATCATAATAGAATTTCAATCATAAATGCTCTCATTATTAATTGTTCTGACTAAATTATTGAAATTTATTAAATTTGAGTTGATTGAAAAATATGACCGTTAAGTGAACGAAGTCTTCTACGTGAGATTCTTTTTTAAATGTCTTCATTACAAATCCCAATGATCAGTGAAATGCAATGAATATGTTACACAGTTAATGTTTTTGTAGTCACTTTGTTTATCATGCATTCGGATACGAAAATGAAAAAAATCCTTGGCTTTTTTAAATTAGCAACGGAATGAATGATCAAGATTAAGCACCTGGTCACTTTTCATGAGCTTGTTCCTGTCTACCATGCTGTCTTTCAATAAGGTATATGCAATCTGAAAATTTATGCCACTTGAAGACTGAAGAGACGACCATCAAGTATAATATTATAATATTGCATAATATTATGTTGAAAATATAAAACGAAATCTTTGCTTCACGTATGATAAATATTCTGATCTTTTTGTCATCTCGATTAGAGTTGTTTTATACCCCCAGATCCCTTGTATTTCAGATCACTAGCATGCCTATCTAAAATAATAGTAATGGCAATACATTTGTCCCTTTCAGAGGTATCATCCCACCCCTTCCTCAGAATAAGATGATTGACCCTTTACCATTGCTGACGGCATAGTGGCGACAGTGTGAATAACTATATAACAGGAAGGACCAAAGGCAACCCAACCGTCTGGACACGATGTGTTTCCTGTGGCTGCTGAAGCTGTCAAAAGAAATAAAACAAATTGCATTTTTTTTTTCAAATGGCAAATTATACTTGAATGCTTTCCTCAATGAGGGAACCAACAGCAGAATCAGACCTGTTGACTTTTAATCAAGAAATTTAATAAATGCTCTCTCACCGTCAATTTTGCCCCCTTTTCGTGGTACTTTAGTTTTATATGCTTCTTCCATGTGATATATCAGGTTCTCATAAGAATTTTCCAGCCTCTGAATTCGATGCGCCTGTTCGTCATTCAAACGCTTGATGTAATCATCATAGAAAATTTTCATTTTCCCATACTTTATATCACATTCAGACTTCACGGCCTGAAGTGTATCCTTGCTTGTTTTCTCTGTCTGTGCGAGAATTTTCTGCATTTTCTCATTCACTCCCTGCAAACGTCTGTCATACCAATAGGGGACGATCACAATAGCTACCCCTACCACCAGCATCAGGGCCTCCCGGCTGAAACTGGTTTCCTCTGGCATTTTTGGTCCTAGATTACAAATACCGAGCGATGATTATTTGCTGCTTTCGATTTACAGGAAATTCCCCAAAGTATATATTTATAATGATGACGAAGGTTCGTTGCGAGAAATTGGCTTTTAAATATGTGTTGAAAATACAGTTTGGAAAAGAGCCATGGTATTTTCTTTGAACATATATATGGACTATGATTTTAAGCGTCGTTAACGTTGTAAACTCATCAAAACATTGAATGAAAATTTAATTAAAGAGAATGCCAACAACAGACAATCATCTAGCATGCGGAATATTAATAATCTATAATAATGCATTCACTTTAACGAACTTCGATATTCTTTACACAAATTAACCACACACTGAAAAATAACATAAATCAATCAGTTCACCCTGTTTACTATTACTGTTTGATATCATTTACGAGATTATATAGTCAAAAGGCGACATCATACCATATACGTTAGATGTGTTCAATGTATTACAGAAACACTCAACGTATCGGGTCTTGCATGCACTTATACTACTTTAATTGAAACATCACACTAAACTACACACTGAACAGGAATCTCACACCCCAGTGCTCTGATTTTTCATTCAAAAGTCCTTAACATTTAAATCCAACACCGCATCAAGCACAATCACCTCGTGAAACGAAAGGTACCTGTAAAATGTGAAACGAAATAAAAATTTACCGAATCGAAATGACACAAAAACGAAATCTAACTAAAAAACGCATTGTGTAACCGAACTCTTTAATTATGATAGATAAAATGGTAAAATATTGGGGTATTTCAGGCTCCCATAAAAATTGCCACATGTAAATGATATGTATGTACATATGTGGATATTGTTGGTTTTACAAAATGGACAAACAAATTCTAATAATAAATTGGCGCAAATGTGTCATATATATATATATATATATATATTTGTGTGTGTGTGTGTGTGTGTGTGTTATTTAACGTCCCGCTCGAGAATTTTTCACTTATATGGAGACGTCACCATTGCCGGTGAAGGGCTGCAAAATTTAGGCCTATGCTTGGCGCTTGTGGCCTTTGAGCAGGGAGGGATCTTTAACGTGCCACACCTGCTGTGACAGGGGACCTCGGTTTTTGCGGTCTCATCCGAAGGACCGCCCCATTTAGTCGCCTCTTACGACAAGCTAGGGGTGTGTGTGTCTGGAGAGAGAGAGAGAGAGAGAGAGAGAGAGAGAGAGAGTTATCTTTTTAAATCTCTTATCTCATTGCATGTTATTGATAATTAATTATTATATAGCTAACGTATTCGTATAATATGGTACTAAGAGGGCGAGTCAGTTAGTACCTATCCTGTCCCATTTCCGATTGACCGAGACGGTCATAATTTTCATGCCTTGTTTCAAAACACGTTTTATATCTGAGTGCACAATTGCACGCGTATCAAGTCATTTTTAATAGGATATTGCATGTCAAACATGGCGAGTGATGTAAAGGCATGCTTTTCATCTAAAGTTCAGTAACATGCTGTAATTCGGTACTTGTATTTAAAAGGTAAATCAGGCAAAGGAATACACAGCGAGTTAGCTGATGTTTATGGGTCCTCTGCGCCATCTTATGCTTAGGTTAAATTCTGGGTAGGAGAATTCAAACGTGGTAGAACGTCTTTAAAAGATGAAGCCACCAACGAAGACATGTGTAACAAAGTTCGGGATCTGGAATATTCAGGTGGAAGAAATAGCGCAGGCATTAAGCATTTCACATGGTGGCCTTTCCACAATCTTACATGAACGTTTAGGTATGCGGAAGCTAACAGCCCGTTAGGTCCCCAAATCCTTTCGCGATGAGCAAATAGCAACCAGAGTATCGGTATGTAGCGCCTTGTTGAAGCGTATTAGGTCAAAGGATGATTTTCTTTTGAGTCTGATGACTGTCGATGAGACTTAGGTTCACTATTATGAGACAGAGAATAATTCTCAGAGTCGTCAGTGGGTAGGGTCGAAGTTCAAGACGCAACCATCTGCTGTCAAGGTGATGGCCACAGTATTATGGGACGTAAAAGGCGTTATTATATTGGACTTTTTACCCAAGAGAAGTACAATTACTGGAGTGTACTATGCAAACTTACTAGACCAGCTGACAACCGCCATCCGTGAAAAATACCAAAGTAAACCTGTAAAGGTGATTTGCTACAACAGGACAACGCGAGAGTCCACACTTGCAAAGTTGCAATGGATGCTGTAGAGCGAAATTAATACTACATCTTGTCTTTTCGCTTGACCTAGCTCCTAGCGACTTCTTTCTATTCCTAAACTTGAAAAAAGATATCCATGGAAGTCATTTCCGGTCTAACGAAGAAGTCGTGAAGGCAGTTGAGGAGTGGGTCAGTGGAAAGGAGCCCGACTTTTTCAGGTCTGGGCTGATGACACTTGAGCACGTTGATCTAAGTGCATCACGCTACATGGCAATTACATCGAAAAAGAAGAGGTGGATCTCACCCGGAAATAAGTTAGGCTGGTTACTTGCCCTCGTATATAGTTCATTCATTATTGAAAGTACTCGCACTTCAGCAGTTCGAGGTAAAGTAAGATATTACACGTGTTCCTGCTCTATGTTTTCTTAGACAACAGCCTCTTTAAACAATGTTTGAACGCTTAAACTGTATCAGTCAAATCAAAAGATCACTTCAAAGAGGAGGTGAATTTCATATTATACATGTGGGATTTTAACAGGGGCCTGATATGCTCACCTATCTTGCCATTGTTTCTAATTATAATTAAATAGTTGTAAAACTATAATTTTGATCCGATTGATGGAGAAAAACAAGATATCAAGAATAGTTTTTAAGAATGTTTAAACATAGTTTCCGTTATAATTTAATTGAATGACGAATTTAGAGGGGGCGGGGGCCCCGAACCAATACCAAATATCATCACAAGTATAAGATCTCACATCATATATGTACATATGTGATGTGCATGAAGATAAACAAATAAATTATCCTGTTGTTATTTATTGATTCTATTATGTACAAAGTATTGCTAGAATAACTCATAAAAGAATCTTAAAACCCTTAACATTCTGGAACCCCCAGACTCCCAGCTTACCCCCTCCCTTTAACAAACCCTGGATCTGCCACTGGAATGTAAAGACATGACTTTCATCATGATTGAATTAACAGATCTATTTTTTTTTTAATTTTGCTGATGATATGAATTTTACAATATTTCCAAAAAATCTTTGGAATTTGTAGATATTTTTTTCATGCATAAAAATGGGTAATTGTATTGGTGTGTATCGAGAACAACACTAGTACCCTCTTACCTAAAGATGACAAAATTGTGACTGCCCCTATACAGTCCTTGTTCCTTCCTTCCCAGAATGTGAGGAGGAAAACTTAGAAACTTACATTGTGCCTCTTTGTTGTCCAAAACTTCATGTCGAATGTACACTCAAGGGCAGTAAAATTATTATCTCTAAAGTTGTAGGATTGTTTTGGTAACACTCAGTCGTGTTTTACTAAATACATTCTCATCACGGTGGGTTTTCTACCTCACAATCAACCAGGTCATAACATATTGCAAACATCTAGGAAATACTTGTTTACATGTTGATTAAGTTTCTTTAATGGTGCTGATTAATCAAATATGTTCTTGCTTTACTGCAAAGTGTCAAACTTCAAATACTGTGTTGTGTAGTTAATATCTACATGGTGAGTGGTTGTACCTCTTTTAAGAACAACTTTGTAAAAACAATCTATATTACCTACGGCAAATGCTGTGATCTGAATTCTTGTGAATCCGATACATTCTAAGAACGTAATTTCTAGACTGATTTGAAACAGAATATTCTGCATCTTGAGTGTACACTTCGATAATTTAATCACTTGGTATTGATGACATTGATGCTTAAACTTTGAAAACATTGTTTCGTATTGACATATAGTAATTTGTCAACTTACTTTTACATTAAGTTTGTCTCCAAAGCGCACATCAGTGATAGGATGTTGGAATGTTCGTACATTTTACGTGATTTGTAGGCTATCACAAGTGATATGCGAATTGGACCAGTGTGGTATAAATATCTTAGCATCAGTAATCCAATGCTATTCATTCATCAACGACGACAAAGGGGAGGAAAAGGATGAGTGTTATGAAGCATTAAATGGAATTACATCATCTATTCCCAAGCATGATATCTTGATCGTGAGGGAAGACATGAATGCAAAAGTAGGTAAGGACAACATCGCCATGGAGTATGTAATGGGTCGACAGGGCAAAGGTGTGAGGAATAACAATGGAAAGAGGCTGATGGATATCTGTATGTCTGGTAATTGTAGGGAAACATTTCAAGCATAAGGACATTCATACATTAACATGGACCTCACCAAATGACAGAATAAAAACATCAGACAGGCCACATCATGCATGATAAACAGGATTGATTAATTGATTGATTGTATATTGTTTTATGTCCCGCTTGAGAATTTTTCACTCATATGGAGACATCACCATTGCCGGTGAAGGGCTGCAAAATTTAGGCCTATGTTCGGAGCACGCTGTAGACAATAATGGAGGGATACCGAATACCAAAAAAGATCATGGGCATCATAAATGACATGTACACAAGATTCCGATACACAATGAGACACGGGGGTGGATCAACATCTGAATGGTTTCTGGTGACATATCTGCTGTGAGACAAGGATGCATCATCTCAGCATTTATGTCCTTTCTCTGCATTGAGTGGATAATGAGACTAGTGACAGAGGAGTCTCTGGGTATTTACAGGGAGTCTGGAGGATGTAAGGCTTTGCAGATGACACAAGTCTCCTGAGCCACAGTTAAAGGAAAAGGGTGGAAAGATCGGTTTGAAAATCAATAAAGGAAAGCCATGTTTACGAAAATGAACAATAGGAACACCATCGCATCCAGCATAGATGGAGAAGATCTGGAGGAAGTAGAGACATTTTGCTACCTTGGGAGCATGGTAAACCAACGGTGAGGTGAAGGAGGAAGTCAACATCGGGAGAGGAAAAGCATCTACAGCATTCAGAAAACAGGGTAGCATCTGCAAATCAAGGAAAATCTCGAGAAAGACCAAGGTTAAGCTGTACAAGAACAATGTTAAATCTGTTGATTTTTTTTATATGAAATTAATCCGATTTTTTTAATATACATTTCAGGACAATGTCCTAATATTATAATAAATTGGAAATAAATAGAATGGAGAAAAATGTTTAGGGACTAGCTATCAACAAAACTTTATCAATTGCAGGCTCCGTCACTCTGAAGAATATTAAACATTACCAAATTCAAGAGACATTAGCGAAAAAAAATATTTAATCCATTTTGACGACACGATGTTAAATCACGATGTGTCAAAATTGTCTCCCCGAAGGAGTTTTATCCATTTTCTTCTAATCGATGAAGCTTTCTTTTTCGAGGGAAAAGCAAAATTCTGAACATTTTGCATGTAGTTGTACTTCCCTCTCTTCCCATCGTCTGTTGACCACCCAGGAACTGCATGAAAGTACCACTTTTTGCCGGTATTCATAACGAGAGAAATGTTACTAATACGAACAAATTTTATCGGAAGTAGTCCTGAGGAACATTTTTTGCCCTGTCACGTGATCGACTAAACGCGGAATAAAAACGGTGATCCGGACGAACTCGAAACGTGGCTATTGGAGACATAAACATGGACATAAAGCACAGAAGGTGGAGATATCTGGGACATGTACTTAGAATGGTGGAAGGTAGCATTGAAAGAAGATCTATGAAGTGGGTACTACCTGGAAAGAGAAAACCTGTGACACCCAGAATATTATAGTTCGCAACGTTTTCATCGACATATATTAAGATTTAAAATCCCTTGAAAGGAATAACATAATCAGAATTAACGTTGATTTCATTTTTACAAATTCAGTCGATCGGGATACTGGATAGATTTTTCGGTTGATTCCTCGATCATCAGACAAAACATTATTAGTGTCATTTTATGAATAGTTACTTATTATTTTCTGGTTTCTTATGGTCTTGGTGAAATATATCATCATTAAATAAAGTTACAAATAAATATTTGAGAATTTAAGTAGAATGGTACCCTAGAACGTCATAGTACCATAATGTATTGTTGGGGACTTAATTTAAGATATACTATTATACTTGTTCAAACAGTCTTCTAATAAGTACTCAGAATATTCTTAACACTCGATTAGGTTAAATTCATCGCAGAAAGTTGGGGGGGGGGGGGGTGTTGATGGCCTTAGTGAGTGAGAATAACCTGAATTGTCATCAAAAAGCATTTCAACGATTTAACAATTTATTTACAATAGAATATATCAATGAAAAATATTAGCTTATAGTAAGCAAAGTTCAAAACTTCACACACAAGAATAAGCCTATTGACAATACCGTCGAAGTATGAAATACACAAATCAGTTAAGTCCAGTCCCCAGTAATGTAATATTCAATGTAATTCTGCAAAGTGTCCTTTTAGCCACAAAATCTACAGTCTATTTATACTAAAACACAATTTTAGCAAGTGCAGTTCTGGAAATTTAAACAAAATAAATTACTACTGAACGCTCCAAAATATTCTAGAAACTACCTTTATAAATATAGCTAAATACGGAATTCTCTAGAAATTCAAGTGTGGCAGTAAACAGTGACTGAGTAAAGCATCTAGTGCATGTGTAATACACAACGTGACGTATAGTACATTATCAAAACAACCTTCGTTTAAAATCTTATTAGCACCATCACAATCTACAAGACTACTATTTATCACCATAAAGATGTACGCCCCTGAAGTCGCAAAACAACTTGTTCAAGTC
Organism: Ostrea denselamellosa; assembly: GCA_024699665.1. Lineage (NCBI taxonomy): Eukaryota > Metazoa > Mollusca > Bivalvia > Ostreida > Ostreidae > Ostrea > Ostrea denselamellosa. Next base: position 17,734,783 of record JAMZEH010000055.1, read on the forward strand.
TTGCTGTGTATATAAAACATTTGTTTTAAAACCATTGATCCGGTCGCGGTAGCTCAGTGGTTAGAGCGTTCGCTTCGTAACCGGGAGGTCGTGAGTTCGAGCCCCGTTCGTGCCATGGCCGCGTCAAACCTAAGACCAAAAATAGGTAGTGATTGCTCCTTCGTCAAACGCTCGGAATTTGGAAGTGAGAATCACGGGTCTTTCGGATATGACCTTAAAAAAACGGAGGTCCCGTGTCACGGTAGGCGTTGGCACGTTAAAGAACCCTCACTGCTACGGTCCTGAGCGCTAAGCATAGGTCTAAATTTGTGGTACTTCACCTACAGCTGGTGACGTCTCAATATGAGTGAAAAATTCTCCACGGGACTTAAAACAAACAAACAACAACAACACCATTGATAAATTCTGTATTCCTTCTTACGTGATCTTAAATATGTTGCGCTACATGATAATATGATATAATATTTGGAACTGACTATTTTTGCTGTGGGTGGGGTTTTTGTAAATAAAGGATGGGAATTTAAGTAGAATTTTTCTTTTTGATAGTGATTTGTATTCATAACATCCGATATTACAGGCTTCCAAGACTTATAGCAGGAATTCTAGAGATTCGGTGTTTATTGATAAATTACAAATTATCATACTTTGAAGAAGGTGTAGTATTACAACATTGTAGGTACATATTTTTGTTTTAGTTCACATAAAATTTCAGCCGTAAACTGCACTTGCAGCTCTCCAATTCGGTGATTTCAATATGTACCTCCGTATTTTACCCTAAATTCTAGGAGATAAAATGTTTATAGCATGATACATAATTGTACTGTTTATAACATTCAGCTAAATGTAGAATTTTAGTGCAAAGGGGTCATCTTCATCTGGCTCACTAAAGGTCATAGGAAACGGAGTCTGTCAATTTATATGTCCAATTTTTGCAGAAAACGAAAAAATTATTGGATTAAGACACTATATGCACTGCTTTTCTAAGTGGGTGCAATGATAATGTAATAAATTTGTGAAACATTACAAGTCTACACGACTATAATGTCAATGATGGGACATTTCACTAATGCACAAAGGTGTAAGTGAAGTCGTATACACATTGTTCATACAAAAAACCAAGTATACGGAATATCTTTTACCGACATCAACAAGCAATCCTGTATTTCCTACAATATATACTTCTACTACTGCATCCAAACTTTTTAATTACAAACTTTACAATTCCTGGATAGAGATCATCTTAAACCAATCCGTCTATATGTTCTTTTTCAGCTGCAGTACAACTGGACATATCATTATTGGTAATGTCAATATAATTGAAAATGACGACCTGAAGTCGTCAAAAGTTGTAAATAAAATTTTGTGCATGATAGAAATACATTGTTTGTAGTTTTATTCTGTAGGTACAATAAAAAAATTCAAACTATTTGAAACTGAAAAACGTTTTTATTTTCTATAAATATTCAATTATCTATATTAAGAAATGTTGATCTATGCCGGTATTTTCTCTGTTCCATGTTTATTATACAATGATTCCCCCGATATCCAGGTCCCGTGGGAATCCGGGTAAGAATGGGTCCTCACTACCCCTTGTTTGTGGTAAGAGGCGACTAAACGGGACTGTCCTTCGGATGAGACCGCAAAATCCGTGGCCCGTATCACAGCAGGTGCGGCACGATAAAGATTCCTTCCTGCTCAAAGACGTTAGCGCCGAGCATGGGCCTAAATTTTGCACCCCTTCATCGGCAATGATGACGTCTCCATGTGAGTGAAAAATTCTTGAGCGCGCCGTTAAACAATATATATGTAACCAACTAACTGATATCCATAAGTACTTTATATAAGTTATAAAGCAGAGGTTTTTAAAAACCGTTCAAATTAAAATTTTGTCATTTTAACCAGTTTGTGCTTGTATGTGTGTGTGTTTTGTTGGTTGGTTTTTTGTTTGTTTTGGGGGTTTTAGTTTAGTTTTGTTTCGTTTTTGTTTGGTTAGTTATTATTTGGGGTTTGGGGGGGGGGGGGGTTGTTTGTTTGGTTGGTTTTTTTTTTGCTTTGTTTTGTAATTTTTTTTGTGGTTTTTTTTTTTTTTTGTTTTTTGGTTGGTTTTTTTTTGTTTGTTTTTTTGTTTTGTTGTTGTTGTTTTTTGGGAGTTTTTTTTGTTGTTTTTTTTGTTTGTTCTTTTTGTTGTTGTTTTTTTTTTGTTTTTTGTTTTTTTGTTACATTTTCGTTGGTTATTGATTAAATTACTCTTTCATAAGTGGACGTTAGTACAGTTCTTCTACTTTTAACCCATAATAATGCAAAGTCACTTAGAGTTACTTTGAAAGGTCCGAAATTCAGAAAGATCCCATGAGGACCCGGTTAGAATAGGTTCTCAGTACCCCTTGCTTGTTGTAAGAGGCGACTGAATCGGGCGGTCTTTGGACAATGGTGACGTCTCCATATGAGTGAAAAATTCTCAAGCAGGACTTTAAATAATATATAATCTATATAATCAGAAAGACCCGATCTATCAATTAGCAATAGAACTTTATCTGTACTATGAATTCTGTCGGAGATTATGCCAGGCGATGGGCAAAATATGAAAAGAAAGAACTTGACATTTTGTCAGAATGGATAAAGAGTGTAAGTGGAATATTAAAATGTCGCATTAGACACGTTAAGAGTACTATCTATACTTTTGTATTGGGTTACATAAGGAATATGTACTTGTTCCAGCTGACAAAACCCGTTACAACATTGACTTTGTTTCACAATTGTGTGCTAGAAGAACTTGGCTTTTTAAATTCCATATTTGATAATCCAACTTATTCAATAAGTTCCCTTTCAAAAGAAGGAATTCTTCGAAATTATGTTTCAGTTTTAAACAGATTTCACTCAATAGAAGGAATGAATCCAAGTTGCCGTATCTATATTGGATTCCAAAACTTCACAAAAGTCCTTACAGAGATAAAATGCAAAATTTAGAAAATGTTCTACCAATTCGCCATTTTTACTCCTTGCGAATATTTAACTGCTGAGAAGAAGATTGATTGTCTGATTAATTATATATTGTTTAACGTCCCTATCGAGCATCTTTCACTCATATAGAGACATCACCATTGCCGGTGAAGGGCTGCAAAATTTAGGCCTACGCTCGGCGCTTATGGTCTTTGAGCAGGGATGGATCCTTATCGTGCCACACTAGCTGTGACAAGGGGCCTCGATTTTTGCAGTCTCATCCGAAGAACCTCCCGATTTAGTCGCCTCTTACGACAAGCAAGGGTTACTGAGGATCTATTCTAACAACCCAGATCCCCAAAGGGCAATATGAAGAAGAAATTCAGACCTATTGTGCCACGACATAAGCAAGAAGTGGTGTAAATCAACCCTGGAATATTAGAAACTGCGAAGAACTTTTAGTAAATTTCGAAATCTCAAAACTTTTCCAACTGCATCAAAACGTAAGACTTTTTAACAGTTTACAACACCATTCCTTATGATGAATTGAAGACTAGGTGTTTTGACATAAAAAAAAAAACCAACTGTTTCCTCAGTATATTGTGAGTCATCCAAAAAAATACTCTCTGTTTCTACCCACAAGTACTCTATAGTTGATAATAGAAAGCAGCTAGACTTCTTCCATTGAAAAAAAAAATCACATTTTGTTTAAATATGGTTTTTGTTGTATATGATATATGCATGTAAAATACAATCAACAATTAGTTTACTTGAAAATATATTACATTTAGTAATTTAGTAAATAAAGTAAACTTGTTTGATTCTTCACTCATATGGAGACGTCACCATTGCCGGTGAAGGGCTGCAAAATGTAAGCCTATGCTCGGCGCTCAGGGCCTTTGAGCAGGGAGGGATCTTTAACGTGCCACACCTGCTGTGACACGGGGCCTCGGTTTTTGCGGTCTCATCCGAAGGACCGTCCCATTTAGTCGCCTCTTGTGACAAGCAAGAGGTACTGAGGATCTATTCTAACTCGGATCCCCACGGGATCAATTGAATGTTGAGAAGAGTACACACATTCTAGGCGGCGGGATGAATGCTTTCTCCAAAGACCACAACCTCAGTTTCTTAATTCATATTGGTAACTTTTTCGGAATCTTCCAGTACTCCCCAGCCACATAAATATAGCATCATTATGTAGAGATTTGGGTTGTTGGTCCCCTTAAATGATTAATATAGAAAATATCGAATCGCTGTGTTTTCTACGCATTGCTATAAAATTCTTTTCGAAACCATATTATTGTAAATAGAAGAAATGGTAAAAATATTTGGGTTTATTATCTTCTCTAAATATATATTAATTTCTTTAGTTCAATATGCAATCCGTTGCACCGATTTAAAACCCGATATGTATTCATACCTCCTTTAAGCTTTATCGCAATCTCATAACATTGTCTGCCAAGTGACAATACATGCAGTCTGATAGTTCTAGACCGCAGGCCGTGACTCGGTTTTCGCCTTCGATTACCGAGCTGTTAATTGCAGATTAGTTTTCTTGTTTGGTTTAAAAAAGGAATAAAAAGCATTGATTGTTACTCGTCTCTCACTAAAGCAGAAATTCGATCAAATAGACACCCAGTAAAATCCCATAAATTTAAATCAGATCTATATTGACTTACCAATGAGGTATTTGCTTACGAAAGACAGGGCTCTTATATATGGTTTTACGGCCTCTAATATTTCGTTTGCTAATGTACATGAAGTGGGTGAACTTTTAAATGGTTTTAAATAGATCGTTTATACGTCCAAATCATGATCTTTTTTCCACAATAGCTTTTAACGAAATGAACCGTTATCTAATCTTTATGTGGTATTAATTGCGAACTGGAAACAATTCTTTCTATTACGAATATACATTACCTTTTGTCATTCAACATCTCGTAATCCTAAACATAGTCGTTCATAATATTATTTTCATTCTCATAGCAGACCGATTTATCAAGTTAATAACCTATTTTCAAGATGACAAGCTTAGTGGAAACAAACTGAAAAAAAAAAACAACACATAATGTACAACTTTGCACAGAAATTGTACTAAAATTCTTCAATATTGCCCTATGGATTGAAAGTTAATTAAATTTTCAAAAGCAAGTCAAGCGGGAGGGTGCTTTTTTTTTTCTTCTTTTTTTTAAAAAAAAAGGTTTAAATGTAATGCACTAGATTTAAAAGCGTCAATCTGAGGTGTAGAGCATTTAACGAGGAAATCGTTTTAAATATTTGTTAAATTCGGTGTCAAATATGTTCTTAACTTAAATTGCTTAACTGTAATTGCCTGCGAGAAAACGAAACAATTCCCATTATTTCTTGCAGAGTCTTTATCAGGGAGGTGACAACTAGTTTCACATATAGTTAAAACTCGTTATGTCAATATTTATTCTTCCAAATTGTTTGGTTTCCTAAAAAGTAAAGTAAGAAGATTAAATTGCCATTGGCTAAAAGATAGTTTTATTTATTTGACTTAAAAATCGTATAGCATTTACACCGGGTTCAACGCAACATTTGTGGGTTGTTGAAACGCGGTTTCAATTTACCTGTGCGGAAACCACTCTGCAGGTAAGTATTTTATCAAATATTCCTCTTAAGCCCGGAAAACAATGTACAGGTTGTCTGGTAGTGTGTCTTTATACTAATGCTATCCGAAGACAGATATAACCCGTAGAACTGGAGGAGAGCATTCATGGACGGCTGAGGTGCTATCCCGCCAATCGCATCTATCTATCTATCTATATATATATATATATATATATATATATATATATATATCAGCGAATTAGCAATGAACTCTTACATAAACATAACTGCCCTAAGTGAAGAAATATTTAATATAAAGCACAGACTATTATATATATTAACATCGTTTTGCTGTCGCTATTAATGATTTCGCAGATTCTGCAATCGAACCAATAAATGTTGTGTTGAACCCTGTGATTCACACTTCTAAACCTGTTTGTCAACACTAGGCAATCATCCCCTGTATATACCATTACAAGTAAGTAACCAATTAAAAGTCCAATATCAAGAAACTTCGTCTTCCGAATGTTCCACAAATTCCACCTCTTTCAGTGCCAGATTCTGTGTTAAGGAGCTAATCGTTTACCTGATGTACAAGTGCTTGTCAGTAATCATAACGTCAGAAGACACCTGCGTTTCCTTGCCTGCAATAAACACTCTCATGTTACATATTTTATAAAGCAGTTATTTATTTTCAGTCATATTTGCCATATGCATCTGGAATTAAAATGGCAAAGAATCCGTTAAACCCCGCCGTTTTATTTGGGAACAAACAACCTTCAAGGAATTTCTTAGCATAAAAATTGCATTCTCACGGATCATATAATAATGAAAACTGAAGTAACATTTTTAAATATTTACATTCACTAGAGTTTTGACAGTAATAAACTTTTTCTGTCGCATTGTTTTAAAAGTGTACTGTAACACACAAGTTATCTCTCAGTTTGGCATAAAAGGGCCAATACCTTGAACCACAAAATAAACATAAGAATTTAGGAATAAATGTCCAGTTTGTATTATGAGGGATATAAAAACAAAGGATACACGAAACAATATTTTTGCATAATCCGAAAAGCCGATCAAGAAAATTATTCCATACTTCATTTAATTTTATACCCCAACAATACAAATAAACGACACTAGGCATTTATTCTTCAAAGAGAGTTAAATTTTCTGTCTTCCCTATAACCACCTATTGATAGTGGTTCCAACTTCTAAACGCTTGCCAGCAATTTCGGGAAGAAGTCCTGAGAATGAGTTCTTTTGGACCGCGGATTTATCCTTTCCGCTGAGACTGGATATACAGTGGACACTGTCTGGGGTGGGCGGTTCCGGCCGAGAAACTCCAGGTGAAGAAGTCTCACACACAGAGGGAGGAGCTGAGTGCGTGACCTTGGCGGTCCCTCCCGTCGTCCGTCGCTGGCTTTTGTTGCCAGTAAGAGTATTAAACAACGATTGCTTGGTTGTCTCTATTGCCAATTTGTAAGAGTTTAGAGCCTTTTCAAGCTCTGGACTAGCAATGTGAAAATTGTCAGGTATAGAAGGAACACTTATTGTTGCTGCGTCATTTCCGGTTGAATTTGTGTACCGTATGTGATTGTTTTTTGGTTTTTTGGTCTCTGCGGCGAGTATTCTCTGGGCAGGAGTCACTCTCTCCACTGGCTTTAACTCCCCTCTCTGAGCAATGGATCTCACAGTCATTACTTCATCCGTATTTTGCCCATCCTTTTTATTTTGTAAATTCTTTGATGTCAGATCTCTGTTTTTATTTTGAAGCAAAATTTTTGATAAGTCTGCAGCTTCCTGTGATTTCCGTAGCCTAGAATCGCGTCTCAGTTCTTCATTTAGAACATTAATTCTAGTGGATATTTTGTCTATATTCACGTCACTAGAAGATTTTTTTAATGTATCAGACTTTGATTTCTGGTGTGCTTCATATTTGTAGTCTGTCACACACTCTCGTTTGGATTTTGGAGCTTCTAACTGCACGCTAGGAACACGGTTACTTTCTACAACACGTTCGATAGACTTTTCCACTGGCGTTTTATTACTTGTAGATTCCACTACTGTTTCCGACATAACCGATTGTTGTCGGCGGTTGTGGTTATGAAATTTTACTTCCAAATCTCTTCTCAAGCTTCGCTTCAGCTCTTTGTTAAATCGTTTATTTTGCCAGTTCATAGAAACTAGTTCCGGGTATTTTTTATGAATTGTGTACCAGTCACGTTTGTCACGATATTCTAATATTTTTACCGTCCTGTAATAAGCGTTATTCGTGACGTAACGGTACGTCCCTTGCTCTACATTTGCTTTCCAGCTCGGAACGGGGAATGTGTCAAAATCCTCACCCACACATTTAATGGAGACATTACCGTCAGCCTCCTCCATCTTGTTGACATCACGACTCTGACGTTTGATAACGTTAGTAACTGTTGACGTTGGAACATATCGTGGAAACGGCACTGTATTCGTCCAGGCACTGACAGCCTCGTTCCAGTCGCTGTGTACAGTTTTTTTCTGAGTTGTGTTATTTAAAGGGTTGCATTTATCACTTTGATCAATAAGAGCATTGGTGTAATTTTTATCATTATCGTAATGATTGTCGTATGAATCAGAATCTGAATAAAAATCCTTGAATATGTTCACGAACGTCATCTTGTGGCTCTCTGTAACGAGTAAACAATGCCATTACTAAAACTGTTCAGATATACTGATCGACCATTACTAATTTACTAGCTCGAATCCTAACTGCTCTCTCATTCATCTTTTAAAGACTTGCGCAAGAGAATTTAATTAGCCTGTTGGTGTATATTGATTAACCGGCTAACGATCTTTGGAAAGCTCAGAATTTGACAGCCAAACATTTAAATCCTTTAAGCAGTTATTAACCTGTATAACACTGATATAAATTTTCATGTCGCGTAAACGGAGCATATGATATTCTAACAATTGATTTGCAAGGTTTTCTCCCCGTTTTCTTTTAATATCAAGTCCAATATTTCCTAGAACCCGTCATCACTCCATGCTAGTAATACATTACTTTCATTTCCAGCCTTACCTCATTACTTTTTACTATCCAGGTCAAAATGTCACGTTAAGCCTATATCCAGTTCAGTGTAAAATATACACCCTTTTCCGTGCTATTGAACACCTGCATAATTTTTTACACACTGTATACATTTAAACATTCACATGTAAACTTATATACATAGTAAGCTCTAGGCCATAATTTTCACTTGATAAGCGAACAACAGAACAGCGAACAGAGAGCACCTCTGGCCGCTTCTAATATTCACGTGCGTCCACATAGACGCACTTATGAAAACTATCACTCCGTATAAGTTTTGTTTTGTCGAGCAATTTATTAATTTTAAATGTCCTATCAAGACATCTAAAACGGTCACGGTAAAGTGCTTGGCCTCACCGTGGCAACTAAAAATATACGCCTCTTACCTTTAAACTGGTCCCCTCGTTTGTTTATCAATGCTTATATCAATAATAAAATTATTCTCATTATCGTAATATCAATAGTTTTCCATTTTACAGAGAAATTAACAATATACTACCTTTATAAAATATTTACTCAAAGAGAAAATCGAAGAAAAAAATCCAAAATTAAGTTATGCTAATGATGTAAGGGGCACAAGAAAAACAGGAAATGTTACTCGCACATGCGCAGATGAATTTACCGCCGATCTTTCTCAAGCACTGAAGCCAGAGAAAAACAAGGAAAGAAATATGATTCGCCACAAATTGAGAAAGGGTATCGTTCATTCCTCGGTGTTTTTAGCCAGCCAGCATTGGCAATATTCAGGAAATGGGTTTCGTTGTTTGAACCAGGTATTTAAACTTCTAACTTGGTAAATACAACTTTCAATATTTTTCACCTTCATTTTAAGGATTCAAAAGAAAACGGACATATGCTCCTGTTTTTTTTTGTTTTTATTGTTCTGTTTCTTTTTAAGTTTCATTCACTGTACTGTACATATAAATTTGCGAACAGTTTGTATGGATAATCTATATGCAATGTGTGATATCTGATACCAAAATTGAGCAGATTATGTCTGCAGAGATTTATTTATTATCGTCAACAATAGAAAATAAGCTATTTTTTTACCATGACTTTTGTATATGATAAATGGTCATTTTTATATCATATTGTTGTTAACTAATCATGTTTCATTGATGCTCTTTGTACACGATTGGTAATTGTTGTAATTGCAAATTAATTGTAACCTTTCATTGTAAAACTTTTAATGCATTCTTCTTGAAAGCAAAATCTCCATTATGACCAGAGTTTGAATTATAACTGTTGACATTTACCATCGCAAGGGAAGGGATGACATTCGAGAGATCTAAATGTGATTTCTTTTAAAATGTTAAGATAGTATGTATCAAGGATAGTGAAGTTAACTTATATGACTTTTTTCATACTTTGGTAATGGAAGTGAGACAGAGTTAGATTATTCATTTTCTAGCAATCACATACTTGGAAAGGTTTTTGTCCACTTAATAGTTTACATACCAATTTATTAGTACAGCTGTTAGTTGCATGCAGCAGTCATCATAAAGCTAGAGTTTGTGAAACTGGTCCAAATTTGATAGGACAATTGCTGTGTCCTGTAGATTTTCTAAATTTACCTGATAAGAGACAAATTTATCTGACACATTGAAATTAATATTAGTAAGAAAGCTTGAATATCATATAAAATAAATTTTATTTGTATTGCATATCAAGTTTTGGTTTGTTTGTTTTTTTCATCATTTCCCAAATCATTTTTTTTTATTTAGTATGTCAGTTCAGTCTGCTGTTGTCAAAATCGCTTTAGTCATATTTCATGTTCTTTTCTACTCTTCCAAACTCTGTGCCAAAATCCACTGAAACAATTGGAATTTTCACTAATTTATCAAATGATATGAACACATATTTAAGCATATCAACATTAAATTAATGGGAATATGTATTGTATATATCCATAACTGATTATGTTATATTAACTGAAAGTGAAATTAGATATATAACTTCAGAATACACAATCCCATACAGTGATTATGAAAATGTTTATTAATATTTTAAGTTGTTTTTCGTTTTTTTTTAATCAAGATTTTAAATTGTCGGACATTTGGACCAATATTTAAATTTTATCGACCACATTCAAAATTCATTGGGAATACCCAGGCTGACATATTTTGGGAAATTTGTTAATCTAAGAGTTCAGTTTGTTGTTTGATGTATGATGAAAGAACAATCAAACAAATGTACTAACATAAAACTATAAAGGAATTGAAATATGTGTAAAAGAAAACCATTTTTTATAATAAATATATTTGAGAACCTAATCAAAAATTTCTTATTGATTCAAAGACTTTTTTTAAGAATCATTTGCAAATTATATTAAAGCTGCCTGAACACATTGTGGAGGACATTGGAGATGGGTCAGGTGTACCAGAAATTATTGTAGAACTGGACCAGTACAGTACACAAATGAATGGGGAAGATGATGTATGTTTAGAGAATCTAAAGGTAATTTCTCTCAAATGGATAAGAAAGTCAATGAACATGTATCATTTTCATAAAGTCTTGATAGTTTTGTCACCTTTTCAATGCAAAATAAATTTGTAACAGACGTTGCTGGGAAATTTAATGAATTTTGAGCCACGCAGAAGTCAAGATGATTCCACATCAGATGAAGAACAAAACAAATATGCAGCTCAGTTTCTCCAGCATGGTGGAGTGGAGGTAGGGTTCTCAACATTTTAACATGCATACTTATCATAGTGTTAAACCTAGAATCTGAAAAGGGGGCATAGCTTAAATGCTCAAGAGAACATTTTATAATGGAGAGGCATGTAGAAGCTCACATTCAACATAAATATTGTGAATGGCTAGGCAAGGTCAATTGATCAAGGTCAAGCTCACTGGTTATCAGGGGTGTGCAGTTTAAATAATTACTACTTGCCCAAGATCGTCAATCCCTAGCCCATAGATTACTGACAGTAACAAGGTAAAAAAAAAAAGGCCTAAAAATAGAGATAATACATGATAGTTGAATATAAACTAAGATATGCAAGCAATGGTCTGTTTAACATCTTTTAATATTAGTCAATTTGTTTTATAGTGTTTGGCAAAGTGGTGAATGATTCAGCTTAAATGTAGTTATAGGGCATTTCATATTTCCTACACAGAATGTGAAAGACCTCCAAGTTCAAGAAAGATGTAAATTTTCCTTGGATTTTGCAATATTTGGATACATTTTACAGTACTTCCAATGCATGAGACTAGACTTTTTCTCAGACTCTTCCTCAAAACACATTGGTCATGTAGTGGTGTAAACTGTATCAGTCCAGCAAATGTTTTCTCTTCATGATTGTTTCATTGAAAAGAAAAGGTGAAGATAAGAAATGTCGATCAATCTCAAGAAAAAGAGTACAAACTTGCAGGAAGAGTGAACAAAGACTGTTGTGCCGAAAACCATTTTGTCACTCACTGTTGCCTTCAGTGCACAATACATATACATTAAAATGTAATGAAGATCTTGATTTGGAATAAATTTAATTGTTTATACTGTTGGTTAACATAATATTGACAGTTGTACACTGAGTAATGCTTTTACTTTCATTTTAGATTTATTAGCCTGACTGGCTAATGCAGCTCCCCCAACCTCTACAATCAGCATCGGGTGATGATAATTGCACACCCCTGGGTTATAGTGTCAGAAATATTAATTTCAAACTCTTAACTTTGTTTTTGAAAGTAGTTTTTTTTTTTTTTTCTTTCTTTTTGAATACCACTCCTGCCGTTTGAATTGGGAAAATTAGCAGCATTTTTCCCTTAAATTGGGGGGAAAATCATTGCACAATTATAATGAAAAAATATAGGTTTTGAAGATTTTCTTCAACAACATATTTTCTTTTCTTTGACTCACATTAGGGATTTTTATCTATTGTAAAGATCATGCCTCTCTGATTTTGTGCATTTCAAATGTTCTGGTGAGATGTATCTCAATTTTGTCAATGATGAATGGGGGATACAGAGAAGGATGACATGCCAACAATTTCACAATAAATACAAAGAAACGAATTTTTTTTTTTGTGTGTGTGAATAGTACAACCATGAATACTAACTTTCATATTTTTGTGCACAGATTTATTTTTGGTCAAACTTTGAAAAAGGTGTTCTATGCATTGCTGAAATGGTACTAAATTTCATAAGTGTAGCCCCTGCTTGCATAGTTACTGTGAAAATGAAGTCATACTTGGTGTCAATCCTGCTTATTCAAAATGCTGTGTTGATCACACTTATAGTAGTAAATGGTGTCACACCTATTTGTTTTAAATTACTGTGTTGAAGAAATTGTACTTTAGATACTTGGTGTGCTAATTCTAGGCACACAATCAAAGTCTTCAGACTGTCCCTCAGAAGACTGAAAAAATATTGGAAGAATTTTCAGTGCAAGATGAATTTGCACCAAGTACTACTTTCATTACAATTTCATGATCTTCAACTAATGATGTTTTCCTTGAAAAAAGAACTGAATTTAGAAAGTCCAACTGTATCTTTATTTTTTATCTTCTTAACATAATGCTTTGTGCTGTGCGCATTTTAAATTAGAGACCAAACAAAACAACTTGTATTTTTTATTACATTTTGTTTACTGAAACTAGTTTACATTGAATGTGAGTTTCACTTTCTGTTTGCATTTTAGTAACTCACACATATAATTTTCTTGATTTCAAATTGGGGAAAATGGATTGCAAATTCAGAAAACATCACTATTTTTGTGAAGGGAAAACACTGAGTATCAACGGTTGTTTAGCACACAAAATATTCACTGGAAAGAAACTAGTTTCTAATGGCATCAACATTAGAAGTAATGATCATGAAAAAAAAATGAAAATTTTAAAGAGTTTGAAAGAAGCACATTTGTATCATCAATATCCACCCTCAGGGATGTGGTTAACTTTTGTAACCTTAGGGGCCATGTGGGCCCCTGACTTTTATAAGTTTACGGGCCCACAATTGAAATTATGGGCCCACAAAAAAAAAATATAGTCACTTCAAAGCTTTTTTATTGAAGTTATTCATCCTCAAATTCCATCGCCATCTCTCTTATTCGTTCATACACACTCTCTTCACTCTCACTAACATCCTGACTTTTGAGGCTTGGAAACTCCTTCGATATAACGCCACATTTTATTTACACGTGGATACAATCGTGATCACATAAATGTTTGACGTAACGTGTGCAAAACAAGTACTCAACACATGTTTTGCACACGGCACAAACAATCATGGCTAGTACAGCGCTTTATATTAAAAAAGAAAGTGACATTCGGCACACCTCTGTTGATTACATTTAATTTAACGAGAAATCGACCGAGGTTATCCAAGAGGGAAATCGTAAACAATGAGAAGTTTCAGAAAAAAATTCAGTCGCCATGTGGGCGAGTCGAATATTTAAATGTAATCGCCCACAGCAAATATTACTCGCATTGGCGAGTGGGCGAGTGGTTATCCACAACCCTGACCCTTCTTCTTCTTTTTTTTTTTTTTTTTTAGGTCACATGAGTTGAAAGTTCAAGTGAGCTATTCTGATCACCTTTTGTCTGTTGTCTGTCTGTGCATCTGTAAACTTTTTACATTTTCATTTTCTTCTCCAGAACCACTGAGTCAATTTCAATCAAACTTGGTACAAATCATTCAAGGGTAAAGGGGATTTAAGTTTGTTCAAATAAAGGGCCATACCCCTTTCAAAGGGGGCGATAATCATGAAAAGGTAAAAATATTGTAGAATCATTTAAAAATCACTAGGCCAGAAAAGTTCAAATTTACATGAAAACATCTAACATAGTGCAGATTCAAGTTTGTTAAAATCATGGCCTGGGGAGTAGGGTGGGGCCATATTAGGGGATTGAAGTTTATGTGTTATGTGAAATCATTTTCATTTATGTTGATGTGATCTTTTTCTTAAGGGAATAAAGATTTTTTAAAAAGTCTTAAAAATCACAACTGAACAATTGCAGGGCCAAGGTGACTCAGATTAGCGATGTGGCCCATGGGCCTCTTGTAATATTCGTGAGGCTGTGAAGGGTCATGGGTCTCTTGTTCAATACATAAAATTATTAAATGATTGAATATTGCTTAGCTATGGAAAGGAATAATTTGTCACCTAGTACATGAATCTTAGATAAACATCGTGATATAATGTTTCATAATATTTATTGAACGGAACAAAAATTTTTAAAACTGATAGAAATTGTCCACGTGACACTATTAGATTACACACCGGTGGGCCTTTTAAAAAAAAAAAAAAGAAATTCGTTTTTTTTGGGGGGGGGGGGGGGTATTCTTACCTGTATGGTAGAAACCTTTTTGTAAAATCTATATTTTTGTGAAACTAAATTAGGCTGTAAACTTTTTATAATGCCCAAGTTGGGAGGGGATACATGTAGGAATTAGTGTGTTAATCTGCCCATCTATTTCACTATTTTTTGTCCATATACAAATGTTACATAGCCTTGGTTGCTTCCTCCAGCTTATGGTCCTGCTACTGTATCTGACCTACATTTTGTGCTTATACAACTGATTGAGGATATAAAATGTAGTTCTAGTTTAATTTAATGTTTTCAAAATTTTACCATGTTTTCACACTGATAATTGCTGATTATTTGTTGTGAAAATTAGTTACTGTTACATATATATACTAATCACTTGTAAAATTGCAGATCTTGATCAGGATACTAATGTTCAACACTCTCTTCCCTCAGTCTGGCAAAAAATCAAAAGGTGAGAACAAAGAAAGTACTCAAGGACTTGCTGACTATTCTTTTGATGGCCCATTATGGTATGGGGCTTTTCCATCCATCTGTATTTTAGCTTTTTCATATCTTTCATACTGTGAGGTCTTATACTATCAAATTTGGTCATTTGATGCATCTTGGTGCCGGGAGTATCTAAACTAAAAAATATTTCACTGTGGTCTTCTTTTGAAATTTTATAGGTATACAGATCATGTCAGAATCATATCTCGCACTGTGAGGCTTAGGACCATCATACTTGTGGTCTGTTGATGCACCTTGGGGAGAGAACCAAAGATTGGCCACTGTGGCATTTTGGAATTATAATTGAAGAGCATCACAGCTTGTGACTTCAAGCATGCAAATGTAAATGTGCATCATGTACCCTAGAAGTACACTTTTTTGATGTTCCTCAAAAATTTAGGGGGAGCATATAGTCACTGTAGTGTTCATCCGTCTGTCTGAGATATCTCCTAAACCTTTCATCAGAAATTGCTTATGATTAAACACAACTGTTTCATGAAACAAGGACTTATAGACCAAAATCTCTCAAGGTCACTTTGTAAATTTCAAGGTCACACAAACACTTAACTTATACATGAAAAACTCATTTCATCATTACATTAAAGAATTAATGATCATTTGTGAATGACTTTCAGACAGAAGTCCTTTAAGGTCATTTTGTAAATGTCAAGGTCACTCAGAACATATACTTTGTAAATGGGAGGGGGGGAAACTGCACCATCATTTCAAGTTATTAATCACTATATGAGTCACTTCTCATATGAAGTAGTTGATTGGTTAGATGCAGTTTGGGGAGCATCCATCAGTTTTACCTATATTCTTATTTTAGTTTATTCATGCATGTTATCTTATATGTTTTAGTGGGGTATTGTGAATCAGATATGGTATTAAGAATCAAAAGTTTGGTGCTGGAAATCCTGACCAAGTTCCATGTAACTGTAAGTATACGTAATTGCTATTGAGGCATATTTCTGTGTCATGTAACGTTATTGAGGCTTTTTATACATTTGATTGAAATTTATCTTGCATAACCCAAGGGCTGAAATGCTGGTGGGTACCAGGTTTTGAATCGGCCTGCAAATTTGATTTTGAAGTAGCCTGATAGACCAGTAAAAGTTTCCAATAAGATGTGCAAGAGAATTATTACTTTCTGGTGTAACAATTGATGGACTTGCATATTGTGAGCTCCATTAGATTGACTGACCATTGCCTCGAAATGTTTCCATGAAGGCTGTTGATGGCAGTTTCTTGTCCATGTATACAAATACATGTATGTCTGGGTTCAACATTAACACTTGCCCATTAGCAGTGAGAAAAAAGTTAAACATGTCTTTATCAAATAGGGAAATATAGAGCCGATGTGTATTTGTATGCCAGAGTCCTATGATACCACGGTACATAATGATTTTGATTCAGTTTAATATCTGTCAGCCTGATTTCACTTAATTGTTAATGTTTTATGAATACCTTATATACTGTTGTTTTTATTCATATGAATAAACAAACAGAAATAAATGTAACTGCTTGTTTACAATGGGAGATTGTGAGGCCATATCTGCATACATTTGAAAACGAGGGAACTACAATACCGCTGTATTTATAAAAATGCAGCGAATGACAGTCTAATGGTGCTACAATTGTGAAAAAGGTTGTTATTTTGTGAATTGTAAGAGAATAAATTTTAATAATAATTTCAGCAATTTTAAGACAATGAAACAAAAAGTGATTTTTAAAAATTCGGAATCTTTACTCATTTTAAATTCAAAGACCATATTTTCCAAAATTCAGAACATTTTTACTTTTTCAGTTGAGACAAGTATTGTGTACAATAGTTGTTTATTATCTAAAAATAACTCACCGATAGATGATACGGTTCATTCGTGACATATCTAAAAGTGAAATACCTCAGTACAATAGAACGTGATGCATCATTGGCTGGGAGTGTATATAGTTGTGTGTCTCTTTGTCTTCTGAATCGTTCTTTTTTTGTTTTTTTCTTTTTTTGTTTTTTTTTTATGTCCCCACAATTAGAGATTCAGAGGCGTATAGTTTTTAATCTGTTTGCAAAAATTTTAACCTTGGCCATAACTTTTGAATGGATTGTGATTGGGCTTCCATATTTCACATGTGCATTCCTTGTGACAAGACCTTTCATACACAGCCCTAATTTTTGACCCTCAGACATTTACCTTGGGGATTGACCTTCTTTTAGAACTTAAACCTTGGCATTACTTGTGAATGATCGGTGATAGGGCTTTCATATTTCACATGTTTATTCTGCTTGACAAGACCTTTCTTAAGGTAGCAAAATTTTTGACCTCATGACCTTGTTCTTATAGTTTGGTGTACTTTTGAAAATCTATAACTTTTGGCTTTCATATTTTACATGTGTATTTCTTGTGACAAGATCTTTCTTTTAGTACTACAGTTTTTGATCTCATGATCTTGTAGTTTGGCCATACAGGGGCATCAGTATTTAACATCTCTTGTTTTTTGCTGTTTTTCAGTCCATTGGTGAGCGAGTGACCAGTATATTAATGTCAGATGACGATGTTTTGAATTATGTTTTCACCCTCCTGGCTAATCAGAAAACATTCATTAATGCCTGTCAGCTGGTTGAAGATATGTTACAATCCAGAAAGGAAGTCCTGGATCTCCACAGAATTAGTAAGTTTGAACCTCTCAAGAATAAGGAAGTTTGAACCTCTTTAAAGAATTAGTGTGTGAGTGTGCATGTGTAACTGAGGATGATAATGTAATCTGTAGCGGAGATGATAATGTAATTTAGAATGATGTTGTAAATTTTAGGGAATATTCGTACCCTGATTCAGTCTTTAACAGAACAACAGCTGGCAAATTTCTGTCGTATTCTCGCTGTAGCCATATCAGATCTGGATATCTATGAAAATAAATCATCATGTAAGTATCTGTGAAATGAAACAGATTTTTATTTTAATTTGTTCAAAACTTTGTGTGGATTTAATATTTGTATGCAAATGATAAGGAAGTGTCTAAAGTATTGAGTTTCCAATCTGATTTGTAATGTTTGTGCACATAACATTCTCCATCATGAATGTAGGTCATTATTATAAATATGGCAAAAATTGGATTTTTTATTGTAGTATTTGCACAGAACAAACAGAAGAGAACAAAGGGATTTGTAAATGTTAGAGACATTAACCAAGGTATTTTTTTTTTATATATTGTAATTCCCTGACTCTGACCTTTCAGTTTTGATTGTAATATTGGTAACTTAGCTGTACATTGTTTTTTTAGAACTGCTTCTTGGGATTCCCGAGCTGTTGCCTCGACTCGTCACATTGGCAGTGGCCAGGGAATGTAAGTACAGTGTAACTTTAACTTCTGAAGTCCCGGCATCTGGTGTACAAGCAATTTCATAGTTGACAGTATATGTTCTCAGTTGTTGAGTTATAAAACTTCCAAGTTTTGAAATTTTATGGATCTGAATCTTGCATCCACGGAAACATGAATAATCTGTGTATATTGTACAGACACTCCCCGATACAGAGGAATGGTCAGTGAGCTGGACTGTTGGATGGAGTGGATAGAGAACCAGATGGCTGAGGAAATGTATGACAGTCCCTCAATGGATGACCTTGAGGAATTCATAGGAGGTCAGTAATAGATTCCTTATTATACAGTGTATAATTCATTGTGGACAAGTGTTGATTGAAAAGGGGAAAAAGAGTTGTCTTATAATAGCACAAGGCTGTTAAAAATTAGCAGAGTGACAGCACAGTAATATTACATTTTGCTCATGTGTTACTTTATACTTAAGTACTTATAATGAGGTTAAGGAATTATAGTGCTTTCAGAAATATTTGTGTGTTAATCATGAGTGTTTACTGGTTTTAGGAATTTCTGAGCCAACAACAGCAGGCGGGCCAATGAATCAGCAACAGGGCCTAAAGATCACAGAGGAGCTGGTCCAGAGGGTAGAGGTGGTGTACGTCCTGGGGCTGTTCCTGCTGGGGAAGCATAGGAAAAAGGTACTTTAACAATAGGATTGGAGGGGGGGGGGGTATGTACTGCAGCTGTTCCTGCTTGGAAAACATAGGAAAAGGATACTTTAACACTGGGGGATATGTACTGGGACTGTTTCTGTGGGGAAAATTCAAGGAAAGGGTATTCTTCCTTTTCTTATTTTTAGCGTTTCTGTTCACCTTTTAACCAGCATCTCTCTCTCCATCCATCTGTAAACTTGCAACATTTTTTGCTTCTTCTGCAGAACAACAGCTACAGTGTAATTTCAACATATTTAACCAAACTTGCTACAAAACCATGCTTGGGTAAAGAGGATTCAAGTTTGTTTAAATGAAGTCACACTCTTTATTAAGAAATAGTGAATGTAGTGTCATCTTTTAAAAATCTTCTCAGGATCCACTGGTCCAGTTTCAAACTTGGCACAAATCATCCTTGGGTAAAGGGGATTCAAGGTGTTCAAATGAAAGGCTATGCTTTCAAATGAAAGTCTCTCTCTCCTCTCTCCTCTCTCTCTCTTCTCTCTCTCTCTGTCTCTCCCCCCAAGCCCCCTTGCTCCAAGGTGAGATGGTCAAGAGAAGGCAAAAATAAGGGAGGGTCAATTTGAAATTTACATGAAAGTTTCCTGACATAAAGTAGATTAAGTTCAAACCATGGCTCCCCAGGGATAGGGTTGGGCACAACAGGGAGTCAAAGTTTTACATGTGGATATTTAGGAAAAAGTCTTCTAAAGAACAGGGTCATGATTTGTCATATTAAAGGAGCATAGACACAATTTCAGCTGAAAACTTTTATATTTTTTCCATTTTTAGTGTTTACAAAGCTTAACTAAGGTATTTCTAATGATGAACCAAAATTTGAATATCAGTTGTTGAGTTACAAGTGAAATACAGCACTCACAATTCTTTATTATGTACACAAGGCCTGTGCTATGATTTTGTTTACATATAGATTGCTTAACAGAAAAACCAGTTTAAAATAAAAAGAGATGTGAGAAACACTAGAAACTAATTTTCGAAGTTTTTCATTAATGACACTGTGACTAGGGGGAGGTGAAGGAGACAAGACATTTCTTGTCGTATTATGATCTGTGACACCTTGATTTTCTGTGGATCAATGTTCACTTCATAACCAAGAGGTTGTAACTTTGAGCCTCACTCATTCCATGGCCCTATCAAACCTAAGACGTAGATATAGGTTGTGATTGCTCCTTCACCAAATGTTTGGCATATAGAAGTGAGAATCACGGGTATTTCAGATATAACCTTAAAACGGAGGTCCCATGTATTGGACTGTTTGTGTGTGTGTAATTTCTACAGGACACATCTTTTACTTGATTGTTTTGATACTTCACATGTAGCTCAGTTATCAAGAGAGGAAGATCCCTATTGATTTTTGGGTCTAAAGGACAAGGTCACTATGGGACTTCATGGAAAAAAGCTTGCAAACTCTCATTGCAAAGGATTATGCCCTGGCTTGCTCTGGTTATAAATAGATTATCTGTATTGATTTTCAGGTCCTAGGTCTTTCTATTTCACATACACCAAAACAGATTTTAGTTACTTTTCTCATAACTTCAGTACTTTCAAACTTCTTGTGCAAAAATTTCTAATTGATGCACAGATAACAAATTTTTGATAATTAATTCTATAAAGTCTCCTGATTCCATAAAAATTATAACATCCCACATGAAAATTCTGTAAGCATGGTTAATTTCCAATTCAAAAATAGCTACTAAGCTAAGGGACATATTTCATTGATTTTACTTCTAATAAGTCGAAAATCTATTTTTCCGCAAACACTTGACTCCGGGAGATCTTTGCAAATGTAATGAAACTTCTTGTAAATTGAAACATGGGAATACCAGAGTCCTTGACAAAAAAGAACACAGAATACAAAAAAAAAATCTAGTTTAAAGTTGACTTTTCAGCAATCATTGGCAAGATACAAAAATAACGGTTTTATGTTATATTTTTCAATACTTATTTTCAGTCATGTCCCTAACTGTTATGTTTTAAAAATTAATATTATAATGATAATAAAACATTTGTGGAGTGCCTTATATAATGAAAATTACTCTAAGGTGATTAACAATATGGAATGACATGAATGTATGTTGCAAAGTAAAATAAAAATAAAAAAGATGCTTTTTTGTTAAAATATATAAATATGCATGGTGACCAATAGGAAACAAGGATAATACAATTATTTTGGGAGTTGTAAAATGGATAGAAAACCTGTGAAATGTATTTAATGTTAAAGCAAGTATATTTATATGTATCATAATTAGGCTCAACATTTATACATATAACATTTGTATAATATATATATATATATATATATATATATATATATATATATATATTATGTTTATGAGTTAAGTATATATGTTATACAGTTATTGACTTGTGAGGTTTGCTCATAACTGTGCTGACCTGATCAGGCATTGGTTGATCAAGACCAGAGGCCGAAGTCAACCAATACTTGACAAGTGTCACTAATAGACCAAATCAAAAGTCAATGCTTTATTAAATAAATCATCAGGAATTTTACAGTAATTTTTACAATATTTTTTTCCCTTTAAGAAATAAAAACATGTGCATCATAACAGTATTTCAACATTTAAAACCCAGAAACTGTAACAATATTTTAATGTATTTTCAGTTTTTTACATTGTAATTGATAGTGATTTTACTGTAATTAGTACTGTTTGGGAAAAAACCATTAATGGTATTTGGTTTGACTTTCTAATACAGGATTTGAAATGTGCATTTAATTGGTCGATATAAATGTCTATGGTTGGTCAAGAAAAATCCTGAATAAATTTCCCAAAGTTAATATGGAGGTGATGGCGCTATGAGGTACACACCAGAAAAGATCATTTGGACCTATCAGAGAGCATCAAAATTCTGGATCATTTATCAAATCATGTTTCAGCATTTAAAAAAATGTTAGATTCTGTATTTCTGTAAATCATGTTTAGGTTCAAAGGAAGTTGGCAGAATTGAAGTTAGCTCCAGGTCTGAGTGAATTGTTTGACCAATTTATCTGGAAATGTCAAGTGTGAGTATAAATATGTTTGATACCTATCAGATGATTTCAAAGAATATGTATTATGTACAGTAAAAATATCTTTATGTAGGTATGCTTTTATAAAAATTGAGTGTTTTAAATTGCAGGAGCAGATATAGTAGTCGCCATCGATTGCGGGGTCACAATGCTGCCTGTGAATGCAGTCCAGTAAGTGTGTTTATTGGTCACAGATATTCTTCAGTGATAGTCTGGTTTTTATTTTAAAATGTAGATGCTGTTCAACATTTCCTTGTGTATGTGCAGTTCAACCTTTAATCGAATCCAGGTTATACTATACCTGTAGATGTTCAACATTTAATCAAATCCAGGTCATACTATACCTGTAGATGTTGTTCAGCATTTAATCAAGTCCAGATATGTGGGTTTGAGTCCTGGCCATGGCAGGACCGGTGTTGTGTCCTTGGGAAAGGCACTTTACACAAATTTTCTCATTCCACCCAAGTGTAAAAGGGGTACCTAGCTATAGACAGTGAAAGATATTGTTAGAATGTTAGTGCTCTAGTGTCATAACGGCAGCTTGCAATGAGAAAACTCTGGAATGTTATATGGTCTGCTGGGGTAATAATGTATTGTGAAGCGCTTTAAGCAGCATATGCTGGAAAAGTGCTATATAAAAACCCATCAATATACAACATAATATAATATTACTACTGTACATCTGTAGATGCCTTCCATCTTAGTACTCTTTCTTAATCTTGAAAGGTTAAAGTGATTATATGAATCTTTGCAAATCTGTGGAAAATTAAACTTGGCATATGGCAAATTAAGTTTTCATAGATCATCCAATATGTTTAATCAAATCAGTATCTTTTTACATAGTTTTGGCATATGTCTAGAGCTAACAAATTTGTTTATGTTTACAGGAAGTGGCTCTGAAGATTCAGTTCCTGCGACTCGTCCACAGTTTCTGTGACCATTCCGAGTAGGTGTTCTGAAATGTCACTCTTACTATAAGGGATTTTTTCATGCTCTTGATGATATTCAGAACTGTTCTCAAATTATCATGAACTGAATTTTTACATTTATTTGGCATTTATTTCTTTCAGTTACAAGCATCTGCTGTTGTCAAAGAATGAGTTAAATGAAGTCATCAGAATTAACAGTGAGTTTTCTAATCCTGTCTTCACCAATCAAACATACTTTCATTATTTATTTTAACTACCCATATAGTGCAAAGAAACTTTGATGTTCATTCTTTAAATATGTTTTAAAAAAGGTATAGTAAAACCATATCCACTCAGATTTGTACTCACCATGATTATTTAAACTGTACACAGCAGTTAATTGTGTTACAAATAAAGGACTGCTTCTCCAATTCCAAAGAAAGAAACACAATTACAGAATACTGACTATAATAAATTTGTAATTCAAATCCAAAATTTTAAGAGGTGTCAGTCATATTACCATCCATAATTTTGTTACTAAGTACCTATAGATGTCCAGCTGTCACTGTCAAGCACATTTTATCCAATGACAGATGTATTTTAGTTCGAGGCAAAATAAGAAAGATTCCTTTCACTTTTTTCATCAACCTCAAGTACAAGTTTTTGATTGGTTGGTATGAAATTCTACTTTGATAAGATGTACCCTGTGACATAGTATCAGATTCTTTGTCTTCATTACCACCATTCATCAGTCTATAACATCTTGAAAAAGTCATAAATGTCTAGTTTACTGCACAGTAGAATTGATTATGAATCATGAATCATTCATTAAAAATTTATTAAGTTGTTACCTGATTTCATATTAATCAGTCTTTTAGATTATATATCATTACAAACTCTGTTCTGATTTCTTTTGTAAGATTATTTTTCATCAAACAATGTCATTTATCTTTTTGAAATGTGTATTTCAAACATCAATTGACATCACACTGTCATATCATGCCATAATGGACCATTTTGTGCATAAATTTGGCGTGAATGATATTTTTCATGATGTTTTCTATTATCAGGTTATGTGTTCTGTTAATAAATTGCCCATGAGGGCATGAGTTTTACTTGCAGATGGAAGCATGTTTTCAAACTTTAATTAGGCAATCAAATTTGAGTATTTACATAAAAGTATAATGTTCTTTGTTAAGCATGTACATTTCATTGTATGAATCCTTGTTACCTGACAGTTGGTTTTCTATTTACTCAGAGAGATAGGCAATATCTCATGCAACCTATTTTTCTTTTGGGATGACAAATATTTTGTGATTTTTCAGCTAAAGCAGGTTCTCTAGCTTTGTCCAACCTGTCCTCTGTAAACAAGTAAGTGACATTTATGTTTTGTTTGTAAAATATGACAGCTGATCAAAAACCTTCTGAGATATGTATAGAATTTAAGGTAATAATATGGTAATTTGCTGAAATGGTGAAATGATTTTGTTAAGCAGGCAGGTTTTGCCCACAGTCAGGAATTTTTGTATATATCCCCTTATACAAAGTTCACTCTGCACATTTTTATATTTCATCGGTTGGGCTCACCAAGTTTAATTAATCTAACTATTGAGAATTGAGGATTTGTCTTAGATGTATCTTGATTATTATTCTTAATTAAGTTTTATTTGTGTTGGCAAAGAGGATTTCATAATGTCATGATGATAACTAGAGTGGAGCATTGATTTAAGTGAAATACTACTGTTTATTGGTTTTTAATATAGAAGTAGTCTTTGCTTTATGGAAACGAGTTATTGGAGTGTATTATGACATGCAAAGTGTTGATGGAATATAAGTGTTGACTTGGTTACTGATTGTAGACAGTTAATGTGCAAGGGCAGTAAGGGCTTACTTACCAAAATTGTTGAGGTAATGAAGAAAGAACCGACCACGTCAACGTTCCGATTCTGGCTGGCACGGGCCGTGGAGAGTTATCTTCGTGGCAACACATCTTACTGTGACCAGGTGTTTCTGATGAGGCGAGGCCTGTTGCAGGTAAGTTATCTGTCATGGGAGAATGGTGAAGAATGGAAACTTGTGATCTTCAAAAAATAGAGTTTCATATTTGCAACTTGCTTTATCAGAATGATAGAAGTAATTTTGTGTATGATGATTTATATAACCTTATTTTCACTACAGTTGCACTATTTTCACTATAGATCAAAACTTGAAATTTAAATTCTCCAGATTATATGATTACCAAGTCATGATATTTTTGTAGCAGGAACATAAAAACTGGTGTGTGTGTGTGTGTGTGTGTGTGTGTGTGAATAGGGATTTAAAAATAACCCAGAGCAAGTGTATAAAGCTTTAGTCAGGAGTAATAGTCTTTCCTGAGAAAAGGAAAGTGTGTTTTTGCTGTTTGCTGAATCACAATGTGTACAGTATATGAATCAATGCAGATCTGTCTTCCTTTTTCAGCATGTAGCCTCCAACATAGTGGAACATGAAATACGACACAAGGAAATTCTGCAGAGTAGTTTTGACTTGCTTGGAGAGTTGATTAAATTTAATGTGGAAGCTTTCAGAACTTTTGAAGAGATTCTGCATACACAACCAAACGTAAGAACTGCACATGCATGCATTGAATTGAGACTGAAAGTAAATGTACATGTTTATTGGCTTCACGTAAACTTTTGTCATACATGAAATACTGACCAAGAGTGATGTATATTGGCTTCAATGAAACATTGGCCATAGCCAAAGTATTGCAGTTCTTTATTAAATTTCAAAGTTTTAACTTTGTTTAAAATCTGTTTTGATGAAAATTTTATGATACATGATTAAAGATTAACAGTGAATTATCCGAGTTGTGAGTAGAAGGCTATATTTATTTACAGTTTGACAAATTCATCAACACAGTCAACAGGAACTTAGTGGACTCCAACATGTTCATTCGTAGTCTGGTCCTTTCCTTGGAACATCTGATGAACGAGGAAACTGCTTTCATGGGTAAGATTCAGACTAGCTGCAGGCAGCTCAGAGATTATCAGTATGCCCCTTTTCAGAAAGGGGGCACGTTCCTTTGGACAGTAGGTCAGTAGATTGATTACTTGCTAGTTATTCTGATAGTCATTAGATTTCATTGGCAGGTTTGACATGACTAGCAGATGACTCATGTCAAGATATTATTTTCAAAGGTCACTTCATTTTGTATATATGAATTGCAGTATGGTAGAATTTTGAAAGGTCAATTCATTTTGTATATATGAATTGCAGTATGGTAGAAGGAGGACATTTATATTTTACGAATATTTCTTCAATGACGATGATGAAAATTTCGAAAGATATGTGCCTTTGTGTTTATGATCATTTTGATACTAGTTTGGTTATATAAAAGATATTTCTGTATAATGTCTTTGTCTTCTGAGATAATTTCTGTATAATGTGTCTTTTTATCGTGTTAGATTATTTCTGTATAATGTGTCTTATTATCTTGTTAGATTTTTTCTGTACAATGTCTTTTTATCTTCTTAGATTATGCCAAAAAGGAGAACAAGTTGTTGATGTATATTGGGGACTTCAATAGACAGCTGGACTATCTGTACAAACTCATCAAAATAATCAATGTACAGAACCTCACACAGGTAAACATGTACAGAACCTCACACAGGTAAAGAGGTCAAGACATACAATTCACTGCACAATAACTCCTTACATGTGTGTTTGGTCAGATTGAAAAGGGAGGGGGGATATTTAAGAATCAGTTTCATTCTCTCTGGGGTTTTCTTCCACTCAGATCTTTAGATCTTTAACTTTGTAACTGAGAAGTATTAGAGCTGATGAGACACCCTCATGGTCAGTTTGGTCAGGATCACTGTAATATAAGAAGAGTATAGAAATTTGTTATAATCATAATAACAGATTGTGGAATAAACCATGAAATAAATGTTCATGCTTTACTCTAAAGCTGCTTATGACCTCAGGGTTGTGTAATAAAAATTTGACCCAGGTTTTTTTTCTTTCTTTCTTTTTTTTTTTTTTTTTTTTTTTTTCATTGTCAAGGTCAGTGGTAGGGAAATATGCCTCAGCAATATTATTTTATTTATAATCAAAATCTAGTAGTTAAGATCTGGTGGCAAATTTGCTGATAAACTAAAGTGCATGTCATTTAGTGTTACTTCTGATATAAAAGTTGCTTTTGACCCAAGGGGGTGTGTCAGCATTGTAAAGCAGCAATGACAAAAGGGTATTATTCTGAACACATCTGAACAATTGTTTGTGTGTTGTTGTTGTTTTTTGGTTTTTTGGGTTTTTTTTTTTTTCACTGAAATTTAGTTAACTTTGTGATTTGCCTCTAATATTTACAGTCATTTGGAATACATACAGTAGAATCTACAATCTACAATGACACAATTTCCCAGTCGTATTCAAATTTAGCTAAAATGTTCATATTTGTGAACGTTTTACTTCAGAAACTACAGAGCACAGCTTTGGACAAACATACATGTAGTGCTCGTATGAATTTGTGCAGATAAAGTTTGTCCAAGTCTTTGCTCAATGTTTTCTATAAGAAAATCTCATGGAAAGAACTCTTTTATATTAAAATATCAAAAATAGAGAGATGCGTAGAATTCTTTCACAAAATACACATTATTTTGAAACAAAAGCATGAACGTTGATCTGGGTGGGCAAACAGTGTCCTTATCATGTATAGTAATTTCTGTACAGTACACTCAAAAGCTCCCATTTGCTTCCATCACCATCCATATCTACATGTATATTTTTTGATTTAAATATGGAATTTAGGGGTGGGGGGGCAGAAAATATCTTTGCATTTATAATCCCCTATATTAAAAAAAGTTTCGTTGTTTTGGTTTCAAATTTTTTATTGACTTTGTTGTTTCAAGGAGAATGTAAGTTGTTTGAACACAACTCTGGTGTTCCTGATGTTTGCCAATCGTAAGCATGCACTTCCCCGCTACCTCCAGGCTCTGAGAGATGAAAAGGAGGATGTAATGGAAGTCAGTGGGTCAGCCAACCTTCTCCGTAATTTCAGGTACGTAATTAGTTCACACATGAAGAAATTCATGTCAGTAATTAGGGCACATTGTGATAGATTCATGGAGTACTAACAATGTTCTGTCATATGCAACCCTTCAGGGGACTACTGCATTAGGGTCACATATGATGCTGGATAGAAGCACTTCATGCAGCCTATATCCAACTGTATGTATATGTATGAAAGAAGTTACAGCGGGATTAAATAGTCACTTTGAGTCACGTAATTCAGGGGGTTGCTTAAGGCAGTATACTGTACCATCTTGACATGTGTGAACTGGAGTAGAAAATGACATCACATTCAATAATAAACCAGTTTATATTGTATAAATTAGTTTTTCTACTTCGCATGACAGATTTTCAACATCTTGCTTCAAACAATGTTGCTCCACATCATACTAAATTAAAATTTGTATGTTACTATTTAAATGACTTCAGAAAAAATAGATTTTGAGGATGAAAGGTAATTATTTAATCAGTTTATACAATATAGCCTGGTTTTGATTGATTGATTATATATTGTTTAATGTCCCGCTCGAGAATTTTTCACTCATATGGAGACGTCACCATTGCTGGTGAAGGGCTGCAAAATTTAGACCTATGCTCGGCACTTATGGCCTTTGAGCAGGGAGGAATCTTTAACGTGCCACACCTGCTGTGACACAGAACCTCGGTTTTTGCAGTCTCTTCTGAAGGACTGCCCCATTTAGTCACCTCTTACGACAAGCAAGGGGCACTGAGGATCTGTTCTAACAACCCAGATCCCCATAGGCCACCTGGTTTTGAACAATGAGTATTTGTTTTGGGTTTTCTTAACGGCTTCATATTTTCCAAAGTGTGCACTTCCCCAGAAACGGGTTACATTTTTATAAAGTGGTCAGAAATGAGTTGAATGCATTTGTACTGAAAACTTAATGTTGATTGCAGGGAGTTGTTAGTGTTCTGGCAGGACCATTACCTCCACAAAGACAAAGACTGCAGTGCACTAGAAAAGGTAACATTAACTTGGGAGCTAGTAATCCATGTATCCATGTCCACAACATCAAACATCTAAACTGAAAGCATAGTTGTTATAAGGAGAGATCAGGAAATAGCTGTTGGATATGGGTTCTGGTGCTAGGGCAGGATCAATGGCTCATGTAGTTTAAATGTATTATTTCCATTCAAAATTTTCTTGACTCTTGGAAACAACCAAGCAAGATACATGTATATTCCATAGTGTTGATTAGAGAAGACTTTTTCCAAATTTGTTAAATTCATTTCCTGTTTGTGAGGGACTTTGATGCTAAGATGGGCTCTATAGTTTTTTGGTGAGAATGCAATAATTAAAAAAAAAAATCTTCTGGAGCTCTCGGCACTATACATGTAAATTGAGGTTACAATGAAAAAAGAAAAAGATGTATGACTTGAGATTTTTCTTCGAAAGCAGAATTACAGTAAAAAGTTATCATCTATCTCTAAATTAAATGCCTGAAAATATTTACATTGAAAAGAAAATTGTGTAAAGAATATTTGAAAAATGAGAATGGTATAATAATAGGTTCATATACATGACCTGGCAGGTTATAAAAAATTTCCATGTAATATTTGGTCCAGAACACATGATTAGCCTTTGTTTGACCATTTTTATTTCAGAGTTCCAGAATTAGCTTTGACTATTGGAAGTCTACTGTATCAACACTAGTCACTGCAGACAGAAACGATAAGTGTGGCATCCTTCATTATGTTCAGGAACCAATGAAGTGTGACCGACCTAATTAATCATTCAAATGTGATCATTCTTGGTTGTCTCTTGGTAGACAGTATGGGCATTAGGACCATTGACAGTTTATACAGAATTTCATCCCATCGGAAGGCTCTTATGCAGGTAATTAGAGCCATGTGTCAATTGCTGCTTCACTTGTGCAATTATATTCATTTGGTTAAACCATGTGCAATGACAGTGTGAAATAGACACCCCAGATGGAATCATGTGCAATATTCTGACCAATGGTGTGGTGTGAGGAGTGTGTTGAATGATGTAAACTAGTTCCAGATCACACAAAACTGAACCCAGTTTGTTGGTGAGAAATGACAAGTCTTCAATTTTTTGTTTAATTTTTTTTTTTTTTTTTTTTGTTGTTGGCCATGACAAAGTCTTTCTCTTTCCTCCAGTGGTTTTGTGACTGGTGGAGTCGGTGGATTTATGCCAGCTTATTTTCCACTTCATCACAATGTGTTCATTTTTCAGTTAATTGTGACAAGTGTTTAGTGCTGGGCAACTTCTACCATGACAAAGCAGGAGCATTTCGGGTCATATCATTCCTGTTGTTTTAGAAGGGGTAGAATAAGGCATCAGTACTTTTTTCTATATTTACCTTTCAAAACTCTCTTACTTGAGTAGCTTGTAGAGCCATACAGTTTTTAGCAATGAGAACTCACAGTCTCAGTTTCATTTGTTGTAAATGATGTATGTCATTATTTATTCACTTTTGAAAATGTATCTTTTTGCACATAGTGTATTTTGTGAATGAGAGGTGCATGCAATTCAAAAATATTTATTGAATGATTGATCTTGAGCATGTGTAATAGAAACATGATCGTAACTGGTTGTCAGTATTTAACTTATTAAATATAGGGGGATTTTAGTGACTTATCTGTTCTTCTGTAGTCAACTGATGTCAAAGAAAATTCTGTCATTGACATGAACAACAGTATTTTATTTCCAACGAATAAAAATGTAATTTTAATTGAACAATAGAAATGAAACGCATGTAGAAAAAAAATTGTAAGTTACAAAAATCCTTTGAACATGATATGTATCGTGGACCTCTTTCATTGTATCAGTGGTTCAATATCAGAATTACATGTATGTTACTTTTGATAATTTTGTCCGTCCATAATTTGTTTGATATGGATTCCTCCTGTGAACTTCATTACTTTCCTCCCATCATTTCTCCATTATTTGTGCCAAAAGTGAAGAAATCTCCAGTGCGTGTGGGGATTAGTTTGTGAGGTGAATGTGTGTGTTGGATTTGCATGACTGAGATATATATATATATATGTGTGTGTGTGTATGTGTATTTGCAAGATGGAGGTGTATGTGTGTGTGTGGTTATTTGTGTGTGTATTTGTAACATTGTGTTACATTACAGGGTGTTCATTAATCCTGCTGGTATCAACTCAAAGAAAATGAAAAATTTATTATTTT
Source organism: Ostrea denselamellosa (assembly GCA_024699665.1). Lineage (NCBI taxonomy): Eukaryota > Metazoa > Mollusca > Bivalvia > Ostreida > Ostreidae > Ostrea > Ostrea denselamellosa. The sequence goes on from JAMZEH010000055.1 coordinate 17,766,325, forward strand.
GTATATTTGAGTTGCATCCCTTGTTATAATGAAAGCTGACATTATTTATAGTTACAATAGTGAAGAATTACAGAATTGTTGTCTATAAACACAGCAGTCACGGGTGTATTTATTGTTACAAAGTAGAACTGTGTATTGCTATATATTATATCCCATTGCTACTAGTTTCATTCATGTCATGTCATTCCATCATTTTAAAGATTGTACAGCTGTTGGATCTCAGATATTCAAACTGATTCTGTGAACTGTTGTCAGTCAGTAAGTGTGTATACTGTAACAAATGATAATTCCTCCTTGTATTAGAATTTATTGTGATGAAAAATTCTTGAATATTTATTATATTCTTATAACATCAATTTGTATTTGTCAAACAGTTGTGAAATTCTACCAAATATATTTTGCAATGTTACCAAATATTGGATAGTTTTGGTATTGAGGAAACATTTGGTTGATTTTTCTCAAAATCTTGGCAGTATGTTTGGATGGAATTGCAGTTGAAATATGTATATGAATGGATATTTTGTGCTTTTATTTTGTAAATTTTCCTCATCTGCCCCCCCCCAAAAAAAGAATAAAAGGCCAACATTACCAGCACACCAGAGTCGTCCTAATATATGGTACATCAATTAAAATCCTTTCTGTTTTCAATGCAACATATATTGCATGTTATAACTCTATACACTCATTTTATGAAAATGCATAATTTCCGAAATAAATGTCAGTCATTTACTTTGTTGAAAAGAAAAAAAAAAGTAAATCATAAGTGCATGTTTATCTCATTGTTCTGAATGTTAGAGCGGTGTAGGAAGGACAGTGTTTCTCAGTGGTATATTGTGATCTGAAACAGAGGATTGCAACTGGCATTGAATGCTTTCTTCTTCAATTGTATTTTTTTTTTTTTTATTGTACAAATGTACTTTTGTAAATAAAATATTTATTGTTACCAGTTCTGAACTATCTCCATTTTAACATTATTTTTTGGATGAAGGCTTGTTGATTAAAACACTTCCTTTTCAGTGAGGACAGCTTTAATTAATTACTGAAAATTCATGTTACTTATATAGAAAATGACTTCAGGTATAAATTAGGATGCTCCATGCCTATGTAAACCTATGCGAACGTGAATGACAGTAAATCACTGAATGATGTACTAGTAAGTGTAATGAAAATCATTTGCAAGGAGGGGGAGAGTCTGTATGACTGACAACATTGAAAATTCAGGCTCCATGAACATTACATATGAATAGACTTAGTCAAATTTTCAATATTGAAAATTATCAAATCCATGAAATAATGATATTTGTAAGTCCCTTAATTAGATTGAGACAATATTTAATCTGTTATGATCCATTGGTGTACTTTTAAAAAGCCAAGATTTGAACTTTGCATTAAGTTTGTTCTCAGATTATGGTTATGGAGAAAGTTCTCTAAGTGAAGGACTTGTCACTGTATCCGTCGGTATGAAATGTCTTTGTTTAAAGAATAAGCTTGTTTACATTATAGGGGGTATGTAAATAATGAAAGCATAATCACCAGTGCAAAAATTGCATTTATAACTACCATATTGCAAACAATCTAGACATTTACATCTATACCTTATTTACATTTATAGTGGGTGTTTTGTTGGATTTTTTGGGTTTTTTTAATTTATTTTTTGTTTTTTTATTTATTGTTTTTTTGTTTTTGTTTGGTTTTTTTTTGGAAAGGTGAATGCTTTTATAAAAATTAATACATTTGATACTGCATGGATTTATACTGCCAGATCAAGATCATTGTGAAATGGTAACTGGCGGTCACAAAGGTTCGATCGCCTGTTAACTCGGTTGATGCAACATCTGACTAGAGATTTAGGGGCTCGGGTTCGGACCCTGGTCTGGTCCGTTGCATTTTCTCCCTTCCCGTTGCCGTTAATCAACCCTGGACTTGCAAGTAAAAGTCCTGTCAGGGGCAAAAGAATCTGGGTTGTGTGTGTTCAAATGTAGGGTCTTTTAATGAGGGAGGAATATAGGCTGACATGAGAAAATGCCCGCCAGGAAATAAAGACCCTGGGTGCAACACGGAAACGGTAGGATGCCCTAATTTATGTAGTATAGAAGTCCTAGTGTTGACCTTTTTCAGTCTCAACATGCCCTGGTTCCCTTTACATAACATTCACCAGTGACTCCAAGACAATCGGGGAAAATTCTATCTTTGAAGGGAAATTGGGTGGTTTGGGGCAATCGTGAATTGACCTATTAGTTAGCTTATGTTCTATGTTGTTCCATTTGGCGAATTCATTTATTACAATCACCACATGTCAAATAGGATGTACAGAACTTTTTTTTTTTTTAATACAAATACATAATGGCGTTCTGGTTGGTGCTGTCGGTGTTTTAAGCATTACCAGTGTTTTAACTTCGTTGCAGGCGGGGATCCAGAAATTTTTTCCTGTGGGGGTGGGGTCAAACCTTTTCACAAAATCGAACTCATTTTTCTTATAAATCGTTATATTGTAATTTTTTTTTATCTTTGTAAATTCCGGGGGGGGGGGGGGGGTCCCGACCCACCCACCCCCTTCTAGATCCGCGCATGCGTTGTATTATAATTTTGCTTTGACCACATAGGCGCTACAATATACACGCCACCAGTAGAAGTACAAATATTCCACATTAATCAGTGACAGATTTTCAGAGGTCGTTCATGATATACACCATTAAAAAGAAGGAAGGATTATTTTAACCCCCCCCCCTTTTTTTTTTAGCAAAATGGAACTGAAAGGAAACAACCAACACAATGTGAATGTTAAAGGTCAAAGTTCGATTTGCTACTTGCATGTAGCTACACATATGTTTAATAAACACATCTTGTTTAATTTAACCTTAAGATTAGATGAATACATAGAAAATAACATTTACGTCATTTTGTGTGTCGTGATTCATTCCATTTTTGTACTTCAGAATGCTGTCCAATAGTGTGCATAAGGCCATGTCATCAATTTTATTCATTTTAATTAAGTCGAGTCTCCATACTTGATATGCCTATGCTTTTTACAAATTATTAACAAGAAAAGTAGCTCAAGTTAAAGACGTATTTTTCCATGGTATTGACGTGGTTCCTTCCGTCATCCTGGCTGAAAAATGCCACACTTTGGTCGAATGATGATTTGAGGTCAAATGAGACGAACCTGCATGTTGTGTGGTCATCTGTAGACTAAGTACTACCTCAACTGGTATATGTAAAACTTTTCCTCAATTTGACGAATCTGTGAAGAAATTGTAACAATAGTTAAATACGTAAAGCATTGATAATGTTCTCAAGTACCCTCCATGCCCGTCCTCCGGTTTCCATTTTAATGAATTAGCAGGAGATGGATTAAGATAAAACCACAGGAAGGTTTTTTCAGACAAACTTTTGAATCTGTACTTTTAAACAAAATCAGTCTTCTTTCCTCTAGTGCATTTTTAAAACGTTTACAGATGATGTAAAACGCTTCAATATATATATGCCGTAAACACAGGTTCTAGTTTGGGAGTGAGTAACATGTCGGCTTGGTGGTTACTCCTTGTGTTGTCTGTTGTGTCCACAAGATCTGTTCAGGGGACATGTCCACATGTATCCACCATCCCCGTCCAGCCCAGTTTTGATTTTGATAAATTTTCAGGTGATGGGTTGAAGTGGAACATGGTCCTCTACAACAAGATCGTTCCCGTGGAAGGATTGAACACCACTCTGAATGAATCTAATGCTTTCTTTCAGTTCAACAGAGACAAAAGCCGCGCACGAGTCGGTCGAACAGGTGAGTGTCCAGGTTACCTTGTTTTATTTCAATCTTGACCGAAATCAGAATAAATTCAGGAAAAACCGAATAACTATACTATAGAAATGAAGCTTTAATTTGGTTACTGTGGGCCTGAAACATGATAAATGCCGAGCCACAGTCTTGTCATTTTCTGTTTTACTTTTCCTACCTATGGTGGCATATTTTTGCCCTCAGTTGTCGTATGCTGACTTGTCAGATAATGATGTTGAATTTTCAGTTAATTATGGTGTCAACTGATGATTTTGTCAAATAATAGAAAGTGAAGAAAAAGTAACCGTAGAAATGCTTTCCCGCCCAAAATGTGCCATCCACTTAACAACAAGTTTACGTAATGGTTTGACAAGGAGACCTATAAATCTGACAAATCCAATAATGTTCTGAAAAGTCGACATGCGTAATAATGTTCTTGTTTGATGATTATGTTGACTTGTCAATTTGCCAGATAAAATGGAAAGTAGATGTCGGCAAATAGCATTAGGATATATCAGAAGTCGATACAATCATCTGACGAGTCGACATAATTATCTGAGAAGTCGACCAAATTATCTGGCAAGTGATGGCAGAAATATGCCACCATACTGGGATAGTTTTCACAAAATATTCTGTTGTGAATTGTGACTGAAGAATAACCAGCCTTGGGCCTGTACATTTGTAATAGTAAACATTTTATACCTAATTTTCTCTTTTTATATATCTCTATTTGTGTATTTACATCAAATTTCGTTTTATGAAGCTACATAATCAGAGTTTAGGGTCTTTTGATGTTGAGAAAAACGCTTTTGCGTCGTGTTTACTTACTGACTTTTGATAGATTAACAAATTATACAGTTTTTCACTGTAAGATATATAAAATGAGATTGGATCGAAAAAAATCTTCACGAAAAAATATTACTAATAACGGAGGCGAATTTTGGGACATCCCCCTTTTTTGTCGAAACTACACACATATTTCATTATCACCCTTTCACTACTGTCTCGGAAATACTGTTCGAAACTGAATTCACCATTTTGCCACAATTAAACTAAAACTTTTGGTTAAGCAAGCCCCCGGACCTCCTTCGAGAGATCATGTCTTCGATTGTTGATTGATTGTTTTCCACCACACTCAACAATTTTTCAGTTATGTGGTGGCGTCCAGTTTTTGTAGGTGGAGGAGAGAACCCAGATACAATGTACCCGGGAAGAGACCACTGACCTTCCGAAAGTAAACTAGCAAACTTTCTCGCATATATCGGCGCTAGCGAGAATCGAACCCGCGCCAACTAGAGGTGAGAGGCCCTATGATTTTGAGCGCAATACTCTAACCACTCGGCCACGGAGACCCCCTCATGCCTTCGACACCTAAATTGTATCTGTAGCATTCATTGGACCGTCCTTGTTTGCCCACCCCTTCCCATCCCTTTTCGGTAAATTCTTGATCCGCCATCGAATATGTTAATCCTATTCCTTTTTAGGAATAATTTGATTTGAGTGCCAATAATATTTTATTAAACGCAGTATATTCGATATATTCCGTAGGATAGTGCTTATGAGTAATTGGTGTCTTTTAAAAATTACCACCCAAGTAAATATGTTAATTACCCTGATGATTGCTTTCAGTGGCCAGGATCCGTCTAGGGTCTCTTTCCTTCTGTACCAGAAAAAAGTCCAGGATCGAGAACGAGCCTGGAGAACCAGCCAAACTCCGCCAGACTTTCAAAAATCCATTCACGAAGTCACTTCTAAATTTCGATTTCTGGATTCTGTACACTGACTACAAGAATTTGTCCGTAGTGTACTCTTGCCAGAAGGTGCTACCCATGGGAGCGTGTCACCCAGACCACATTTATCTGTGGACTTTCTCACGAGGGACCAGGCATACATCTGAGGAGATGAAAAAAGTGACGGATCTAGCGTTTTCCGTCTGTAAGACAACGCTCCGAAGAATGAATCACCAGGCGCCTTGTTCAGGATAGTAAGAGGGACCCCCCTAATTAAGCTATAGACCGACTATTGAATATGACTGCAGACGTGGATCAATTTATCAAATTAAATCACGCTCTGTAGACTGTGTTTGCAATATTAACAGAGTACTTCGAAGCTTTTTAAGATTTTTCTGCGTTCTTAGTTTAGAGAACTAAATTTGTATATACGGTTCTGGATAACCTGCCCTACTGTGTGTTTATAATGTTTATTTATTGTCATCAATACATGTTAAGTGAAGTACCTTTCATCATTGTTATAAATGCTTTGTGGTAACAATATTGTTTTAACAATAAATATAGACTGTTGTCACTGTACATGAAAAGACTTTCTATTTTATATATGTTTTTTTTTTTTATTACCGTCGGCTACAAGCGTCACAAAGATCTCTGTTGTCCGACCGCGCTGTCGTATCTGTCAATTTCCCTCCAATGGCTCTATCTATCATTTACCCTCCGATGCTTCAAACGTCATCGTTAAAAAAAAGCAATGACACACGTGCTTATAATTCTCCTTTGAAAACTATATGTCGTTCCACCAATGTTTGCATGGTTCAGTCTTAGAAGAGTCCCAACATGGTCAGCTGGTCAGTTGTTCACGTGTTTGTTGTCGCTGTCTGTTTAACCAGGGCTGTCTGGGGCCAACCGAGCACCTGTCCACAAATATCTAACATTCCTATTCAGTCCAGCTTTGATTTTGATAGATTTGCAGGTGAATCAAAATGGAGCGTCCTTCTTTACAACAAGATTGTGCCGATAGAGGGACTAGATATGCCGGTCAACAAATCTGATCTCACTTTCCTGTTCTCCAGAAACTCCAGCGACACACAGACTGTTACTATTGGTGAGTATTTTAGTCCGCTGCAGAACAGTAGTTCGTTGGGCTGAAAGTACGCGAGACCAGCAAGTTATAGTTCTGTAGCAAATCAAAAGACATGGAAGTCCACGGGCCTTAAAGGTCACCTGAGTGTCACGAAAGGAAAAACGTTGGTGTTAATTGAAAAACAAGTACATCCTATAAACTTGGATGTAATCGGGAGTATCGATCACCACCTGTAAAATTTGTTTCTCCATTACATATGTATAGATTTGATGAATATGTCCAACTTAATTTGACGTTGATGTTAGCTGTACATGACATTGGTTGTATATTGACCTTGATTGCATTTTCTTTGTTCGAGGTCAAAGTACATAGTTTGGTCGCATGCAAATTTTCTGCCAAGTATGAGGGTCAAATGTCTCTTCATCACAAGAGAAGAATGTTTCTTGTATATATTTACCAGTGACCTCTACCAAATGTCCTTGGTTCAATGTCAAGACATATTTTCTGACAGAAGTCATACCTGTGCCTAGTATGACCTAATGATAATCCATTTCTCTCTCTCTCTCTCTCTCTCTCTCTCTCTCTCTCTCTCTCTCTCTCTCTCTCTGTGATACAAGAGCACCTGATTTGTCTATTAGGTGGTTAAGGTTAAAGAAGATACAGAAAGACGTAATTCCTTTACAATACAGTCGTATAGTTCAAGGTTATAAGTTTAATACTATTGGTAAAAGCGATATGTTCATTATAACCATGTGCCCAGTTAATATTAGAATCCTAGTTGTTTAGATGTAATGAATTATAAGTATATGAGCCACATAGCCCTGGCACATATTTCTTTTTAAAAGATTTTATACATCTTTTTCAGTAAATGAGTCTTATAGCTCCGCTCTAGCATTGAAAACCTGATCAGAATAATGTTAAGATCCCACACTCAATACAACCGTAATCATCTGAATTACTGCGTCTTTACTGCACGATCCATAAATCCAAAAGGGCTCGAATTTCATACTTTTGATAGAGTTCATCGTGCTCATCATTACTATAGTTTGTCTGCTATATGTCTAAGAGTAAAGAAGTTATTTTCAAAAAATGCGTATTTTCTTTGGAGGGAGGGAATCATTCCTATCAACCTCCGGACGAAATTAACAATTTTCCTCTCTAACAAATATATTACATGTACCAAATATATTGCATATACCAAGTTAGGCAAATTGACCCCAGTACTTTAAGAGAATACATTGAAAATATTCCACTGTTAGTACAAACAAACAAATCGCAATAGGTCACCTGGGTGTCCACACATGTAATCCATAGAAGCAGTCTATACTTAACTTAGTAAATGGATTAGTTTATTGTTGTTCATTTAATTGTATGTCAAGACTCTGACTCACTGGTCAAGATCACAGGTAAAAAATTAAAGTTTGTCCAGGTCATAACTTTGTGATACAGAGTATTAGAAGCACATATTCAACACGAAAGTTTCTCATTGTCAAATGGTGTGTCATAACCCTGACCCAAGGTCACTGGCTTAGGACAAGGTCACTGGTACAATAAATTGGATATTGTTGTCTGGGTTGTAATTTTATAATGGCGAAGCATGAGTGCGTTCTTTTCGAGAATTTTTAACTCGTGTGGAATCGCCACAAAGCTGCATTCTCAGCACAAAGTTCACTTTTGGTCAGATGGGTGTTATGACCCTGAACTTAAGCTATCTAACCAAAAGGTCACTGGTAAAACAGATTTCAAATATTTGTTCAGACAATAATTTTGAATGAAGATATTTTACAACTTCATTTTTAGCATAAAGGTTGCTTATTGTTATATGATGTGTCATGACTCTAAATCAAGACCATCATGTTAAAGTCGAGGTGTCTGGTTTAAAGAAGTTTTAATTGTTTGTTTTAAGGATCATTTATAACTGGTCGTGATTACAGAAAATGGAGTCCGCTTACCCACTTTGGATGATCTTGGTAGGGGTATTAGCCCCGGTAGGACAGGTGTAGATTTGTTGATGTTTCGGTATACTGTACTTTGTTTCATAGAGCTAATCCATGGTTTGTTTGATTGAGACTCAAATTGTTTTATTTTAGCTGGCAGAGTACGCCTGGCACCAACCATTGCTTTTTGTCTCAAACTGGAGGGGATAGTGGACAACCTTGTAGGAAGCCCGGCTAAGCTTCAGCAGAATTACTTCAACCCCCTCACAAAGAAACTATTCACCTTTAACTTCTGGGTTCTGCACACAGACTACAAAAATCTGGCTGTAGTGTACGCCTGTGAAAAAACAATGGTAGATGGCACTTGCAATTCTGGTGATACCTATCTGTGGACTTTGTCAAGGGCAACTAGTCATACACCAGCGGAGATGAAGACAATCAAAGATGTCGGATCCTCTGTGTGCATTGATGTGACGCATCTCAGGCGGGTTGGGCACAAGTCGCCATGCCCTACTGCATAAAGACTATATTTTAAACCTTGAATAGGTCAACAATTTTATACGGGCGCATGGGTCTTGATATGTAAATGAAATAAAATGACATGAGTTTATTTACATGTTGATATCATAGTATTATCTTCTATCCCAAGCGCCTGTTTTATTTTCAGTTTCCTGTATACTGTTTAAGTAAAAGCTGCGATTACGTTATAGTCAGTGAAATTTCACTGTTAATTAACGCGAAAACAGCGAAAATGAAATAGCTGTGAAAAATTCATCTGTATACGGTATATGAAATGGGACAAGGTTTTGACAGGTGTCCAGTTGTATACCAGTGTGAAATGACCGGTAAGCTTTAATTGTACGGAGAGTATTAAGATCGTGCAGTACAATTTGTGAATAAAAACCATGTCTCCTTTCGGATGAATTATTCATATAACTAAAAAATAATAATAATAATAATAAAATATCGAAGAATTCATTATTATGTCGGACTGCAGATAACAACGGGAAGAAAACTCAGTGGAAATAAGATCATCAATTCATTGATAAATCAGAGATGTGGAAGGGTGTGTTATTCCAGAATGGGTGTCTAAGTAAGAAACCTATGGAATTTATTAACAGATTTTCTTAGTTTTTGAGAAATGTAATTTAAATAGATAGAGACCTTTGACTAGTCGAACAGTAAAACCCTGTTAACATATACTGCATTCAAAATATTTAATTAATGAAGTACAATTTATGTCTGATATGGATCAATGTGCACATGTCGTGAATGGTTTTTTCCCCCTGTTTTTATTCATCCTCTGACTAAAGAAAAGAAAGAAGAAATTTACTCTTTTTTTTCCTTTTTGCAAAAGTTGAACACAGAGTCACAGATAAATCAATATAATTTTTAAGGGTGGAGTAGATAGTCTGTAATGATGGTGTTCTCGTCACCTGTAACTGGTTTATGTCTGTTAATGTATTCTTTTAATGGATTTGAACGAAACATTGTACCTGAAATATTCAAACTGTCGTGGATTTCTCCCAAATAAATAATTAAACACGATATTGTACTCTTGTTTTCATAATTTGAATTCTTACACGTAGAGAAATATATGTTCTATTGATATTTGAAGATATTTGGGAATTCTATTCATCTAGAACATGCCGCTGTTGATGACATAAGAAGAACATTAAATTTTATTCTAGTATCAATGAGTACGGAGAGCAGGTCATTGCTGACAAGCTGTCAGAAGTAAAAAAAAGAATATGTATCTAGAAATCGGACATTTCGGAACTCGTGTGCTTCTGTACAGTACATTTCAAACCCTTTCTAATTTTTTTTTAATTATTTTTACATTTTTCTTATCTATTTTGGACGAAGTCTTTATATAACCGATTTTATGTGGCGCCATAAATTCTTACTTAAATTGTGGGGGGGGGGGGGGGGGGGGGGGGGGGGGGGGAAGGTGAAATTATAGTATCTACGTGTATATGTTCACAACGATGACAACTATTTATATTTATTCTTATAAATTCAGTTTTGATTTTCAAATCATGTGTTCAAGAAATACCGATATACCACAAATATTTACCATTATGTATAGAACAGGATACGTTTGGGGATATTTTATAATAATTCATAAACCTCTAAAAATTAGGTTGTCAGATTTTCGGGAACACCTGTTCCTTCATCAGAACAAACAGAAAAGTTTTACATAAGATATACATATCACTGGATGTGAAAATATTTTTATGCATCGAAATACATATGTACTTTGTTTACGTTCATTAGAATTCGTTTGCTCTGAAATTTAAAAAATAATTGAGAGGTTTTTTTTCATGTATTTTGTTTTATAACAGATATTCGATCAAAGACGTTGGTCAGTTGGTCATGCATTACCATAGAGACTGCCCCGCCCCATCTTTTATTAGAAAATATATTATTAAATTCGCTATATTAGGCCCAAATATAAGTGTTTTACTATTTTGGTCAACGCAGAAAAAAACATACCGTGATATTTCAACCCCTATCCTTATTTTTATTCTAAAATTCAAGAAACTTTTTTTTCATTGGGCGGGGGGGGGGGGGGGGGGGGTGGTAGATCTTCAGTAAAATGTTTGCTGTGTGTCAAGACTCGGTAAAGTAAATGATGATGTCGTTGAGTGTTTCACAGAAATGCAGTATTTTCCCTACACATCTACAAAATTATGAGGGTTGCATGAAATAATACATATTTTAATTCAAGCCGAAGAAAGTCTACTGATTTAAATTAATTGTGACAGTAAAATTACTATCACAGTGCTTTTCATGCTAAGATGCAAATAAACCATGTATATGCATGATCATAAAGAAAACAGAAAAAAATATTTTTATCATTGAAAAATAAATTTCCGTATATATATATATATATATATATATATATATATATATATATATATAAACATTTCATACCGAATTCTTTAAATCAGATAATCCATTTTTGATATAACATGGAAAAAAAAACAAATAAATTTATTGCTTCTTATACAGTCCAGAGAGGTGTATCTTACAAGGATGGTACTCCCTCAAATGTCAGCACCCCCGCGCAAATAAATAAACAAAATGACAAAATATATAGATCAACGAATCACTCACAACGCCAGTAACATTCTAATGAACGAAGCGACTTGTTGTACATAATTTGTTCATTCAGACATTTTATGTCTTTATTAAATGATAACTAGAAAGCACCTGTCTCGCGTGGCGCTGATTTATGCTGTTTTCAGACAGAAGGTAGCGGTCTGACATGGTGCTACTGTCATTCGGCTGCGCGCCTGTCCAAATCTGTTTCAGTTAACGCACATTTTTTTTTTCATTTCTTTAAAAAAAAAAATCGAGCGACCAATGCTTGTATATATATAAAGAAGATACACCTCAGTTACTAAATAATGAAGATGAGGGCCAGGAATTTCATTTCTGTTCTACTGTACCAGTTGGGGTTATTATGCTTTGTTCGACTGTGTACGATCAAAGTCAGCGACATACCTGTACAGGCAGACTTTATCTACGACAACTTCACAGAGTCCGCGTGGAACACAGTGAAATACAACAGATTTATCAAAATTAAGGGAATCCCTAAACTTTACTCCAACTCCGACCAGACTACTCTCTTTGGATGGAAAGACACACAACCGATCGTCACCAACAGTAAGTGAATACAAGTATAAGAAATTAATTTTGAATTTTCGACGATATTGTCTTGTAGACGTATTTAAGGTACGCACCACACGTTCCTCCCCAGCAGACACGTGACATCTATCTAAATTTGAAAAAGGGTTAGAACATCAATTTTATAGTGCTATTTATCATGACTAAATCCGACATTGAAAGCACATCTGCTTAATTTTGACCAATCTTTAGAACAATTACTTTCCTTTTTTAATTTTCATAAAAAGAGAATTATATTTGATATTCATTTCGTAACCAACCAAACATCACCCCCCCCCCCCCCCCCAACTGTATTGACCGAATACTTCACAGTGTATAATTCATCATTTTAGATCACTGAGTGTTGGTATGATATTAATAATGTTCTTACAAATATCATATTTAATGAAGTCAAATTATTATGCATGTTGTAAGTGATACCGGTAATTTCTGATGTCTGATGATCAGATTATGTTCTAGCTAAGGCTGGTAATGAGAGAAAACAAAACCTAAAACAAACCAGTTATACCTCTAGTCGACATGCCTTTTTTTAACAGAAGTACGCCAAAGATGCAAATATAAAATCGGAAATATTTTACCTCTCTGGTTTTAAACGTGAATGCTGGTCATCGGCTTAACATTTCTTAACCTACTAATAGGTGAAATATACATTATTGAAAATGTATATATCTGTAGAAGAAATGGATGCGCTTTTAATCATCTTTGCTGTGCTACACGGGCGGTCATCTGCATAAATTGTTATCACATGACAGGACTGTGTCAAAAGGAGACTATTTAGCTATCGTAATTACTTGGACAAGCATTGTTTATTTGAATCATCATAGAACTACATATCATACTACGGTATTTTCGTGCAATTGGTTTTCATAGATTCAACAATCGCTGTGTTCTGTTTGTATTTTGACGATGACAATCGGCTAATCAAATAACGCGAGTAATATCCATTAATGAATTCCGGAAATTAGTGCTAAAAAAAATTCAATATGAGAAAAATGCGGATGTCGGTAATTAGGGTTTGATATGCACAGGTAATTTGAACTGTAACGTTTGTTTGTTTGTTTGTTTGTTTATAGCAATTTTTGAGCTATCCGGCGGCTGTCACCATTACCGGTGACAGGGCTGCAAATTTAGGCCTATGCTCGGCACTCAGGGCCTTTGAGCAGGGAGGGATCTTTATCGTGCCACACCTACTGCGACACGGGACCTCGGTTTATACGGTCTCATCCGAAAGACCAGCACCCACGTCCCACAGTGGGATTCGAACCCCCGACTCAAGGATCATCAGATCTTTGAGCCCGACGCTCTAACCACTGCGCCACACGGGCGGCTTTGAACTGTAGCGACTATATCACTGTGTACGATTGATTAATTAAGTAACGAGTACACGACTGTTACTTGACTAAAGTTTCCTAATAGTCGATTGATTAATCGAGTAAAACTACAATCCATTTCTTTTTGGAAAACTTTCATTTCACTTTGCAGATTCAGTATTTTTATAAGAATGGGATCAGACTATCTACAATATGACATGAAACGTCATTTAACGCGACTTTGCAGCTAATATTTATTACTATTAATATTTAGATACATGTTCTACTAAATTCAAAATTTATGATAGGATATGAAAAAAAAAAATTATACAATCCCTCAGGGGTTTTCATTATTTCCCCTCAGTGATTTTAGATTCTAAATAGCATTTTTTTTCCAGCGTGAAACAAAATTTAGAATTTCCAGCTACGCAACGTGATAAAAAAAAAAACATCCTGTAGTTTTCATCCCATCTTCGCTAGCCAAGGGTTTTCGGTCCACCCCGCTCCCCAAAAAGAGAAACGCCCGTGTATCGTCACCCTTGGCTTGCGAAGATGTTTTCATCAGGACTATGAGTGTGCGATGCCTCCTCAAATAAATAAATGAGAATAATACATACAATGTTTATGCCAAGACGAAGCATTAATCATGTCTTTCTTTTCTTTTTCCTTTATTCCAGACAATATCATGAAAAGCGTTTTCAAATACTTTGCACGTCTTACCAACGTCTCGGTCAGACGTTGATCTAACGTTGTACGTCATTTGCTTCCTGGGTTGAGAAATTTAGTTCACCAGTGTAACTCATGTTTTCACGATTAAAAATATTTACCTTTGTAATTTGAGCTTCAGTATATCATGCATTATATCTCCATATGAATGCTGGATTGCTCGTATGGCCAGTTGCAGTTAGTCAAATTGCTTCTTTTAGTTACTAGTAATTGTGATTCCTTTGAATTCACTACATTATATCTCTGTTTACAGTTGCCCGTTTTGGTCTCGCCCCTGGGAGGAGCGTGTGTTTTTCAGACACGGGCACTGTCGAGTTCCTGGATAACAAACCCGCCAAGATGTTCCTAAAGTACCATAACAAAAAAACGGGACAGACACACCAACAGAATCAGTGGGTGTTATATACGGACTACGACAGCATCGCTATCGTGTATGCGTGTGAGAAAGAACTTCTGGACGGAACGTGCGACTCGGAGCAACGCTACATTTGGATTTTGGCCAAGAAGACTACTTTAACGGAAGCGGAAGAACAAAAGGCCAAACAAATGGCGACTTCCGTGTGCATAACGGAGACTCTTAAGTCTATCGAACACAAGCAGCCATGTGACAGACAAGTAACAAAATAACATTGAGAGGACCAATGCTCTTGCTGACTGTGCCAAGTAATTCCTATATTTTATGTATCCTTGTGATATTACAGTATTGCTTCATTAAAAGACATGTTTTAGGATCAGCCGATCTGTTTCATTAAAATTCATATATTCAGCTGATGTCTTTTGCTCTTTATTGGAATATTTAAGACAAAACACGTTTTTAAATCAAAGGTTGATTCACAGAAGCAGAGAAAAAAGGTGTTGATATGACAATTTTTACTTGAGGACTTGCATATTCAATGATATTCATGAAGTTTAAGGTTTTCTTTTAAGCGCAAAGTTTTCACACTATTATCCATAACTCTAAAACGAATTTTTTTCTCACGTGTCGTTCTATGCCTATATTGCTGAAGTAGAGTCGCCATTGTCCTTACATTGTTGGGGCTGGACACTCGTTTCCGATGGGTGACTCAACGTACGACCCAGAGCTACACAGCCTTGTCATGATATTCTGGATCTGGGTACTATTGAATGTAAAATCATTATTGTCTTTACGCAGAATCCAAAGATGGTCCATGTGTGGTGCGCATGTGCCATCTTCAAGTTCGTGCTCGCAGGTGTATCTGATTGCGTAATTGTCGTAGTCCGTGTCCACGATGTGGGACCTGGTTAACGACCCCCTTCGGTGCCCCGTAACCTGGATGAGGTCCATGATTGGACGTGATCCCTCCTCCATGTAAGTGGAAAAATCCACGCGCTCACATCGTGTGAAAGTGCGTCCGTTTTGTAGGGTCACACTCACCTGGCCGTCTGTAATTA
Organism: Ostrea denselamellosa; assembly: GCA_024699665.1. Lineage (NCBI taxonomy): Eukaryota > Metazoa > Mollusca > Bivalvia > Ostreida > Ostreidae > Ostrea > Ostrea denselamellosa. The sequence continues at coordinate 17,781,987 of JAMZEH010000055.1, forward strand.
AGATATAAATAATCTTTTATCATTATTCTCATACAATGATTGTTTGTTTATTTGTTTGTTTTACGTCCCGTCGAGAATTTTTCACTCAAATTGAGACGCCACCAGCTATGCTTAGCGCTCAGGGCCGTAGCAGTGAGGGTTCTTTAACGTGCCAACGCCTACCATGACACGGGACCTTTTTTAAGGTCATGTCCGAAAGACCCGTGATTCTCACTTCTAAATGCCGAGCGCTTGGCGAAGGAGCAATCACTACCTATTTTTCGTCTTAGGTTTGACGCGGCCATGGCACGAACGGGGCTCGAACTCACGACCTCCCGGTTACGAAGCGAACGCTCTAACCACTGAGCTACCGCGACCGGTCTCTCATACAATGAATTGACTCAGAAAACAATCCACTTTTCTAAGGTCAATTACGAGGATATCCATGTGCTAGGTCTGTGTCTCAAAGTTATATACATGTAACATAAGTATACATTTTCCTCTGAGAAACATGCAGTTCAAACGTCCAAATATACAGAGCCCTTTACGTACGTATATTGCTGGATCCAGTATATGTTCTGCCAGGCATGTGTCTATACTCCTCACGAAAATATTAACTGCTGTGAAGGAGAAACTCCAAACGCATTGTGCCACAACATCAGCAAGAAGCGGTATAAATCAAATGTAAATTATTCAAAATTCCGAAGACCTTCAGCATTAAACGTACTTATGATCACTTTAAACTACAATTCCTAACGATAAATTAAAAACTAGGCTTTTTGACACCATGGACTGCTACTTTTCTAGTAAAAAATGGAACACAGAAATATTCATATCTTGTAATCAATCGTATAAACACTACATTGATTCTTGATTGTATGCACAGTAACCTTGTAGTTGATTTCAAAAAGGTGAAGTTTCTCATTGATATCATGTACATAGTCTTTGGTTGTCAGGTCTTCCAACAGTCTGTTGGAATCCCAGTGACCACGGATTATGTTCCTTTTTTGATTGACCCGTTTTTGTATTCTTATGAGACCACTTCACATCTTTATATAGCAATATTCCATTATCACCTGCATATGGTGTCTACTAGTATGTCTCTCAGCCAATTTGATACGTGAGAGCATGTTTTACATATGCTCAATATTTGAATTGATGCATGCTACTTACCAGTTGATATGTCAGTCTAGTTTATAATCAGCATTTTGCAAAATCTATGGTTGTTATAATGATTTAATTTGGAATTGCAACCTGTCATTACGACGAAGTTGTCTGACATATTTCATATGAATTGTTAGGCCTTTCTCTATGTACTGAAGTTTGACTACGGACTACGCAGTTTACTTGATCAGGATATAGGGCTCACGATGGGTGTAACCGGTCAACTTCTAGGCACCTGATCCACCTCTGGTGTTCCCATGGGGTCCATGCTTGCCATAACTTTAATCGTGTGTTCTTCATGGGATTTATGAGATTAATCACTGTTTGTTATCTTCACATTTTCATTCAAATTATGAGTTTTGGTTAGCATGCTTGGTAGTTGGATATAAATACGAAGTAGATATTTAGAAACGATGATTATTTTATAGTTGTCTTCAATCCATTTCGCGTAGCTATAGATTTATTTCGGTCGACTTACAGGTAACTAAGAAAATAGTTTTATTATGGAGTGTACTCTTTCATACCAGAATCTCGATTTACACTTGTACCATTATGTGTTCGTCAGAGTATAAATATAGATCGAGTATGGTATGGTGCGCCAAATTAATATAAACTCAAATAAATGAAGATATCTTTAATTATTTGAAAAAACACGACATTTGATGTGCGTAACAATTCCATCAAAGATTTCTTCAAATAATTAATTATATCTTCCATTCTGGATTATTGCATGCATTAATTGAATCATTGAAAACATTATTTATTCTACTGAATTGAGCTCTTTTACTCTTTTCAAATAAATTAACGATATCAACTACTGAATTGATGTGCGCATCAATTCAAATAATACGCGCAATAATTGAATTATTGCTCTCTTTAACTGAATTAATTATATTATTAGTCCCAATAATGCACGCAATAATTATTTTAGACAGAGAGAGAGTAGCAATTAATCAGAAATATCTTCAATTCAACATCCACAATTGAATTAATGATCGCGCATTAACTCCTTATGCAATATCGTTGTAGATAATTAAAGATATAAGAGATCAACAAACCATTTATACCGCACGCATCAATTGAATTGGTGAGAGCAATTATTGATTTAATGCGCGCATTAATTTGATTATTGCGCGCAATGATTTATTTGATGATATCTTGAAAGAATTGAGGATATCTTCAGTTATTAGTCCCCTACCGGCTTTGCCGAAGAGGACTATTAGTTTACCCTCGGTCGGTCTGTCTGTCATTCCGCTTGAGTTTTCCCGGATTTTTCCGCGCATTAGATGAAGCTATTCCATTGAAAGTGGATAAGTGGCTTTGTTTGGATAATTACAGATCAAGTTTGAGTTTCGTTACGCTTGACTTACTTTTGACTGAATTATCTTACCGGTGGGGGGCTTTGTATTGCCTGCGATACACTCAGAATGCTTGTTTGATTTTGTTTCAAGTTGGCGCTTTTACAGTATTGATGAGGTTTCCTATTCGGAAACACCTGAAATAAAGCGGTTAAAGTATCCTTTCTCGATGAAGTAGATTTCAAGTATTCATTTATACTTTTGGGTTTTAATTTTTGATTTTAAAATATTGGGAGGGGGTCTCTCTTTCGCTAATTGCATTTAAACGCAATTCTGTATCATAAATGTATGCCAATCGATCGATTGATTGATTATATATTGTTTAACGTCCCGCTCTAGAATTTTTCTCTCATATGGAGACGTATGACAGCCGATGATAACTCAGAAGCATTATGTTTTCGTTGCAAATATTTAAGACCATAGATTTATATCATAATTTCGCAGTGATGAAAGATTTTCGTGTTATTTTGTTATATTAAAGTTTTATTAACCGTAATAATCCGTGTTCTGAAGAAAAAACACCGCGACACTCAAATAATGGAATCGTTGATTCCATTTTGCGACCAAACCAGAAAAAGATACTCCGAGTCAAATAAATCATATTTGCTATTTCGCAGATGTTTTTGTTTTATTACAATGTACTTAACTGGATAAAAGTATTGTCTCTTTTCCTTTTTCGACAGGCCTGAAAATAAATCTCATCTATAAATAGTTATTGCTATTTCTCTAAAAAAAAAGTTGCGCTGTTTTGTGGTTTGAATAATTGAAAATATCTTTAATTATTTGAAGATATCAATTAATTTGATGTGCGCAACAATTCAGTTAGGGGTCTCTTCAAATACTAATAATTAATGATATTTCAATTCTGAATTATTGCGCGCATTAATTGTTAATAGCATTAATTATTCTGCTGAATTGATGAGCGCTTTCATTGAATTGTTGCTCTTTTTAAATGAATTGACGATATCAACAATTTGAATTGATGCGCACTATAATTCATTTAAACAGAGCAATAATTCAGTTAATGCACGCAAAAATTTAATTATCACTCTCTTCAATGGAATTAATTATATCATTAATTCAATTGATGGACGCGGTAACTCTTGTAGAAAGACCAACTATATAATTGGAGATATTTTCAATTCAACATGAATTGTTGCTAAAGTGTTGTACATAATTAAAACTATTCTCAACTAAATTAAAGAGATCATCAAATCATTTATACCGAACTCCAAATCAAATTTTGTGAGCAATTATGCTCGCATCATTTAAATTGTTGCGCACATTAAATCGATTATTGCGATCTTCAATTCAGTTGAAGAGAGCAATTGATTTGATGCGCGTATCAGTTATATTATTGTGCGTAATAATTGAATTGATATCTTCAAATAATTAAAGATATCTTCCATTACTCGAGGTTATGTTAATTTTGTACTCCATAGTCCTCTCCCAGCAACATGTATCACACAGAGATACTATCCAGTTTTCTAAAACCAGAAAGCATGAAACTTTCATCCAGAATCCATTATCAGTTAGATACAGTACGTATATTTTCATTTTAAAATACCAGATGTGTAAAACCTCGGTAGCAATACCATATACTTCATTAATTGCCACAGTGCATCACTGGCGGATCCAGCGCCGGGCGCTGATTTTTTTTTTTTTTTTTAGAAACTTAAACGTATACATCTTACATTGTTAGAACGGAGTAATTTACTACCTCTTCCTCTATTCGGAAATTTCTGGATTCGTCTCTGTATATGTCACTCTTTACATTTGGACCATAAATAATATATTTTATACCTATATGTACTTACTTATAGGTCAAAATGGTGGTTCACAATGTGGATGTTTCAAACGACATTTTTAAAATCATAAGAAACTTTTTTTTTTAAATCAATTTTATGTAAAATTCAATGTCGAATATCAAATGTATTTAATACAAGCGATAAGCATTACATTTTAATAGATAAAGTTACTCACTACTCATGATGATTCCCCTCCCGTCGGCTCCCAGGTAATAACGGGACTTGACATAGCGAGTGCTGATGTACTTAATTCTTGGGGGAAGACGAGTCACGGGATTCAGCATTCTGTTGTACCCCACGAGATGCCACACCCCACTAAACTGCTCAGGCCTGAAGTTAGTCTGTACCTCAAAATCATTTATTCTACAGCTCCTCTTCGATAGGACGGGTACCAAAGAGCACATTATTGCCAGGGCAACGATGTAGAGGACGGACATCGCCATGGCTGCTGTTGAGTGCAGTAGCAGTGTGATAAAGTGAAAGCCAAAAACTGGTTTTTTGACTTTCTTGCACGAAATCTTATCGCAGTCAGAATCTCGATCAGGAAAACAGGTTGAAAACTCCTTAATGTTTATCCTCGTTGTATTGACAGTGGTTGATAAATATTTATATAATGTAGGGTAAAGTTTATATTTTCTGGAGATTTGAAGGATTTTCATCTCATTATATTTGTGTCGGATGGAGACTTCATCATGTTTATCTATTGCCCATAGAGAGTATCCAGTAGAACAATGATTCTAAATATTTTTTTCCCCACATGAATATTCAATGTACAATTCCCATAACATAATTCAATTATTTTCTAAATACTTACATTGTATATGAAATTAATTTTTGTTAAGCTGAGGTGCCCTTTATTCAATTTTTAAAACTCTCTAAACATCCAATCTGTCTGCTATCGACAAGTACACTAAATTCATGGATTCTGTAGGATAGCAATTTGTATGCATGCAGATAGTTAGAGAAAAAAACAAATGTATAGATCTTTGACCGACATTTTTTTTTCTATGCACAGAAAATAAACAGATTAATTTTTTTTTAAAATCTGTCAAATTTCTGTAAAATCCCTTTTTTTCCATACACGTATAATAAAGAACTGGGCAGTGTGTGTGAGAGTCGACCTTACAATTTGGACCTCATTTCCGGTCTGTTTTATTTGTGTGTGAGAGTCGACCTTACAATTTGGACCTCATTTCCAGTCTGTTTTATCATTTCTTGTCATTGCTATTGTTTTCGGAAACTGCATAGGGCAAAAGTGCCTCAACTTTTAATTTTCAGGGTTTGCCAGTGAATATTAATAAGATATTCTGATATTTGACATAAAAGCGGTCATCACCACACCGTTCCGAAAGGGAACCATTTGCCGCCTCTCTTGTCTGCTTTCTAAAACGTATGGCACTTCCGGCAAGTATAAAAAAAAATTCCGTGAGCATTAAATCACATTTTTTTTTTCTTTCTCCTTATGTAATTTATTTAAACTTAACATCTAAAACATGTAAATAGGCACACAACAAAAGTATACATCACAATCATTATAATGGTATTTAATATTACTAAAGGATAATGTTATAAATCAGAAATAATATAAAACCCAATTACAGTGATTTACGGAGACACATCCTAGTTAGGTTATGACACATTGATTATCTTATTCCTCGGACATCCCAAAATTCTTTATCATGTTCAAAGTGTCCACGTCTGCAGAAAATTTACTGATTCCATTTTGCCGTCAACTTGACTGCAATTTAAAATATTATGTAAGAATTTGAAATTAAATTCAGCAATATCGTTATTATGCCTTTCAATATGTCAAGCAGATCTTTCAACTATCTGTGTTCCATATATGGTGTTTTGCATTTCCTTCTGTAGATATTTTGGTGATAAAATTCAGAATTTCTATCCTTTACCGTAGTGATTTGGTTTTTGAAGTTTGAAGTATGTTTTTTTTTGTTGGTATGTTTTGAATTCAACATTAATGTAATCTACATCAAGCTATTTAACTGGATTTTTAATGATATAGAATTCAGAAAATTAATTATCTTTTTTGGGAAAGTATTGATTCTTTATTTTGGAAATAAGATTCTAAGGAAAAGACAGTCAATTTTAATTTTGCATTTTGTCAGAAATCAAAACATTTTCATGAATTTAGCAAATCATTTTGATTTCACCCCCCCCCCTGTTTTTTTTGATAAATTTAGAGGTGGTATTTTACCAATTAAATTGAAAACTGGAAAGATATGAATGATAGAATTTGTACTTTTCTAATCTCCGAATATTGAAAAGGATAAAATCAATTTTTTTTTTAAATAAATCTAAAATCCCACAAACGTTATCACTCAACAGTACTGTTTTTAGGTTCATAACGCAGGTTCGAAAAAACAATATGAACTCGGAGGACAGGTTAATAACAATGCAAATTATGTAGGGTCATGCCAGGTCAGCGCGTGCTGACATAGATACAAAACTTTTTCGAGCGTATATTTATTCCCGTTTCATTTGTTGTTGTATAATGACGAATTAAAGCTAAAAATTAAAATCCTAATATTGAAATTTCAATTTAGCTATCACGTTGACGTGTTTATCTTTAGATCTTATTTCTCCCGCTCAAGGACATTTTCATACGATGAAAGAGGCTGAAAATCACTTCCTTATACAGAAAGTAAAATATGTGTTTATTTATAGTTCTGTGATAAATAGATCTTACACTCGTACTTGTGGCATATGGAATTTAAGAAATTCGTTACCAGATTTAGATATTCCTGATGCCAAGGCTCGGGAATTTTAAATCTGACAACTGATTTCATAAATTTCATATGTCATAAGCACTCTTTCAAGATCCTCTACCTATCTGTCAGTATAGAATGTAATCCATCGACATTTTAGTGAAATACAGAATTTATGAATGGACCGTGTGTGTTGCATTTTGTATAATTATGTAAAACTTGAGTATTGCTACTCAATATAATGAAATATTTAGGCCTACTTATTTACTCCGTTAATAAAAAGAAGAAAAAAGTTTGCTGCATCTTTGTGATATTCTACTTGTTTTAAAACGTAGGCCTATGTTCTGACGTTATCGAAAAAGCGCATGCGAGGGAGGGTCGGTACATAAAGAAAAGGATAATAAAAATCATATGTAGATTTAAGCAGGTTTTCGTTTTATTATTTCCTGGACTTTCGTCATTTTTAGACCTATTACGTCTGTATTTTATATGAGTAGTCTCAGTAACATAACTTCTGCTTAGCTAAATTTAGATTAGATCTTGGAATTTCACCGAATTCTGTATTAGCTTTAATTGCAGTGTATTGTGTTCTTCAGAGGCGTTGCGTAATCATCGACATGTTTTACATTGCACTAATTATAGAAAAAGAGTTGATACCGACAGTTTTCAGTTATTTAACGCCGGCAGACTAATGAATATATATAGATTAATTTGTATGCAGCAGAAGCACCTCTGATGCAATCTGACTAAAGTACAGACCTATATATTTATAATATAGATGTACTTTAGTCAGATTGACCTCTGATGTTGATATGAAACGTGTGATGTTGATATGAAACGTGACACATAGAATCACAAACTCTCTCTCTCTCTCTCTCTCTCTCCCCCCCCCCCCCCCCCCCACACACACACACACACGATACATGATTTCTTGAAAGGAAATGAAATTATATATTATAAGCGAAACACAAAGAGTTTGTCTTCTTTGCATAATTATTAAGACCCTCGTATTAAGCGATGTATACCTTCCTAATTTCAATTTAAAAAAGTAGTGATTTGCCCTGGATGTTCACTTCTGTCCATTTTCCATAGATTTTTCACGACTTGTGTGATAATTTTGCCAGTAGCATTTTCACCTGCCAAGGTATTCTGAGCAGTCCTAATGGTTTATTCCAGGTGCGAACGTTTTAGATGGGTTGTAGGAAAGTGGATTTTCCTGCATTTATTGAATCTGCTTGAATTTGGACGACACAACATCTTCCAAGATGTCCTTAGCAGATTCGACCCGGAGCGAAGACACTTCCATGGAGGCCACTGTTGCGTTTGGCCACACCGGTCGATTTAAAATAAATTATTAAAATTTTAATGTTTACTTTTAAATATATCATTTATCTGTTTATTTTTGTCAGTTGCAAAATCCATTTCCCCATTAACTTCACTGTACTTGTCTCCATATATTGTCATAATTTATTTCATCTTTTCATAGCGAACTTTTTGTATTATTCTATTCAATGAACACCTTGACTTCCGTATTTTCCACGAGTAAATAAATTTTGGTAATTTATTATTTCAAATATATGGATTTTTTTTTCAATCTAGAAAGCCAGTTTACATCCGTTTTATGTCTTTAAAAAATCTACTACTAGCCAACTTTAAGTAGTAGAACGTGGTTTTATTTCAGAAAGCGCACCTGTTCTATTTTATGTCCCCGGACATATGTGACATATCCGGTTTCAAATTTTACTTTTTACACTGTCACTTCCTTTTGCTTCAGGATGCTGCTTAAGAGGTGAGTTGGTAAGCTACTGTGGATTGCATTATTTAGAAATCCATTTATTGCATTTTTGCTATTACAATTTAGGCCCAACCAGCAAAGGTATATGCCTACTTGTATAGTGTCATAAAAGTATTGATTTATTTTCTCTTTATTTTAAGCAGAGACACACATGTATATAACATGTCTCAGCTTCGAGTCCGTGAGTGACGAGTATATTTTGTTTCTTTTCTCTTTTGAGTCGATGAGTGACTTTTGACACGAAAAAAAAGTCTTTAAAACTGCCTGGAGCAATCATCTTTTAGTGTCGGGAAGGTAAAATTACAAGAAGAACCTGTCCGTGGGCAAGTAAAGTTTTAATGTAAAAAAATATATATATATATGATATTAATATCAAATGTAAATGCGTAACAACGTCGATCGCCGATATACCGAAAGTATGTCAGCATTCTTCTGGTGATTTAAAATGCAGAGACTCCTCTAGTGATTGATTGATTTTTTTGTTGTTTTCTGCCACACTCAACAATTTTTCAGTTATCTGGTAGTGTCCAGTTTTTAATTGGTGTAAGAGAGAACCCAGATACAATGTACCTGGGAAGAGACCACTGACCTTCCGATAGTAAACTGGCAAACTTTTTCACATATATCGGCGCGAGCAAGAATTGAACCGGTGCTGACCAGAGGTGAGAGGCCTTGTGATTTTGAGCATGATGCACTAACCACTCGGTCACGGAGGATCCCTTGTCTAGTGAGAAATGACACAGTCACCAAAACGCTTAGATGTACAAAGAAGTTAAGATTTATTGCAAAGTGTGAAATCTACCTAGATGCAATGTCAAGGTGAACGCGCAATGCCGTTAATGAATTGAAACATGGACAAGTTTGTGACATTTAGCGGGAGTATATAAAAAGACCCAAAATATAGGAACAACAACTATCAGCTGTCTGTATTTACAAAGCATGCCAAGTATGGCAAAAAGAAGAGAATCTAAGGATATCTCAGATTGTGGCAAGAAATTTGGTCGATTCTTTGTTACGATGAGCAAACAGAAATAGATTGAATGAATTGATTTAATAAAATACAACAAGATAAAAAATTTGAAATAGTTTTATTTATATGTATTTCTTAATTTAAGGTGGGGCAAGTAAATTTTGTGGTAGGGCAAGTGAATTTGGTGTTCCTATCTGCTTGGGCAAGTACTTCAAAAATCTATTTGTCTACCCCTGATTCCAAAGCAACAAATGGTGAGATGGAGTAGTTCACAAGTCTCATCACTCTCGGACAAATTTTCTTTGAATCAAGTAAATATATGCTATAGACCTGGCCTGTGCGGTGTTTTCAACTAACATGATATACATTTTGTTACATCTTTCATGATCATTGGTGTACAAGTTGTAAACACTACACCTTTTCAGCTTCTAATAGAATGAACACTGAGTAGTATTGATTAACCAGTTGAATTTTATGTTTTTCCTAAGTGTTAATGCTTTAGGAATTTTCGAGGCAAATGGACTGAATAATGCACATTACCAATCTACAGGGCATGGACATTGAAAGATGAGTGGTCCCAGATTTATGTCTGTAGGGTTCTACATTATCTGTTGTCTTATCTATATGTTACTATGTAAAAGGTACAAATTTATCAAAATTTCCAGTTGTACAGAAAAATTTCATTTTACATTTGTTGTTTAAAATATAGAAGACCTTGATGTTCTTGTTATTTTAATTGAGATTAACTTTATATTTCCAAAACATGGTGAATAGTCTTGGCAATTTCGTGGAACATTCTACTTTTGCTTATAACCTCCTCAGTTTTGTGGAAAATTACTACATCTTCCTTTTTTTTTGTCAACTGTTGCATTGAGAGATCATATCGCTTAATACTGCATAACCAAGCAAGCTTTACTGCTCATTAAATTTATTTGTCAATATGGAATACCTTAAATCTTACTGATACCTTCAAACTGACTTGTGTAATGCAACTATGATACAATTTGTCCCAGATGTAAGAAAAAAACAGGCAACAATATAAAATCGATAGATTATTTTAAAATCATATTGAGGATTAATTTTACATATATTATGCAAACTGAAAAAAAAATCAGTTTTAGTAAGGCATTCAGCTTTTTGTCAGAAGTTTAAACCATTAATGGATAATAATGTGGAGTCCTGGTCTTAGAGTCCATTATACACTTTACTGTGACCTTTAGCATGAAATGCCACAAAAAGTGGTAAAAGCTACAACTACAGTCTCCACTGGGACTCTAACCAAGGCCCTCAAATAGGTTCTGGCAAATCTGGTGACACTCATGATTTCAGAATATTCATTTTATATATTTAAGTAAAAGTAATAGAAAAATGAAATTTTTCTTTTCACCTGTTTTATCATTTTGATGGTGAGTAAGCAATATTGTGTATAACCAGTAATAAGAATATTAGGAAAAATCAAATGCTTTACATTGAATAACTTCAAGGTAGTTTTTGGGAAATTTTATCTAAAGGATGGGGCCTTCATTATGTAACATATATATTAATGTTTGTTAATCTCTAAAAACTGCAGAAAGGGAGAAATCTCCCTCATTTTACTTTCAATTAGACTTTAGAGGGAGAAAACTAATTTCATGCAATATCATTTCCTGAACTTATCCACCCCCATCCCCCACCATTAATCACCAATAAATCCCCACCAGTAAATTAAATCATGTAGATATCAGAGTTCAATTTAATGCATTCAAAAGTAGTTACTGTATCAATGTTATCAAACTTCAAAATTCTAGAGAATTTATGGATATTATATTTAGACAAGGAGTTTAAAATTACAGGAATAGTTAGGTGTGATTGAACTTTAAGTTTGATGATGTTATTTTTGTGGTGAACTTTCAATTGATGCAGACCATTGGTTTGATTTGAATATATTTTTATTGTGACAAACACACACACACACACATATATACGTCCACAGATATCCTTATACATATAAGGACGAGTCAATAAGTAACCAGCCTAACTTATTTCCGGTTGAGTTCCAACTCTTCTTTTTCGATGTAATTGCCCTCAAGTGTGATGTACTTAGACCAAGGGTGTTCAAATGCCATCAGCCCAGAACTGAAAAGTCAGGGTCCTTTCCATTGATCCACTCATCATCTGCCGTCATGACTTCTTCATCAGACTGGAAATGACGTCAATGGATATCCTTTTTCAAGTTTGGGAATAGGAATAGGAAGAAGTTGCTACAAGCTAGGTCAGGTGAATAGGCAGAATGTGGTTTTGATTCCAGGCACGGATCCAGCGTTTTTCATTAGGGGGGGGTAGTGGTCCAAAGGGCCAGGGATTTTTTTTACAGATAGTAGACTATGCAAAATCTGCACCCAAAATTGCAGTAATTTTCTTATTATATTATGACCTTGAATTTTGAAATCGTCCCCAGTGAGCAAATAAAGTTGATCAAGAGAGTTGATGAAGCAATATCAAATGTGATGCTAGGGTGAAAGATGACTATATTTTCTTTCAGTTGGAAATTCAGGGGGGGGGGGTGGTCTAGACCCCCCTCCCCGAGCCCTCTAGATCCGCTCTTGAATTCATACTTATTTCACTCTACAGCATCCACTGCAACTTGGCAAGTGTGAAGTGTGGACTCTCATGTTTTCCTTTTTTTTGCAGCAAAACAACTTCTAGTTTTAGAGAGTTACCTCTGTGTATTTTCACGGATGGAGGTTCTTAGCTGGTCTAGCAAGTTTGCATAGTACACTCCAGTTATTGTTCTTCTCTAGGGTATAAAGTCCAACATAATAATGCGTTTTGCATCCCACAATACTGTGGCCATCCCCTTGCTAGCAGATGGTTGCATCTTGAGCTTCTTTGTCCTCGGTCCCCCCCAGTCCTTCCCACTGATGACTCTGGGCTTTATTCTCTGGCTCATAATAATGAACCCAAGCCTCATCTTCAGTCACCAGATGCAAAGAAAATCATCTTTTGATCTAATACGCTTCAACAAGGCGCTGTATACTGATGCTCTGGTTGCCATTTGCTCATAGCTAAGGGAGCTGTTAGCTTCCACATACCTAAACAATCATGTAAGATTGTTGAAACACTACCATGTGAAATGCCTAATGCATGCACTATTTCTTCAACCTGAATTAGCCAATCAGAGTATACCAGATCCCTAACTTTGTTACACATTTCTTCGTCGGTGGTATCCATTGGGCATCCAGACCTGGCTTCATCTTCTAAAGATGTTCTACCATGTTTGAATTCCCTACCCAGAATTTAACCTGAGCATAAGATGGTGCAGAAGACCCATAAATGTCAGCTAACTCACCGTGTATTTCCTTGCCTGTTTTACCTTTTAAATATAAGTACCGAAGTACAGCACGGTACTCAACTTTAGATAAAAACATGCCTTTGCATCACTAGGCATGTTTGACACTCAATATCTTATTAAAGAATGACTTGATATGCATGCAGTTTTGTACCCAGGTATAAAACATGTATTGAAACAAGGCATGAAAATTGTGACCGTCTCGGTCAATTGGAAATAGGATAAGCTGGATACTAATTGACTCACCCTCATATACAATTTGAGGTTGGACGCAAGGTCTGACAAGTTTGATCAAGCTCTCCCTTATGTGAAGTATAGATAGATATATGTGAATTTTATTCATAATCAAACAGTTATAGATATTACAGCAACACAGTTTGCCTCTTCATTACAAACATACAAATGTTAAATATATATATTTCTGTAAATTTAGATACATAGTAGAAGATGGGAATGGTTTGTTGAAATTGTGATAAGTCAACTCTGACACACAGTACAAAATTTAAAACCAAACTGCTTCAGCAAAATTATATCAAACATAATTTACAGCATGTATATGCTTTCTGATATGTTTTCAGTTGAATACAACTTTGAAATTACTCCAGCTAGGTTTTCATGTTTTCAATGGGAAAGGTTTTGTCCTAATCTGAGGTGAAGGCTCAAGTGGGCTTTCCTAATGAAAAATGCAGTTTGTTCAATGGAAGGATCGCACCTATCAAAGGGGAGAATTTTAGAAAATATCAAAAGTTAGGATGGGGTGTTTAAAACTGCTTCTCAAAAACCACTTTACCAGAGAAACCGAACCTAATGTAGTTTATATATATCGAAAATTCTAGTAAGTTCAAATCATTACTCAGGTCTTAAGATATAGGATGGTGTCACATTTGTGACAAAAAGTTAGATAGTCACATAGAAATATATGACTTTAGAAAGAAATTCTCTAAAAACGCAAGAGTACTCTATCTCAAATTGATATGCTGGTGATCTTATTATAGGGAACATTCTGTTTGTTCTCAGCATGATCTCGGCATCAGGACAGAGTGGGGCCTCATTGCAGGTTAAGAGTTTTACATGCCATTGAATTCAGGTGAGCAATGTGGTTCACGGACCTCATGTTTTATGTATTTCTTTTCCATATGGTGATGGTTATTAATTTTTCACTGCAGTGTTAATTTTGCTGTTTTTATCTTCCATGAAAGCTGAAAATGAAAATAATATTGTGTAAACAATGTTGCTTTCTAAAGTTGAGTGATGTGAGTGGAGCTTAGCTTTTCAGTAGACAAGTGCACAGATCTATAGACTCTGAAGGATTAATAGATAAAATCAATTTCCAAATATTTGCTGTTTGAGCCTGGTTGATCTGTCTATGTGTAACTGTTATCCACTGAAAGACAATTTCCTTTATTTATTGTCATTAGTTATTAAGCAGTGTTAGATAGATAGTCATTGATTGGGGGGCCAATATTGGTTGTTTATTACATGTCCTTTCAGTTTTGTACTCCTACATCGCAGGAGTGTTGAAGTGAAATTGATTTGCCATTCTGGGTAATGAGTGATTTTTGTGCACACAATGCAGTACATTGATTATCAGAGGGAGGTGAAAGCCGGGTCTTTTCAGAAGTAGTGCTTATTTTTTTATGGCCTGGCTTCACATTTGAGAGATTCCATTTCATTTACAGGTTGGTTGTGCCTCAAAATTATGCATTGAATAATTGATGCCAAATATATCATGACTGTTATGGTATTATTGATAAAATTGATATGAGCATTAATAATTCAAGAGAATGTTGCAGGGTAATTACAGCTCATGTGTTTAATTAAAAAATTATTGAAAAAAAATTTATTGGTCATTTCAGGGACATGAATAACAGAAATAAGCAGCTCGTATGGTGGCATATGTACTGCTTAAAGTATGTGACAGTCCTACCTATAACTCATTGATTCCTATTTATTGGTTTGATAAATTGATGTTGATTAAAGTTTATTTCACTCCTGTAAGTTCGAATAAAATGTAATGAGTTTTGAATGATTTGAAGATCAGCAAATATACTGTTAACTAAAGAGTGGGCAAATTGTAAACATTTCCTGAAATCTAGCTGATTTTACTGATTTTGAATCATGTGTCACCTCTTGAAATATCTTCTGAAAATATTTTATCTTGAATGTTTTAGTGATAGGATTTGGAAGGTTTGAACTTAATATCTTTCATTCATAAGATGGTATACATAATTTAAATCAGTTTGAACATTTTTAATGAGAAACAAGGGACCTCGAGATAATGCGAGACATGGGATAGTTGTTAATCTCTCTGTTAGTGTCTTGTCTCTGGTCATCTAGATTACTTTTAAAAACATCCATGTATGTAAATGTGTCTGTACATGATGACGTCCAGTTAATTTCATTTCAACAAAACGTTTACATTTCGCCATAATCATGCTGTCAAGCTTTAGTGAACAAAAACCAAAGTTGATCTTTAAAAGCTACCCCTACTTAGAAGGTACTGAACATGTACCATTTAAAACCAGGGTACAGTTAGGTATGGCCATAAAGGAAAAACAAAGTATGTGGTATTATAACAAAGAAATTTCATGGTGTCCATTGACCTATCTATATCTGTTTGATCATTGTTTGAAGAATTTCCCACCACAGTTTTCATTGTGTGAAGTCCCAAAACCCAAGACTCACACTTAACCTTAGAGCACACACAGGGAAATACTGACACTTCTAAACACACATTATGATTCCAAGCTTTCTACTGATTTTGTAGTTATTTTCAGGGGGGGGGGGGGGGGGGACTGGATTTGTTCAATATGATGTAGAGCTGTGTTTTCCAAAGATTCGTTATTGTCCGCCAAGTCCTATTGATTTGTGGAAAGGGAACACCAATACACTCTCATCTCTCAACCAAAATCATCAATAACTTGAACCAAGAAACATTCAAAGTATATCAGATTCTGATTGGTAAACATTGGATGTAGATTGTGAGGGATTATTGCTTCTTTTCAAATGTAAGTACATGTAAATGGTGACACAGTATATGCCTATAAAATCTGTGTATAGTATTGGAGCTTGAACTGTTTTTACATCGTGTTGGCATTCATGCCCTTATGAAGGTCAAGAATTTTTACTCATTGCATTGCTTAATGTGGTGTGTGCTTCTAAGAGGATTATCTTCTTTGAGGTGCAATGTCTGAATATGATGAGATTGTGGACAATGGATTTAAAGTATTTTATCATCTTTGGTGCTTAAAGTTAATTAGAACAAATGATCTAAGTTACTTATACCATTAGGCGTTAAGAAGGTATAAAACACTGACCTAACTGAATAATGATTATAGGATAGGTGTAATAAAGTGGTGATGTTGAAAAATGAAAATTTTGACTGATGTAGCAAAAATTGCAATTTTTAGTTTGAAATCATTTAGACAAAATTTAAATTCCTGTTGGGCTTGATGGATAGCCAGCCTAAAACCTCAATCCAATGAATTAACCAGACAAATGATGAATTGTAATAGTGACAAAGAATATGTTTTTGATTTTGTTTTTCACATGAATAGCTTATTTCCATTTGAAAAATGGTGACAATAGAATTTTCAGACAAGATTGTTTTGGAAGCTGATGCCATCGGAGATTAACTGTCATCATTATTGGCTTTTGAAATCTTTATGTGCATCTGTCTGTTTGCATGCCCAGTCATTTTCCTAGCTGAATATTCTTCATTTGGCATACCAGTCCTTAAACACTGTAGAGAAAACATAGTACTGAGGTCCTATTTAGGACAGGTGTGTGATATTTTTGTCATGGAAAAAGAAGGAAACACTGAATTGAAGTATGCTGGTTTAGTGGGATTCCTCATTAAACAAACATGGTAGCTTGACATCTGTAGAGCTTTCACTTCATAACACTCCATGAGATTGGAGGTATCTTTATATTGGACCCTGGGGGTTGA
This sequence comes from Ostrea denselamellosa, assembly GCA_024699665.1. Classification (NCBI taxonomy): domain Eukaryota; kingdom Metazoa; phylum Mollusca; class Bivalvia; order Ostreida; family Ostreidae; genus Ostrea; species Ostrea denselamellosa. The sequence continues at coordinate 17,799,061 of JAMZEH010000055.1, forward strand.
ATGTGCAGGATATCAACAGCGTGGAAGAGGGAAGGTTTGTACACCAATAAGATTAATTATTTTGTAATAAATATTTATATTCTTCATTCATACTGGTACCAGTATCATTCCAGTGGAACTTAGGTCTGATAGTTTTGGACAGGACATGGATGTGTTTGAAGAATCGAAAATTTTCATGCCATAGTGATTTCATTCATAATTTATTAATTATATAAATGATCTTTAATAAGTTCATAAACTTGTATGAGTTATGCCTAGCAATGGCCATTGTAATATTGCAATGAAAACTTGTTCATAAGACATGCACTGGGAAGTGTGACATTGTGTCAAAATAAAATGTAAAACACACACAAAAGAATGAAAATACAAAACTGAGTATGAGGGACCTCCGTGGCCGAGTGGTTAGAGCATCGGGCTCAAAATCACCAAGCCTCTCACCTCTGTCGGCGCGTGTTTGAATCTCGGCCGCGGCGTTATGTGAGCAAGTTTGCCAGTTTACTTGCGGAAGGTCGGTGGTCTCTTCCCGGATACATTGTATCTGGGTTCTCTCCTCCACCAACAAAAACTGGACGCCACCAGATAACTGAAAAATTGTTGAGTGTGGCGGAAAGCAATAAATAATCAATCAATCAATCAAAACTGAGTATGAAAATAAGAGATGGATTGCTCAGGTGCCAGATTAGACTTTTCACTGTATTATGCCATAGAGATTATGTTTAGCAGTGGCTATAGTGATACTGTGTCTGACTTGTCTGTGATGGTATTGTGTCAGAGTTAATACCTAGGAGGGGATCACTCTGATATTGTTTTATCTGAATTTATACCAAGCAGTGACTATAGTGATATTATTGTGTCTGAGTTTAGGACTAGAAGTGGCCATAGTGATATTAGTTTTCACCCAATAGAGGCAATAGTGATATTAGTATGCCTTAGCTTTCATCTAAGAATGACTGTAGTGTGGTAGTATTAGATATAATGCCTTTCTGCTAGCTCTGGCTAGTGGGTTAACCCTATAGCTCAATCAGCATAGTGCTGGACTGTTGTGCCAGAGGTCCATGGTTCGATCAGCAGAAAAGGCATATTCTTGACTTTGTTACATATGGTGCCCCATGTGGGGCCTGGGTAATCTCTAGCAGGTGAGGGTGATTGCTCCCAGAATTTCACCTCATAGGTGCTGGCACTCTAGGAATCTGGATGCCTCTTTCTATGGAGGGGGACAATGCATTATTGTTAAATACATGGCCTTCCTACTAGCTCTGGCTATTAGGTTAACCCTTTAGCTCGACTGGACTTTGTGCCAGAGGTGTCAGGTTCGATCCTGAGAAGAGGTATATACTTGACTCTATTACAATAGTAATATTATTGTGTTTTGAGTTTATGTCTAGGGGTGGCTGTAGTGATATTATTGTGCCTAGGAGTGACTATAGTGAAACTATTGTGTATGGGTTTATGTCTAGGGATGGCTATAGTAACATTATTGTGGTTGGAGTTTATGTCTGAGAGTGGCTATTATAAATGTGTTTTGAGTTTATGTCTAGGAGTGGCTGTAGTAAATGTGTTTTGAGTTCATGCTTAGAACCAATTTTCTAATTCTGTAAGGATTGAAGCTCACAGAGTATTGAAAATGTAGCTTGAGGGTACTAAAAAACAATTGCCACAGGCCTTTTTAGTATCAGTTCACTAGGAGATGAATAGCTATGATGTCATCAACATTATTGAGGGTCCCAGCTCATTGTTACATAAATGTTACTGTAAACTGAAATAATGAAGAAGGCCTATGTATGTTACTGAACTTTTTTTTCACATTTGTTTACTTGTACAGAAGCAGAATGAATGTGGTAAATAAATGAAATATAATTCTCTAGTGTGACACTCACAGATATAATGAACTACACACAAAGTCAATTAGTTGTATATTTAACATCCTGTTTGAGAATCTTTCACTCATATAGAGATGTTACCATTGCCAGTGAAGGGCTGCAAAATTTAGGCCTATGCTCAGTGCTTATGGCCTTCGAGCAGGGAGGGATCTTTATCATGCCACACCTGCTTAACACAGGGCCTCGGTTTTTGCAGTCTTATCTGAAGGACCACCCATTTAGTTGCCGCTTACAACAAGCAAGGGGCACTGAGGACCTATTCTAATCAGGATCCCCATGGGACAAATTAAGTCATATGTATAATACTTAAAGAATTCAGAAAAACGTCGTCATATCTGTGATTCACTGTACTCATGTTGGTAAGTTACTGAGAAATAACTGATACTTAGTTTGCAGACCTAGACAACTAAACATCAATGTGGCATCTGAATATACTGCATTTCAAATGTGCCCTATGTAATATGAATGTGCCAGTAAAGGAGGGGATATTAATCCATAAGGATAGCTCTCAACTCTTCCTAAAAATTTAGGATATTTATTTGCACACAACATAAACACATGGATTTTTTTTTTTTTTTTTTTTTTTTTGCAAAGGGTATACATAACATGGTTTTCATACACCCCAGAAAGTTGTCATATAGTGATTGGAGAAGTTGTTATTCACAATAGTATAAAGTTCTGGGATCAATCATGCAACACCTATCATCAGTATTTTTCTGTACTCAGTGGAACCTCTACAGAGACATTGATTTTGTTTTATTTGCATCCAAAGATTTGACTGGGATCAATTAATACTGTAGAGGAAAGCAATCAATAAAAAACAGTACATATCTGCACCTGCTTAGTGAGCTCTGTATATTGTTAATTTTAGCAGATCTCTTATTCAGATCTACAGCCTACTGTGTTCTATAGTCAGATACCATGTATGTTTAATAGTCAGTTCTAATGCCTAGAATCCTGTATGTTCTATAGTCAGATCTAAAGCCTAATAGCCTGTATGTTCGATAGTCAGATCTACAGCCTAATAGCTTGTGTGTTCTATAGTCAGATCTACAGCCTAATAGCCTGTGTGTTCTATAGTCAGATCTACAGCCTAATACCCTTTGTGTTTTATAATCAGATCTACAGCCTAATACCCTGTGTGTTCTATAGTCAGATCTACAGCCAAATACCCTTTGTGTTCTATAGTCAGATCTACAGCCAAATACCCTTTGTGTTTTATAATCAGATCTACAGCCTAATACCCTGTGTGTTCTATAGTCAGATCTACAGCCAAATACCCTTTGTGTTCTATAGTCAGATCTACAGCCAAATACCCTTTGTGTTTTATAATCAGATCTAAAGCCTAATACCCTGTGTGTTTTATAATCAGATCTAAAGCCTAGAACCCTGTGTGTTCTATGATAAGATCTTGTCTGTTCTATAGTCAGATCTAAAACCCAGTTCCTTGTGTGTTCTGTAAGATACAGTTAAAATATATCATAGAGGAAATCAGTAAGATTCCAGTTCCCTGAGAGCAAGCGAATTTCCAGAGATGAAGTTCAGGGAAATAGGCTTGCTCAAGGGGAACTAGAAACTTTAATCTTCTTCTTCTTCTTTTATTATACTGATACAAACATTAAAACCAGAATAAAACTTGGAACAATGTTTAAAGTCTAGATCCACAGGACCTACTCATGACTACTGTCATTTGCTACTTTAAACTGGTTCTTATACAGGGACCAATTAACTTGTGATGCAATTCCACTTTGTAATGAATATTCATAAGTCCATTTGGAACTCATCAGAACTTTCCATAAGATAAAAAGAAGATGCTGAGTGTTCAGAATAAGTGTGTATCATCATCAAACTGATACACCTTTTTCTAGGGAATCAATAATTTTATGGTGATTTACAGGGAGTCAGCAAAATATGTTAATTTACTTTTAAGTAGTGAAAAATCAGTAGAGACATGATAATCAGTTCTTAATCCTAGAACCCTTTGTGTTCTGTAGTCAGATCTAAAGCCTGGAAGTGTATGTGTTCTGTAGTCAGATCTAAAGCCTGGAAGTGTATGTGTTCTGTAGTCAGATCTAAAGCCTGGAAGTGTATGTGTTCTGTAGTCAGATCTAAAGCCTGGAAGTGTATGTGTTCTATAGTCAGATCTAAAGCCTGGAAGTGTATGTGTTCTATAGTCAGATCTAAAGCCTGGAAGTGTATGTGTTCTATAGTCAGATCTAAAGCTGAATACCTCGTGTGTTCTATAGTCAGATTTAAAACCTAACTAGAACTCTTTGTCTTCTATAGTCAGTTCTAAAGCCTAGAACCGAGTGTGCTCTATAGTCAGATCTAAAGCTTAATACCATGTGTGCTCTATATTCAGATGTAAAGCCCCAAGGACCATACATGTTCCATAATAAATGCTGACATAATTTTGCTTATTCAATACATGCTATATAGTAAAAGGTGTTTTTGGTTCTTGGGTTCATATGGAATATGAGGAGGAATTTAGGGTGTATATTATATATATATATATATATATAGAGAGAGAGAGAGAGAGAGAGAGAGAGAGAGAGAGAGCTATTGTGATTTATATTAATTTTATTTTTAATTTTATATTTAAGATATGATTCCCTAATTAGAGTACATGGAGAAAATTTAGGCTAAATTTTATGGTTTGGTTCCTTTTCTTTGCTTAGACATACAATGAAATATACATGTTATAAAAATTGATCTTTCTATATTTTGACAATTTGATACTTCACAATGTAATTAGCATCGTAAGTTAATTTATAGCAACACTACATCTTACAAATAAACTCTTGTCAAAAAAAAAAAGAAGTTAAGGATTGTGACAGCATCAAGCCATGTCAATGACAGGAGTGAAGACACCATCAACAATCCCTGCATAATCTCTACCACAGTGATATCAAGTATGTCTATGTACCAAATTAATACTGTCCAACTCTGAGGGCTTCACTTTCCTATTGATTGCATTGGATGTTCTGAGACCACAGATAATATTTCACATGTTGCACATACAGTCAGAATCACAAGGCCTTGTCACTCTATCCACCAAGGGACACTGAACAACATGAACACTGTTCAACCTGAGCGCTTGTCCTCCTGCACTGAACTCTGCTTTCAGGTCACTGGATACACAAAGAGCTGGAGAAAATAGAATTTTTCCATTTATATTAATTCTTTGGAGTCCTGTAGATTATCATACACCTAAGGCTATCACTGAAGAATTTAAAAATACAGTAAACAAGCTGGACTGAGGTATATATCAAATTGCTTATGGGTAAATGGTGTTCATTTCTAAATGCCAGTTAAGGTGTAGTAATTTCATAATGATAATATATTTAGTAGAAAAGATACTTTTTATCATAAAAGTGCAAGAAAAAGGCTGACTTCACAGGAAAATTCTGTCATTGTCTTGGGTTTTGTAGTTGACAGTGTACAAATGTGTTCGTGAGATTCTGTAATAAATCCAGTTAAAAACCAGTTCTATTCATCAGTGTATTTGTGTTGGTATAATTTCCCAAGATTATTGCTAAACTTGATTTAAGTGTTAGAACAGAGTTTTGCTGCTGTCATTGTGTGAGAGATGCTTACTATGAACTCAAGTCTCCTTTTTATAGCACCAAGCTTCTGTATGTCTGGTAAAATCTTGGAAAAATTTGTAAAGAATTCAATATGCAGCCATTTTGTTTGTAATGGAAGAAAAATAGCTTTTTTTTTTTGTTTTGAAAATAGAATCTGTCAATTAACATGTAGAATTTAACATCCAATGACTGCCACAACAGTTGTTGTAGTGTTTGTTGCTACATGTACCTCATAGCATTACATTGATGATAACACAATGACAGCTGTTGTAGTGTTGTTTTGTTATCTCATTGTGTTACTGTTGTTAACGCAATGACAGCTGTTGTAGTGTTGTTTTGTTATCTCATTGTGTTACTGTTGATGACAACAGAATGACAGCTGTTGTAGTGTTGTTTTGTTATCTCATTGTGTTACTGTTGTTGACAACAGAATGACAGCTGTTGTAGTGTTATCTCATTGTGTTACTGTTGTTGACAACAAAATGACAGCTGTTGTAGTGTTGTTTTGTTATCTCATTGTGTTACTGTTGTTGACAACAGAATGACAGCTGTTGTAGTGTTATCTCATTGTGTTACTGTTGTTGACAACAGAATGACAGCTGTTGTAGTGTTGTTTTGTTATCTCATTGTGTTACTGTTGTTGACAACAGAATGACAGCTGTTGTAGTGTTGTTTTGTTATCTCATTGTGTTACTGTTGTTAACAACGCAATGACAGCTGTTGTAGTGTTGTTTTGTTATCTCATTGTGTTACTGTTGTTAACAACGCAATGACAGCTGTTGTAGTGTTGTTTTGTTATCTCATTGTGTTACTGTTGATGACAACACAATGACAGCTGTTGTAGTGTTGTTTTGTTATCTCATTGTGTTACTGTTGTTGACAACAGAATGACAGCTGTTGTAGTGTTGTTTTGTTATCTCATTGTGTTACTGTTGTTGACAACACAATGACAGCTGTTGTAGTGTTGTTTTGTTATCTCATTGTGTTACTGTTGATGACAACAGAATGACAGCTGTTGTAGTGTTGTTTTGTTATCTCATTGTGTTACTGTTGATGACAACAGAATGACAGCTGTTGTAGTGTTGTTTTGTTATCTCATTGTGTTACTGTTGATAACAACACAATGACAGCTGTTGTAGTGTTGTTTTGTTATCTCATAGTGGTAAGTTTTATGATATTGAAATGACAGCTATTGTATTGTTGTTTTGTTAGAGCTCTACTACGTAGCAGGTGCCTTATAGTGATCACTGTGTCCTTCCGTCAGAACTTTCTATGGCATGTGATAACTTCAGCATCTCTTGGAAGATTTTTATTAATTTTATATGTAATTGGATTAAGGAGAGGATTAAGCAGAGGCAAACTCCTTTTGATTTTCTGATTGATCAGCTTTGTCATTACAGAGTTATGGGACTTAGAATTTGTTAACATTATCATGATAACAGCACTTTTTATGGCATGTATAACTTTATATTATATGAATTTTTTGTAAATTTTGTACAAAATACTCCAATTAAACAGAGGAAGGCCTCTTTAAATTTCTGTCAGCACTTTCTATGACACACAATAACTTAAGTTCCTTAGGAAGATTTTCATCTGTCCATCCATCTGTCGTTCATCAGGCACCATTTGTGGGGCCTTTTTCTGACTTTTTTTTAGTTATCTCATAATGTTACTTTTAATAACACTAGAATGACAGCTGTTGTAGTCTAGTTTTTGTTGAAGCGTGGGGAACTTGAAGGTGGGACTATATTTTTGGTGGAAAAATGGCACATTAAAATACAATGAAACTTGTCTAATCTGATGTCAGATTGAAATGTTGTCTAAATGGTACCCATGTGGTGCCAAACTTTGAATTCCATCATAAAATATACTCAGGATATCCTGTATGATCATCAGATTTTTTTATGGTACCAAGAAATTCTGAATGACTGAGAATGTCTTAATTGTCAAAGTAACAAAGTATGGAAACTTTGCATGTTTTTAACATGCTATCCCACTTGAGGCAATTTTATAATACCCAACTCTTGATTTTTAGCTCACTAAAATGATTGTCATGAGATCTATTGTCATGATCCCAGTATTGGTGTCACATTTTCAGGAAAAAACCTTAACCTGGGCTGTATTTTTTTAACCAAGGGGATAGGTTGATTGCTTATTTGTTTTATGTCCTGTCGAGAAATATTTCTCTCATATTGAGATGTCACCATTGTAGGTGAAGACCACAAATTATTGCTCAGGGTACTAGCAGTGAAGGTTCTTTAACATGCCAATGCCTGCCGCAGCATGGGACCTCTGTTTTTAAGTTCTTATCTGAAAGACCTGTGATTCTCTTACTTTTTAATGCCAAGCGTTTGGTGAAGGAGCAATCACTACATATGTTTACATCTTAGGTTTGACATGGCCATGGCACAAGTGGAGATTGACCTCCTGGTTATGTAGCGAATGCTCTACCACTAAGCTACCTTGACCTGGACAAGTGGACAGGGCTTTAATGTTTCACATATAGCTGCCTCATGATCAGGCCTTTCTTTTGGTACCAAGACTTTTGAATTTAGTGATCTTTACCGTGGACTTTTACCTACTTTTCAAAAACTTTAACCTTTGCTATATTTTTTAAACCAAGAGGGATAGGACTTTGATATTTCACATGTACAGTCTTCTATGGAATCCCTTGAGGATCCGGGTTAGAATAGATCCTCAGTACCCCTTGCTTGTTGTAAGAGGTGACTAAATGGGGAGGTCCTTCAGATGAGACCGCAAAAGCCGTGGCTCCCTGCTCAAAGGCCATAAGCACCGAACATAGGCCTTAATTTTGCAGCCCTTCACCGGCAATGGTGACGTCTCCATGTAAGTGAAAGATTCTCAAGAGGGATGTTAAACAATATACAATCAATCTTCTATGGATTTATTGAAATTCAGGAAACCAAACTGAATTGTTCATTATATCCAAAGTTCAATATAACCAATGTTGAACTACATAAATAATGTTACTGGGGATGTATTTTTACTTAAATGTAACAGGTATTTCAATCTTTTAGTACCAAGACTTTTGACCTATTGACCTTGAACTTTGATTTGCTTTTCAAAAACTTAACATTGGTTTTATCTTTAAAACCAAAAGGGAAAGGACTCTGATATTTCACTTACAGATACCACATGAAGAGACTACTTTTTTTTTTTTTTTGTTACTAAGACTTTTGACCTATTGGCCTTGGACTTTGATTTACTTTGCCAAAAATTTAACCTTGGCTATATTGTTAGAACCAAAAGGGATAGGACTTTGATATTTAACATAAAGAAGCCGCATTACAAGGTATATCTTTTGGTACCAAGACTTGGCCTTGACATACTAACCTTTAACATTTACCTACTTTTAAAAATCTTTTAACATTGGATTTTTCTTTTTAACCAAGATGGATAGGAATTTGATATTTCACATATTGATGCCTCATGACAATGCCTTTCATATGGTACCAAGACTTTTTGACCTCTTGTAACTGAACTTTGACTTACTTTCTAAAAACTCTACCTTGGCTACAGTCATTGAACTGTGGGGGATAGGACTGTGATATTTAAGATTTACTTATATATGCCTCATGACCAGGTCCCCCTTTTTTTGGTACCAAGAAATTTCACCAAGTGACCTTGAACTTTGACCTTCTTTTAAAAACCTCAACTTTGATTATGTTGGATAGGTCTTTTATATTTCACATTTAGATGACTCATGACCAGGCTTTCATATGGTACCAAATCTTTTGACCTAGTGACCTTGCACTTTCACCAACTTTTCAAAAATTTTGACCCTTTGAACCAGAGGGGATGATGGGTGAAGTAGAGTCATGCATGCTTTCCAGTGAGTTATGTTGTCTTCTGACAACTCATGTTTTTTTTACAGAAGAAAATAATTTTCTTTTTCTTATAATGGATACTGCTTCTCTATTTTATGTCATTATGTACCTTATTATACCAGTGTTACTGATAGAAAAAAAGTCCGAAAAATCTAAGCAAATAAAGAGATATATGACAGAAATAGCAATCGTGCAAAATTTTAATATTATCAAAAGGAATTAGGTCTAAATATATCTTATTGAATTTGTCATTTTATTTATTCTGCTTTGCAAATGGAAAGAAATATGGTCATACATAGTGCTTATGGTGCAAATAAGTACAAAATTTGTAATAAAACTTTAGTAGACACAACTAATATTTGCTGTAATAGAATTGTAAGGTTGTCTGATCTGAAAAGATTGTGACCTTGTACTAACCTTGACACTAAAACAACCCAGTATTTTGAATAGATTATGTAGTTAATGATGTGTACAAAATACACAAGAATTCATCCTTAGTTATTCACCTCTCAGGACAAGACTAAATAAAAATTACAGATAAGATTTCTTATTAGAGGATTTCCACAGGTACTCTGGTCCAGCACAATCTATGTATTTAGTTATATAGCTTTAGTAAGCTATATAGCTAATAAAGTTATTTATAAATTATTTATAATAATGCTATTTAAAATAACTTGATTTAGTTATTTGAAATCTTTTATCAATTCAATTTCTAAAAGCATAGAAGTTGATTCACTAAGTGAAAATGTTTCATTTTTGTACTCCATACAACACATTGTAAACAAAAAATCCTTCTATAACAACATCTTAGGAAGATTTTTTATCTAAAATTGTCAAATGTTTAGAATTGTAAAGTTGTTAAGCAACAATTATCCATTCTTCACTATAGCATAAAAGTTAATGAGAATCATACCAATAATGGATTGGCAATCAAATTCCAAATTGTAAAGTCATCATACTTCTCTATGCTTCAATGCACACAGGGTAGTGGATAGTTAACAGCACAAAAGAAATTCTTTTTTCATGAAAATTCTTAAACTAACATATTATGAACTCTAATTTGAAGTGTTGTGGTTAATTAAAAGTATAAACATGCATCAAAATTATTATGCAACTTTTTGGCTATGTCATTGCACTTAAGAAATTCAATCTAATTCAATCTAAACTAGATCAATCTATTTAAAATGGCCTTATAAAGTAATATAGCTGAATATAAAGATTGTGCTGGATCTGATACTGGTGTGATGGCTGACATTCAATCTCTCTTTTGCATCCAAACAATGAAAAGAACCCATTCATTAGCCCTAAGGCTGACTAATTATGATTAGAAACTTAGAGAAAGAAAACCTTAATTCTGGTGGGAAAACAAGATGATGCATGATGCACATTTGACCAGCCAATGCCAGTGATGATACTTGTTTTATGAAAGGTCCTACTCATATTCAGTTGAAATGAAAGCAACAACTAACTTTCTAGCTGTGTTTAAAAGCTAATAATTTGTTTATATTGTTGTGCAGCTTTGTAAAGAAATCACTAAGGGGTTAAACATCAGTGCACACATGTAACCTTGAAGTTGAACCCTCATTCACACATAAACGACCCTCAAAATAGTGGAAACAGATGTCTTTATTTATAAATCTATTATGCCAGATTACAGCTTTCAGATGTTTGTTTATTTTATGTATTTTCCTTTAGATGGGTTGAGGTATCGCAGATCAATGTGAGAATTCGTATCTTTGAATATTGGAATAATTATACAGTTTTGCAATCATATATTGCTTATGATAAATGCAAGTCTTTGAAATGCTTTGCTAATTGTAGATCATTGAGGAAAATGTATGGAATACATGTGTAAGTAGAAGAAGGAAAGATTTATTGTATTTGATGAAGAATGCATGCACAGAATTGAAAGAGGATGATAGACAACCCCCCCCCCCCCCCCCAAAAAAAAACCCCAAAAAACCATAAAACCATTCCTGGCTTCATATTTCAAGGATTTATATTTAAATAATGTTTTTGTCACACAAAGATATATACATTGGGGAAAAAATTCAAAATGAAAAATATTTCACATGAATTCTGAATTAGGCTGAATTGTACAAGTTCTTTGTCATATGTACAGTGTTTAAATGTTCTTGGAGAGGTACATATGTATTGTACCACATAAAGCTTTGAAATTATGTGCTTCAATTTTGCATACTGCTCATGAGTTGCATTATATACCACAAAGACCATAGATTAATTATGCAGTGCATGACCTAGATGATTTTTTATTTATATATCTAATTTTTTATTTTTTATTTTTTTTTTTTTACAGATCCTGATGTGTTGACAAGAAACAAAGACCTGCATTAATTCAATGCATATGGATCATGGCCAGAACAGAAATTGCAAGTGACTATTATGTTTTTTAAGACAACTGTTTAAAACATTCAGTTAGTCACCAGCTTCTTTAAAAGCTACAAAGTTAAAACAGTTTATTCAAAATACAGTGTTAAACCAGCTTATTAAAAAATTTAGTTCATTGAGCTTATTTAAAACAGGCAGTAAAATCGGTTTTTAAAACACACTACAGTTATACCAGCTTGTTTAAGAAGAAACTGGAAAGCTAGCTTATTCAATAATATGCTTAAACCAGTTTATTCAGAAACAGTTAAACCATTAAAACCAGGTTCCTTAAAAACATGCATGTACTGTGAAATTAGCTTATTTAAAGAAAAGAGTTCAAGTAGCTTAACCTAAAACTTGTTTAAACTAGTAAATTTAGTTATTTTGAAACAATCAAGAAAAACAGCTTATTAGAAAGAAAAATTGTTTAGGTGGCTTATTTAAAAACTTAAGGATTGGTTGATTGATTAAATATTGTTTAACGTCCCGCTCAAGAATCTTTCACTCATATGGAGACGTCACCATTGCCGATGAAGGGCTTCAAATTTAGGGAGAGAACTTTTACGTGCCACACCTGCTGTGACACGGGACCTCGGTTTTTGCGGTCTCATCCGAAGGACCACCCCATTTAGTCGCCTCTTACGATAAGCAAGGGGTACTGAGGATCTATTCTAACAACCCGGATCCCCACGGGGTAAAAAAACTTAAGGAGTTAAATCAGTGTATTCACATACATACTGTATAACCAGCTTATTTTAAAAGCTCAGTGGAGTCAGCTCCAGCTCATTTAAAGACAATGTTAAAACTGTTAATCCAGTTATCTGAAAACAGTTACACCAGCTAATTAAAGAACATACAGTTCAACCTGGTTCTTCAGAAACTTGCAGTTAAACCAGGTTCCTCAAAAACATATGGTTAAACCATTTAATAGTATGTACTGATTGTTTGTTTGTTATATGTCACTTCAAGAATTTTTCACTGATATTGAGACATCACCAGCTGTAGATGAAGTATTACAAATTTAGACCCATGCTTAGCACTCAGGGCCATATCAGTGAGGATTCTTTACTGTGCCAATGCCTGCCATGACATGTGACTTCCATTTTTAAGATCTTATCTGAAAGATTCGTGATTCTCACTTCTAAATGCTGAGCATTTGGAGAAGGAGCAGTCACTACCTGTATTTACATCTTTAGTTTTGATGTGGCCATGGCATGAGTAAGGCTTGAACTCATGACCTCCCAGTTACAAAGCAAACACTCTAACCACTTACCTACTGACAAATGCATGCATGATTGTAGGTTTATGATTAAAGCAGTGTTCAGTATTTACGTGTGAAGGATAGATAAATATCAGATAAGAAGAATAGTATAATGTATTGTTTTATCACAATTTTGACAGAATTAATGTCAAGTCTAGTGATTGGTAAACAGCATGTCATGTGGTACATATACATTAGTAACCTCCATTGTTAAAGTGAAGAATATGTGATCATCTATCAGGGTTCATTTGTACATTTCATTAGCATTATATGTAAAGAACACTTATTTCAGAATGCCATGGATAATCACGTAATGTAATTTAACATCGTGAAATCAATAAGTGGAGGAATTTTACTGGCAATAGATAACTTTTTGACTTCCTTTGAATAGAAAAAGATGTCCAATGTTTCTTTACATGGCTGGAAGAGTGAAATGTTCATTAATCAATAATGTTTTAGGCGATAAATGTAAATTGGTATTTCTGCGTCTTATGTAATCGCTGCTTTTAAAATCTAAGAAAATGGAGTCAGACCATCATACTAGGCATGATAAATGAATTGTTAGCTTTGCTGTTCATATCAGATGTTTTTAACACTGTTACACGTTTTACATGGTTTATGGATGACAATCCTACAGATGGAGGTAATTGGTGTAAAGGAGCTCAAACACAGGGACAACCAGGATGCAGATGAGATTTTGAAAGGAAAATTAAATTATGTACTAAAGATTTTTCTGTGTAATTGAAATAGCTTTAAATAATATGTGTCGGTTTCTAAAAGCTTTTAATTCCCATTTCTGTCGAGAGAATTTTACTTCTCTGTGAAATGTATGTGGGATTGACAAATGAAGTCTAGACCTCTTGTTGAGCCCATTGTGTGATGACAGGTTGCATGCAAGGCGAATAAGTTATAGTTTCATTCTTGTAAAAATAATTGTACAGATGTAGCAGTGATACATTATCATTGTAAAATATGTCTTAGTGTGATGATAATTGTGATTTATGTATCTTTTGCAGTGATTAGGATTGTGAGATTAAATCAGTGAGGAATTGGAGAAGAATCTGACCAAAGTGAGATTGAAGGAGATGGATTTTGTGCGTAGGCGACTTTCTCAAGGAGGGGGCAGTGATGATGAGGGGAAGTCGCTGTCCTCAAGCTTCTCTGAGGGAACCTCGAGGTTCTTCACCTCCATGGTAGCGAAAAAGAATGGACTAATCAACAACCTGTCATCCAAACTGGAAAATGTGATGAAGACATCGTCAAGTCCAGAGGATTCCGATTCAGAGTCAGTTAGTCCTGCACAAACTCCAAGTTCTAATCATAGCTCCTACAGTAATGGGAGCCGTAATTTCAAGGGGGATGACTTCTCAACTCAACCATATCGATCAAAGAAAAAGACAGAAAGAATTGGGATTCTGAGACGACACAGTTCATCAGGATATTCAGACAGTAGTGGCAATGATGAAGTGGCGGCTGGAAGCATCAGCTTTGACGAACCGTTATATTCACCAACATCAAAATCGACATTTAAGTACGATTCTAATGGAGATACATTGCAGAAATCAGACTGTATAGGCTTGAAGAAGGTAAATAATGCTGAACAGGCCAATGTTTTCAGTAACACGGGTAAAATTGAGAGTGATAGCAAGACTACGCCAACCCTGCCCAAGGTGGACAATGATAAGGTTTTGCTCTTAAATAAATCAACTGGGGAAAAAGACAATGAAAGTGAGGATAGAAAATCAAAAGTCTCCCCTATGGAAAAGAGTGAGCATGAGTCGAACATTGATGTTGTGAGCGAGTATAAGAGAGCTCCAAAAATAAAAAGGAGGTCCAGTACTGTGGATGAGATGTTGTTCGATGACTATATTCCACCGGAAGAGTTAGAGGAAGACAAACAATTTGACAAAAGTGAAGACGTGAACTCAAATTCCAAAAGAAAAACTCTGGTTCCTATGGGAGACCTTATCTCATTTGATGATGATCCAGAGGCAGATCCTACAAATCGACGCAAAGTTCCTCTTGGAAATGACAAGTTTTCTCCTTTCACCAGTGTCTCGAGCATTGACAGTTCAGAATACAGTGTGGGTAATCATCACAACGGTAATGAGTCGACATCAGAGTCAGAGTATGGGGGATGTCCCCTCAAACGATCATACTCCATGGGATCAGAACACTCATGGAGCTCATCGTTCAGTATAGACAGCCAGCCAGATGAACAGACACTGGAATGCATGGAATTCATGAAAACTTTCATCGATCAAATATTTGACCCAGGGTGTGTATCAATTTTTACATTTAGAATATCTTTTACTGATTATCTCTCGTTAATCATGTTTTGCATCTCACCTGGAGAACTGTAGATCTGTGGGGAATAAGTTAATCTTCATCCACTGGCCTCTTTATGTCTGTATGAAATTTTCACATTATCATCCTCTTTTAAAGAACCATTAAGCCATTAACCTGACACCAAATATTCTTAGGTGAAGGTAATTCATGTTCATTCATAATTATGAAATACCATATAAACAAAATATTTAGCAAGGATTAATTTTGGCATTATTAGCTGCTCCTAGACAGCTGATCCCACCTCTGGTATGTCCAGGGATCCGTGTTTGCCCATCTTTCTGATTTGTATTTTTTATAGGAATTATGAGATTGAGTTCTGTTCGTTATCTTAGAATTTTCATGAGATTGCTAATTTGAATATCGCTAACAATTTATTCCATATATCGGAGGTAATAGTTATCTTTCCTGGAATTATAAAGTTGCGAAAATTAACTCTCATAAAGTATACATATATATACCCATTTTTATGGAAAAAATTGCTAAATTTGTGCATCGCTTAATATTTTACTTATACAGTACTGAAAACAGGGTTGGTTTTTAAAAAAATATGTATTTCAAAAAACAATTTATCGGAAAAGTTGACACATGTATCATTTTTTGTAACTTCTAAATGGATATGAATGCAGCTGGAACACTTATTTTATACCTTGTGGATGAGGACTTAAGGGCATTACAAAATCTGATGCCAGAACTGCATTTCACGTTGTAATGAAGTCATAGAAAGGATATTTTATATCTAAAAAAAAATATTTTCTTCATAGTGAATAATATCATTACCTTTCACATTTTATGATACAAAAGGTGCTTTCCAATGACCCAGAAATATTTATAATGAAACTCATGAAATGGAACTCATGTTACTGGCTGGCAAATTGGTAACATAGCTAAACATTGCCAACAATGCAATATTCATGGAAAACACTTGTTTTTAAATGTCTTTTCCTCAAGAGTGTTATTTGAGGGAAATTCATAATCATTCAAATTAAAATGTCTGGTCTTGACAAAAGTTACTTTGTTGAGATACATGTATTAACAGTTTAGGGATTAAGATCCAACCTCTGCTTTCTGATTTGAGGTGCTTAGTGCTGGTATGATGATCACTAGCTGAGTTTTATAGAGGAGCCGGTAAAATGGATGTGAGCACCAGCATTGACTTCAAATGTGAAAATGGAGGCTAGTTATCTGATACAACTATCAATATTTTGCTGGACTTTTTCCTGTTTTTTTAAAAGTAACTTGCATGCTTTTCAATCCATGTGTTTCCGTGCATCATCTTTTAAATTAGGAGTAGGGGAGTAAATATTATATAGATGTCCTAAAAAAAATAGACTTTCAAAAAGAATTATCCAATCTTTAAAAATACCTTTTCTCCTAAAAATGTACCAGAATGTCCGAGTACAATGTACGTAATTTTGATAAGCATTGAGGCTTGTACCAAAATTGTGAAAATTTTCATCCCAGGCGACATGGGTTCAGGCCTCATGGCCACTCTGGCAGATGGATGAGGATCCTGCAACACTCTAAAATATGACTCATATTGAGATGTCACCAGCTGTAGTTGAAGTATCACATAGCTTAGTGCACAGGGCCATAACAGTAAGGGTTCTTTAATGTGATACAGGACCTCCATTTCTAAGGACATATCCAAAAGACCCATGATTCTTGCCTCTAAAAGCTGAGTATTTGGCAAAGGAGCAATCACTACTTATATTCTTATATCTTAGATTTGATGGGGCCATGATGTGAGAGGGGCTCTAATCATGACCTTGTTGTGAAGTGAAAACTCAACCACTGAGCTACCAACTAGCATAAAGTTGAAAATTATTTATTTAGACCACACCTATGTGGTGGAGATACATTTAGAGACTTGTACTTAACATTCTTTTGTGTCAGAGGATTTTTAGATGCTAGTCTATACTAGGAAAAAGGTTGATTGTGAGCAGACAGTGTATTATGACCTTGGATTAATTTAATTTGTCAAAGTCAAGGATACAGGAAAAGATTTGATTCGTGGCCATAACTTTATAATGGAAAGACATTTGACATTCATATTAGGCACATAAATTGCTTATGACCAGACAGTGTGTTTGGAACCTTAACCATATTCTGTTGCAACCATCAAAGTCACTGATTAAAAAACCTAAATATATTTGTGTAGTTTTGTAATGAAACATCAGAAGAAGGGAATATTATCACTGAATAGAGAGCAAGAAACTGAAGCCCACTCAGTTCTCAGAGTTTGAAACATAGATGTACAGCACCATCAACATCCACCACTTTCAAAAACATGGAAGGGTTTTGTATGTGATATTCGGGTGACTGTTAAGGCCCATGAGGCCTCTTGTTTACATGTTAACATTTCATGTAGGAAGGACATGTTTAATAAATGTTTCAATCTATTCATTTCTTCAATTTCCCCCGGAAATTAAGAAATCGTCTGTACATAATAGAAGTAGGAAATGTATTTTATGTAATTAGCAAAGTTATAGATCTGATTCAAAGTTTATAACCGTTTTAGAAAAATGCTATTAATTTTGGACTTAAAATTTGTAGCTCAAAAAGTTCTCACTGATAGTTCAAGAGATCTTACTCAAAATCTTAGTCCTATTAGTTCTCATAAGTCAACCGAGATTACAGCTTGTTACAGTATGGAAGATCTACTGACAGTGTCACTAAGTGTGAATATAATTCCAAAGCTTGCTGCAGAATGTTCTCGTTATTCTGGGAAGGTCTTAGCAGTGTTCAATATTGTGTCTGCCAAAGGCTAAGGATATTGTAGAGAGGCATTACTCACTTGCTGTCAGATATTTATAATATTTCTAATAGAGTTTTAATCCTATTGACCTAATAACAGATGATTACCAAGGGGTATTAGACAGCACCCTGAGACCAGTCTTCATTCATCTAAAGAAGGCAAGATCAATCACAATCTATGTTAATTAAAGATCACATTTATTTGTTTTTGCATTTTCGTGTGTAGCTACTGTATGTGAATCAATAATTTTGGGGTTTTTTTAATGGATTTTCCGGGAAATGCTGCTGAAAATTGTGCCTTCTAAATTAATTCTGTAAGGATCAGACTGGTGGCTAAGTACATGATTTTTGGGTTGCAGTCATCATAAATATCATACATACTGCCAGTGAAAAGAAAACTTTGATAAAATTAAACTCAAGGTTATGTACATTTTCATAAGTCAGTAAAATAGAATAATACACTATATAGATAATATTCTGTATCATTGTTCTAGAAAGCAATATTCATGTTTTAAATTATAGAATAGCTAAGGTGTGGTTTTATTGCATAAATATGGACAGGATTATTCCATGAAAATATATATTCACCTTCAATATGCAGTATCAATATTCAGATACAGCTATATGTGAATAGTCTGCCATCTGAAGGGGTGGATCAAGTATCATCTCTCATACAGTAGAAATTAAAAAGAACTATGTGGTCATTTTCTTCCTCAATGATATCCCCAAGATTAAAATACACAAAATAATTCCAAAGACATGAAATATTATTGTGTAAGATGAATTAAAAAAATTTAATCACATTGATATCTTCAATATTCATGTATTGGGTATGACATCAGAAAAATGTCTGAGATTTTTTTTCTGTTTGTTTATTTTGATTCTTAGGGAAACTTTAGCACCATATTTAGCGCATGTTTTAGTTATACAAATCAAAGTACTGAGAGTACTACAGGTATCAGGCAATTGAGTTTGTAGAAAGTGGGATATATGAAATATTCCCTTAAATTCTTTGAAGTCTTTGGCAGACATGTAAAATTTTAAATGTGCCTCTCTGTGAGATTTCTGTTAGACATTTTTGGTAGTTTACCATTAGATTCAAACCAAAACACAGGGGTATTACTAAGTTCAAGCAGATTTTTCAATTCTTTTTTTCAGAATGTCAAATCTTAGATATAACATGTAGTAAGTGTCAGGTCCTTGTCCAATGCTCATATTGCAATGATTAGAGTTTTTATACTTTTTATTTTACATCAGTAGATGTAACCATGTTTACCTTTGATGCACCTTCAGTCAATCTAATGTGGCAACACATGTGTTCATTTTTCCTTGGACTGAATTGTCACTTTTTCATTGGTTTAATTGTGCATCATGACTGCTGTCTATATCAGTATATCAGTTGATGGTAAAAGGTGCAAGTGCAAATTTTGAAGAAATATTGGCTTTGTGAAATTGATGAAATGTTGGAACACTTTGACCTTATGAAATGGGATTTATATAACATAGAGGTGATGTGAATTTGCTGTCCAGAGGCAATGTCCCTTGGCATAAATAGATATCTTTGAAAGAAAATTTGATATCATGAAAGAGTATTTGTGTACTGGCAGTAACACATCATCACATATTTCAAGACTTTATTATCTGAAGAGGGGCCTCTGTGCCGAGTAGTTAAAGCATTTTACTCAAAATCACAAGGCCTCTCACCTCTAGTTGGTGCGGGTTCGATTCTCGTTCGCGCCGATATATGTGAAAAAGTTTGCCACTTTACTTTCAGAAGGTCAGTGGTCGCTTCCCGGGCATTGTATCTGGGTTCTCTCCTCCACCTACAAAAACTGGATGCCACCAGATAACTGAAAAATTGTTGAATGTGGCGGAAAACAACAAACAATCAATCATATTATCTGAAGAATGGGGAAGGGAGGGGATCAAAACTATTTTTATATTGGACTTTCACAGACATGCACCTTGCCATTGTTATTACTGAAATATTGAAATTGATCAGCCCACTATATATGTAGACAGTCAGAAGTAATCATGTTAAATGAAAACCTTTTCTAGAAATTATTGATGGCATAAGTCTGAATTGTGTTGGAAGTTTTGCCACCTAAGGCATGATATAACATCAACCATCAGTATATAGACAACTGATTTACTTCTTTATAAAATATCTCAAACATTTTCCCATTAATATTGCCAGTGTCATGAAAAATAATTGAATTTGTCATGTATACCAATCAGTTGGTGAGGCATTGTAAACAATACATGCTCCACACAACAATAAGATATCAATAAGACAATTACCTTTACAAATCCTACCACTGTTCTCTTGTGGAAATTCAAAGAGATAAACATACCACAGTGATTTATACAATACTTTTAAGGGTCTATGAAAATGAAAGGTGTAAAAAAAAAAATGTCATGAGATTTCAAACAAGATTGCAAATAACAGTTGAAAGTTTAGAAGCCATGTGTGCCCTGAACTTTACCACTGTTACTTTTGGGCTTGCAGTTGCAAATAGCAATTTCATTATAAACATATCTTTAAAAAAGAAAAAACTCTTATAGCTATAACATGTTTCTATTTCAATTCCACTTCCATTTCAAGTTCATTAAAACTCTCATATACTGTCCCTTCATCCTTACCATCACATTCACTTACACTCTACACCCTCTGTGAACTTTCATTTTCTTTTTCATCACTTTCATCTACAACATTCATCTTCACTATTCTCCCTCTCAACATCAGGGTTCTCTACAGTGTCTACATCTACAGTGTCTGTATTTACTAGCCATGCATGTTTTTCTGTCCATTTCAAAGATAAAATTAACAATTTTTTCTTTTATAGTTGGAGAAATAATATTTGCAATCTTTGTGCTTTTCAGTGGGGGTAGACACCCATTCAATGATTGATTGATTGATTATATATTGTTTAACGCCCCTCTCAAGAATCTTTCACTCACGTGGAGACATCACTATTGCTGGTAAGGGGCTGCAAAATTTAGGCCTATGCTCGATGCTTATAGCTTTGAGCAGGGAGGGATCTTTAACATGCCACACCTGATGTGACAAGTGGCCTCGGTTTTTGCGATCTCATCTGAAGGACTGCCCCATTTAGTTGCCTGTTACGACAAGCAGTGTTCTGAGGACCTATTTTAACCTGAATCTCCACGGGAACCCCTTCAATGAATTTCCACATGTTCACTTTCTCATAACTATCATTGATAAATATGAAGATGACTCATTTCAAGGTTTATCAAGCAAAACAGTGAAAATGAATTAAAGTGCATTTAAAAGTCGAGTCAAACTGCGAGTGGATTTCCAGTGAACTTTTACTTGCCATTTGAGTGAGAGAATTTTCACAATTTGGTTGTCCACATATAAAATTACTCAAATTTGCGAGTGGGCAAGTGGTTATTTGCAACCCTGTTAACGGTAGTTGAAGATAGATTCTTGAAACCAAGTCTCTTGGCCAAACCAGGAGTATTAACATTTTTGCTTTTGTTAATGAAGAGAAAGTTGAATTTAAGATGTAGATTTCTCTTGGTGTTCCTAACTATGTAAAATTTATTCACATTTTCAGTCTTACAAAACAATGTGAATTTCAGCAGGCAGTAATCATCATTGATATTTTTTACACTGACCATCTACAGAAATTTAGTCCAATGGTATGTTTTATCTATCCAATGACAGAAAATCAATTTAGTATGGGGCAAAATGAATACAGTAAAACATATCTAGAACAAACATGCATATAATGAATTCACACTTAACAACAAAGTGATTTTCATTCCCTGTAGTTTTAAAACATTATGAATTTATTGGATATAACAAATTACATTTATAATGAAACAAAATTGTTTATACACAGTGCTTTGCACTGGTCATGTCAGTTTTAGAGTATTCGCTTTGTAATGGGGATATCGTGAGTTCGAGCCCCACTTATGCCATGGCTGCGTCAAACCTAAGACATAAACATAAATAGTGATTGCTCCTTCGCCAAATGCTCAGCATTTAAAAGTGAGAATCATGGATCTTTTGGATATGACCTTGCAAACAGATGTCCAATGTCATGACAAGTGTTGGCACATTAAAGCTACAAATTACTGCTACACTTGTAAGTGTTAAGTATAGGGCTGAATTTGTGGTACTTTACGTACAACTGGTGACATCTCAGTATGGGTGAAAAATTCTTGATGGGATCTAAACAAACAACCAACCAATCAGTACTTCTTCTAATCACTAAGTGTGTTTAACTGTGTTTCTGTTGGTAATTTAACCAATTTAACTGAATATAATGAAAATACACAAATTATATTCATTACTGAAATATGTAAATGGAAAGAAGTGTAATATTTATATCTGACAAATGTAGAATGAAAGTAGGATAATGATATTCATGTTATATAAAAGAGGCAGCTGACATTAAAACTACTGTTATGTAGGTTTGACATGAACATGGAACAACGCACTACTTATTACATAAAGTTAAGAATGGAATAGTTATAACATAAAGTTAACACTACACAAACAGTTTTTTTCTCAAACCACAAAAACATGACCTCATGAAATAGTTGACATCTAAAAGGAAGCCATCTTTTAAGTTCTACTTCTATCTTGCTTTATTAAAACATGAAATCATCTTGCAAATTCTACTTCCATTTTGATTTATTAAAATATGAAATATCTTCAAATTGTATTGCCATCTTTGTTGACATTTAGCCCCTCACAAGCAAACAATACTTATAGGCATATGAAAATGATTAAATTAATGTTACAGAACTTTTAATTGTTTTTTTCAGTAAGGAAATTTCACAGACAGAGAAGGCCAGATTTGGAGAACTTTGCCAGGTATTGTAACAATGTGTTCTTCAGCAAGCGTAATAGTTTTATTGTATTGGCATAAAGCTCAATATAGTCATTTTATAGATATTGCATTTGGCCTTTATTGGTAGAAGGACATAAATTTCTGCAGCTATTGATGAAACATAAATGGAACTTTGCTGTAATTCCGGAGCTTGAGACAATATGACATTGAAATCAGCATACTGAAGCTATCAGTTTTATAGCTGTGATCCATTCTGTCATGGTATCTGTGAATCTGGTCAATACAGACATTTTTATTGTAGTTGCCTTAACATGGTACCATGCAGGGCTGTCAAACGAGACCAAACTGCCATGACAATACTAAATAGGGACCAAGATTTTAAATGCTGTCCTTTGTAACAATTACCTTAATGCAATTTTATTGTATTTTCTCTTATTTTCATGCACCATATGTCATGGAATCAGATTCACCCCATTATTTTCTGTTCCGGTGTCATTATGCAAATGAAATGTCAGCATTTAGGAGTGCCTGACATGTAAATAAACACCTGGATAATTAAGTCTTGATTTAGGAAGATGCATCATTATGCCGGGGTGAACTGACTGGCTTAACCCTGTGCTCCAAGTGCCATTTGTCATGGTGATTTTTTTTGTATTTCAGGAGGTTGCCGGTAGACAGTGGTTTGCACGATATGTCAATGGGCAGGTCGGTACCTCAGCATTCTTCATGTTATTTTAGCTCTTCATTCAGTAATGTTGGTGCGATCTCATTTGTGTGTTGCTTATATACTATGAAGCTTCATAATTGTGCATGAGACATTTAAAAGAATAATGAAATGAATGATAATTCAGGTATAATTAATGGTCATTTATTGTGTTTATTTCAAAACTGGCATTTTAGATGTGTCTTGTGTGTTTCAAAGTTTCGTCGTTGTTTATTCTGGGTCTCCAACTTTATTTTCAGAAATCCTAATTTTAATTCATAAATTTCAACCCATTAGTGAAAGTGTATTTTGTACCCATTCAAACTTTTCACATTGTTTTGATAGAAAGTACAAAACCTGGCATGTTTTATAGTGTATTAAAACAGCTTTTGCTTGCCTTTACTGCCACTGCAATTTTCAATGTTGAAAAAATTTGTTGCAACCTTGGTGAAGAATCATAGGATACCCACCAATTTGGAACGCATCTGTTGAAGTGGGATTTTGCTGTGTTTTCATGAGATTAAGTATTATTTGAGCACATGTCAACAATGTAAATTATCTACATTTTTGCAGTTACTTCCCTTACTCTGGAAGTTGGGAGCGTGCTTACCTTTATGGTTTTCAGCTTCACGTAAATAGTATTAACAAATAGTGTATAGTAAAGTTTGTTACCAGATTCTTTTATTATGCTGAGTTTTAACAGGTTGTGTTATATTTGATAAAAATCTTGGATTTCATGAACAAAAATTTAAAATGTGTATTTCGTCAAATTGTAGGGTTGAAGTGGGGGGTGGGGAGGGTTTCAGCTGCATAGGATGTTATTTCTGTCCATGTTATGATACAACAAGACCAATTATTTGTCTGGA
Organism: Ostrea denselamellosa; assembly: GCA_024699665.1. NCBI lineage: Eukaryota > Metazoa > Mollusca > Bivalvia > Ostreida > Ostreidae > Ostrea > Ostrea denselamellosa. The sequence goes on from JAMZEH010000055.1 coordinate 17,823,523, forward strand.
CCTGTGTCATCATAGACATCTTCATCTTCAGATAAAAGCACACAAAGTATAGCCACTCTAGATTCCACATTTCATTAAAATTGAGTATGCGAAAGGAACATTTTAATAGCTTATATTGCAAATAATTGGCTACGTCGAACATGCTTAAAATCACTGTAAAAATTTGTCAACTTTCACCATAATAGGAGGTGCACATCTTTGGTATGTATATAAACACTGTGCAAAGTTTAAATAATATTGATGGGAAACTTTGATCAACAGAGTACACAAAATATGCACTGTCAATAGCATAAACAGCAAAAAGGCAAAGTTGAACATGGTAAAAATTGCAATGAAAATTTGTTCATAATAGGAGGTGCACATCTTCAATATGTATACAAACATTGTGCAAAGTTTGAATAATATTGGTTGGATGCTTTGTGAGTTACAGATTACATAAAGTATGCAATGTCAACAGCATAAATTACAGGTCAAGCTGTGCAATGTACATACAAGTTATAAAAGAACAGATAGGGAGACTGTAAGCAAAATATTTAATCACACACTTACAAACATTTTTCAACAGAAATATTACACTAGACGAATTGATTCAACGTAATTAACATGCCCTATTCATTGGTTTCTGAGGTACAATAACAATTAACAAGAAGTATTTTTGTCCCTATTGTGAAATGATCATGTGTTGGTTTGCACATGTAATTTCAGGCATATCTAATTGTGTTTTGGTCATCAAATATATTGATCTAAATCAATAATGAAAAGTTGCTGATATGTAAAGAAATCTGATATAAGTAAGTTAAGGACTTCTATCTACATACTTCTTTATGTCATTACCACATTGCTTGCAATTAAAGGACACAAATGTAATAAGTCATTAAAATTATTGTACAGTCATACTATTGTTTTGGTCATTAAACTTAGAAAAATTCCTTAACTGGCAATTAATTACAATCAGAAATAGTAATTTTTCTATTTATTCCTTGTACAACTTCATCATTTGAGGACCACAATGTGCTTTGTGCCCTCTGGGAATTAACTCGAGCTGGGTTCTGAAATATCTATCCTATTGGTCATTAAGATATAAAATGAACCACTAAAAAGATGTTTTTGAAGGATTTCAATTTTTGAGTAAGGCTTGACCATTAAAGATTTGTGAATAATGCAAAAATAAAGGTAATTTCATAGGAAATTTTGTGGATAATACAGGTTTTTAGCAATATTAAAACATTTACAAATATAAATATATTCCTTGTCCTTTTAGATTGTGTTGCCTTTCTAGTTACCTCAGAGGACTGATCTGTAGATTATACAAGTCCGAGTCCTGCAAAAGTTTCGTTTTTTATATGCCCACATTTTATGCATAAAATCCCTCCAAGGATATAGGAGGAGTTGTGAAGACAAAGTTAAGCTACAGATGGATGATAGCGGTATAGCATGAGGAGGTATTTTAATGAAACTTGATACAAAGAAAATTCACAATGTATAGACATGCATATTATAAGGGGAACCCTATCCAATTTTTTTCAAAAAGGAGTTATGATCTTTTTTATCTATGCAAAATACTTTGTCTTCACAACTCCTCCTAAACCCTTGGGGGGATTTTAATGAAACTTGGTACAAAGAAAGATCACAATGTGTAAATGTGCATATTACAAGGAGAATGCTGTCCCAATTTTTTTAAGGAGTTATGGCCCTTGGACTTATATGTTTTTGGTCAGTAATGTATGTGGTCGTATCATGTAACAGTTTTGTGGTGCTCTGTTTGTTTTTTTTGTTTTGGGTTGTTTTTTTTTTCTTGTTTTTTTTTTTTTTTTTATTATTTCCCCCCAGTTATATTTCACTGCAATAGCAATTTTTTAAAGAAAGATTACTGATAATATTTATGGTGGTTATACCTTTAGGTATGCAATATATATATATATATATATATATATATATATATATATATATATATATATTCCTTTGATTTTATATATATATATATATATATATATATATATATTCCTTTGATTTAATGCTTTCTTTGCTTAAAGTAGGTCATTGTTACATACATGGTTTATATCGATGTAAAGCCTTGCCATTTCCAGAAAATTCAGAACAACAACTCACAAATACATGTTGTTTGATGAAATCATCTTGAAAGAAAAAACTTTTATCTTTTTTTTTAAATTTTTGGCTTCAGAAAAATATAGAATGAAATATATCTCCTTGTGTTATTTGTGCCTTGACACACTGGATATGCCAAGGTAGATTATGAATAAGTTTTAGTCACAGTTTAAAAAAAACCACTTTCAGCATTGTTACTGCTTTTGAATCTTTATACATAACTTAAACACTGATATTTTCATTTGCCGTAAATGTAGTTCACAAATGATCTTCAAAAAGGAAAAGCCGGTCTGATCTGTTTTATGGAAATTAAATCCATTCATGTATAATAAGATATGATTATAGCAAACCCCCAGGGACATGGAATTTTGTTTTGTCTTACAGGGCTAATTGGATTTCAATCATTTTGTTGATCTTGGGGAAAATAAAATAAACATCATTTCATTATTATTCAGACTTTATTGAAAACAATATTCACCGTTTCAGCAGTGCCTATATTTAACTTGCTTACAGAGGGTGAACAACAAGCGAGTGACAGAGCAGATTTTTTTCCGGCTGATGCAGTACTTTGCCGTGGTGCTGTTTGAATGTGGAGAGGCGGAGGATTTTACACCTGCCAAGTCACTGATGAACATGTGTTTCACGTTCTACTATGAAGGTAATTCACAGAGCAGTCCTGTGTATGTGTCCTACAGAAATCACAAAGATGACACAAAGTGTCTTCCATTACTTGCATTTTAGTTTGAAGATGCAAGTATCCCTGAACATTTGTCAACAGTACTTTACTTACACAAACATACCAGTGGAATAAAAAAAAATGACAGATTTACGATGTAGATCTAAAATAGATCAATTATGTATAAAGGAATTGGTTTGAGAACAAAATAAAGCTTATGTGCAGTATGGGATTCAAAGTTCAGTGTGATGAAAATTTGCAAAGCAAATCTTGACCTTCAGCTTGTTTTTATGACCCACAAAAGGTTAACATTACGCTTTTGTTTCCTATCATGCTGAAAATTAAATGTAGTAATGAACTTGGACTTGTATGAAAACTGGAATTCTTGGCAACCTCTTCCTGCTGCTAAAGGTCACTTGTACTTCAGTCCTCTGAGACGATTTATTGCTTTATTGTAAAACACAGACTTTAATTGTATTTTCAGATTATTTTTCTTGTAGAAATTTTTCTTTTTCTTCAAAGGTCATAATTAAGATGCGGTTGAATCATTCAGAGCGATTTCAACGATGGTCTATGATGACCTTGGAATGCCCTGTCTTGTACTATTTATGTATCAGGTTCAAATAAACAGTCATAACATTGTAACAAGGTCTTTCCTTATGGGAGTTCTTTTATAACCCTATAACATTGTTTACAGGTTGCCATGGTAAGAACTTCTTGTATAGTTTCCTTAGAGACCAGCCCATCTGGCAGTCCCTGAGGTTCTGGAATGCTGCATTCTTTGATGCAGTACAGTTGGAGCGGTCCAAGAGACCTGTCTGTACGAGGTAGGATGTGTGTTGTCAGTCAGTGTCCATCAGTTAATATTACATATGGTCATCAGCTTTAGCTGACTCTACTATCTATAACCTGGATCCTCATCAGTCCAAGCTAACTACACATGTACAACGTGGGTCCTCATCAGACTGAGCTGAGTATACTATAATGTGGGTCCTCATTAGTCTGAGCAGGGTATGCTATAATGTGGGTCCTCATCAGTCTGAGCTGAGTATGCTATAATGTGGGTCCTCATCAGTCTGAGCTGAGTATGCTATAATGTGGGTCCTCATCAGTCTGAGCAGGGTATGCTATAATGTGGGTCCTCATCAGTCTGAGCTGAGTATGCTATAATGTGGGTCCTCATCAGTCTGAGCTGAGTATACTATAATGTGGGTCCTCATCAGTCTGAGCAGGGTATGCTATAATGTGGGTCCTCATCAGTCTGAGCTGAGTATGCTATAATGTGGGTCCTCATCAGTCTGAGCAGGGTATGCTATAATGTGGGTCCTCATCAGACTGAGCTGAGTATGCTATAATGTGGGTCCTCATCAGTCTGAGCTGAGTATGCTATAATGTGGGTCCTCATCAGTCTGAGCAGGGTATGCTATAATGTGGGTCCTCATCAGTCTGAGCTGAGTATGCTATAATGTGGGTCCTCATCAGTCTGAGCTGAGTATGCTATAATGTGGGTCCTCTTCAGTCTGAGCTGAGTATACTATAATGTGGGTCCTCATCAGTCTGAGCTGCGTATACTATAATGTGGGTCCTCATCAGTCTGAGCAGGGTATGCTATAATGTGGGTCCTCATCAGTCTGAGCTGCGTATGCTATAATGTGGGTCCTCATCAATATTTATTAACAACACTATGTATACTGCGGGGACTTGTTTTGTGTATTGTACATGGAGTTGGCTACTTTGTGGGGCTTTTTTGTGATTTAAATTCATGGGTCTATATATACAAAATGAAATTAATACACTGAATGTATTGTCGATTAAAAGTTTTAATATATATTTCATCAATACAAAAGTAGAAGTGAGTAATTTCATTTTGTGAATGGTCTCTCATGCTAAATTATGTCATAGTAAATTCCTCGCATATATTTAGGAATCTACAGTATATTGATCTGTAGGTGAGGACATTATTTACTTCATGTGTGGGGTAGGATTTCATTGTTTATATTGTCAGGTGTAGAAAGCAAAAGTTAAATTTTGAAAAAAACAAAACTGTCTCGTTAGTGTTTATAGGACAGAGGCTGTGTAGTGATGAGTATTATGACGCATTAGAGCTTTCTCCTGTACAGGATGTTGAATTTTCTATTAATTACATTTTTATCACAGTTTTTCTAGAACTCTTATAATAGATGGTATGCAAAGAAGAAGTTCAATCTTATTTTCACATTGTGAAAAATCATGTTTTCAATGGATGAATAACAATTTTCACTTCTGAAAATGAACATTATATTGGACCAGATTGGTGTTCCAAGGCTTTTAATAATTTGCCATCTTTCTGTCCATCAGGATTCAATCTGTAAACCAGATAACAGAAAGTTTCCAGTAATTTTTTCCCCCCAAGTGAATGAGTTTGAATGGAAATTAGGAAAATGTTTGAGATATAAAGAAAGATATTCAAATTCCATAAATGATATCATAACTGGAATATTCATTTGGGGTTTTGGAAATCAGAAATAGTTTGTTTTTTTTTTTAAATATTTGCTTCATCAGTAGTGGTTTTTCATATTTTATGTGAAGGGTGATTAATCAACCCGAAAATTACATTTCAGCATATGTAGTGTACATAATGGTCCATATAACATTATAACAAAGGGAGATAACTTTGTCATATTCATACCTATAAATACTGAGCTTGTAACATGGGAATTTTTTATTAAACTTGACATGGTGTGAAAAATGAGAGATAACCAACATTCTTGATAAACAACAATTAATCATCTTTAAATCACCAACATCCTCCCTCTGACAAATGACATGGTTTTTAAAGGTGCAGCTAACAAACATTTATCACAAATATTCGTAGTCTCTGTCGTTATGTAATCAATGTGAATCGGATTTCTTTGAAGATATAAGGTGTGACATGTAAATAACAGTCATTTGAAGTTTTCAGATATTTTTCGTGTGGTTTTTACCTCTATGGAATTTTTCCCCCCAGAGGTATTGCAACCAGTACCAGGAGTCGTACATTTAGAGTCTTACAATTGTAATGCATACAATGACTCCCCACCTTTGGATCTGCTACTTAGTTTAATTAAATTGTATTTATTTAAATAAAGAACATGGGTGTATACATATCACTGAGAATATTGAGGTTTGGAAACAAGTGCGTGCATTTATATTAATTCCTCTCTCATAATAATTTAACAATTGGCGATCATGTTTTGACAAGAAATAATAAAAAAAAAAGAACAAAAACATTTGAAAGTTCCATTTGTGAAAAAAGAAGTGAACATGATTGTAGAAGTAAAAGACAGGTTTTTGGAGAGAGAAATTACAATTACTACCTGTTCCCATTTGAAGCCTTCTTTATCCAATGTTTTACGTTATTTTGTTCGGAGGTGGCAAGAAAGTGACTGCCGTTCTCAGCAGAAGTAACTCGGTGCTACTTGACAATATCCTTGAAAATACTGAGAAAGTACAGTGTATCTATGTATCAGTCAGGCAATTCAAGGATAAAGGCAGTTTGAAATGTTACTACTTTAATTTGAAATTACAATTGCCAGAGATTTTAGCTAATGAGAAATTTGACAAATTTTCGTTATCCACCAAAAAGCCAATATTTTCAGCATGCCAGACTTACCCAATATTCTATGTCCTACCACATTAACTTAAGAGTGTTTGTGATATGTAGATTTGCGAGATTAATTTTAGAACTTCATATGAACGGCTGTGAATTTTCAGGTTGGTCACTTTTAATATATTAATGGTTTCCATTAGTTACTGGTACAGTTGATCTAGTGCTCTATATTAGGTGTAATTATCCCTACCAAAGGAAAGCAAATAAGTTATAAGTTAGCTAGGATCCATTACAGACAGTCACACCTTCTCCACTTAGAACATGTGACCTTTCATTAAGACAGAGTTGAATATTAGCTGGGTTGATAAATGAATTGTCTGTAAGATGATGGGTGTAGTTGTCTTTTCTCACCATTGTATTGTTTATTGTAGCGATGACGGGGACGACCAGCAGAAAGATGACAGACTGTTCCAGGAAAACATCACCTTTGGACAGCTAGGGTACTGCGCATCAGTCCTCAGACACGTTACTGTTTATTAGTGTTACATAACAGGAATTTTAATGAACTCACATTAATCACAGACAAATTGACTAAAAAGAGTAGAAATGTTTAATGGTGGGAAAAAGCACACTGCAATTACTTTGTTGTGCAAGTTTATATCACAACAATTCTATCTTTCTCAAGTTATTGCTCTTAGGCTTAACAATTAATTATATAAGACTTTTATGAGAATTTATATTTCAGTCGAAAAGCGTAAGAAAATACAAAAAAAACCAAAAAAACGTATCTTCTTTATTTGATATACTTTATGAAGTCCTTAATTAAGACGTTTGTAAATCATAGGATGTGTTATTTATCATCTTCAATTTTTTGTTCTTGTGTAATATACTTTTTGTATACTTTCAGAACTTTCACTTGCAATATGAGGGCATTTGGCCTGTCCAAAGAGTTGTGTTTAGAATTTCTAAGGAAACAGTCTACAATAGCTAACCTGAAAAAAGGTGTGTTTGAATTATCCATAGGAAATATTCAAACTATACATATAAGGGATGTGCAAGAATATTCAAATAATCCATTAGAAAGGTTCAAATTGTCAATAAAATGTGTGCATAATGTTCAAATAATTTGTACTTAAAGTTCAAACTATTCATAAAATAAGTGTGCAGAATTTTTATTACCGTATATACTTATAAGTCGGTTTTTGGGAGTAAAATTTTGGTACAAAATTCTATGTCCGACTTATAGGCGAGTTCTAAGAAGATTGGTATTTTTCTACAAGACGAAAAGTAATATTTTGGATCTAATTAAGTGTATTATACTTTCTTTAAATGACTTACATAGTGGTAATTCTATTGTTTATCAATAAGATGGAATTGCGAATCTGATTGAATATTGAAAATGTATATTTAGAAGAATAATAAAGAGAAAATTTATAACAGAATTATTGACTCTCTTAAAATTTAATTGATGGAAAATAAATTGTACACTATGTTTGCAATTTTCTTGAAGCTCGTGCCACTAAGAAAACATGGGGTCTCAGTGCTCAGAGATGAGCTGGAGATGATTATTATATAAACAAGGGAAAGATTGATCAAAATACCTTAAGTGGCAATGATAGGTTGAAGTACACTAGGGCAGTTATGGCTTGGGCATTGAGCACCTCATAATTATCTACCTCTCATAAATACCACCTGTCAGGTATTTTAAAATTTTATTATATTGTGCATCACCATGCCGAAGAGACAGAGATCTGCATATGATTCCAACACAATAACTATGGATGCTTTTATTTTCATTCATGAAATAAAAATCTAAATTGAATATTTTTTATTGGTATTGGTAAGCACATGTGAATAATGCATTTCAGCAATGATATGAAATTGAATTGTTAAAAAAACACACAAAATATGGCATCATTGCACAAAATAGAATTTGAAATGAGGTAAAACCAGAAGAACTTTGGAATTGTTGACCAATTCTGGCAAAAAACTGTATCGACTTATAGTCGGGTCAATGGCAGATCCCTACAAATTAACCTCAAAAATACAGCCGACTTATAGGCAGATTGATTTATATACGGTACATGTTTGAATATGAAAGGTTCAAATAATTTAATTATTAAAAAAGTGTGCAGAATTATCCTTTGAATTATACATTGAGGAAGTTCAAATTGTATATAAAAGAGAAGTATAGAATGTTTTAAACACAAAAGGTTCAAATTAAACACCCTACAAAAAAAAAATGTACAGCGTTCATATTATACAGAAAAAGGTGTGTAGAATATTTCAACTTAAACATAAAATTGACGTTCAAATAATACTTTAAAAAGATGTGCAGTGTGTTTATAACGTTTTTTTTTTGTACAGAAATATTTGAACAAATTGAAGAATATTTATAAATATTAAGTCTTGTTGATGAATCTGCAGTGTCAGAATTGCTAAAGTAAGTCTCATGGAATGTAAGTAATTTCCAGTGTATATTAATTAAGAAGGGTGCTTGCCATGTTCATAAAAAGATATGTAGAATGTTCAAGATCAAAAGTAGAGTTTTTTGTTTGATATATTCGATATTGAAAGTACATGGTCATAACTTTTTTCTGATAAATGTCAAGGTCAAAGGTCAGGTTATAATCTTGGTCATGACTGTATTTAATATGGACTTCATATCTGGTCAAAGTATTTTTTTTGTTTTGGCCCCACATCAAGAGATTTTATCAGAATTAACCCTGCCCGAGGTTGATTGAAAGAGTCATTATTCCAAATTTTTTCAAAAAGTAATCATATACAAATTCAAAAACTTAGTTATTTGACCCAGAGAGTTCTTGTCAGGAATAATAGAATCCTTTATTGTACGGGTATGGGATTGGGAAATTCCACTAAGGAAACAAGGTTCGCAGTCTAGTACGAGGTTTTGCAATGTCAAAAAATTTCCTTATCCAACAGGAGAACATAATGAAGGATTATCTTTCTCATTCAGTTTAATGCATTAATTCACAAGCTTTGAGAAAATTCAAATTTATCAAAATCAGCATTTAAAGTTACATTTGTAAATGCAAAAATAAATTAGACAGGAAAAATATTATTGAAATAGGTTTACATGTGTAAACAAAACCAAACCCCAATGCTGTCCCCCAGAAAGCTACATTGAATCAAAATTTGAAGAAAACGATATATATTTTACTTCACCATGTAACATAAATAAAACATATGACATCATAATCAATGATGTTGCAGCAGTGTAAGACAGAGAAATCTCATATGGTGCTCATACATGGGTGATGTCAGTCCGTGCTGGTAATTGTGTGAGAATACATCATCCGTCTTTAGATGGGCTACAGGATTATAATTTTCTAGGGGGTCAATTAGGATTGACCAGAAATCTCTGGTCTATGCAAATCTTTCTCCCAGAATACTGCAATCCTGGAAATATGTGAACATTTTATCAATTTGGAGCTTTCCTGCTTATTTGAAATAGATCCAAAATATATAGTGCTGAATGTACTCACATTCAATATTGGGCTTTTGTGCAAGATGTGAATAATGTAGCTGTGGGGCTGGAAAAAAATGGGATACCAAATTTTGGTCTCCCAAACAAAGAACTGCAGCAAATTTACAGAGAGAAAATCATGAATTTTCTTCAGAACAAAAATGGCTGCATATTGTCAAATTACTTTTAGTGTTAACTTCTCTTCAATTGCATAATTTACCTATGTTTTAAGATTAATTATTCTAATTAATATGTGAAATAGTTCTCATGTATGTTTTGATTAATTTGCAGAGCAAGTGCAGATGTTACGAGACAATGTAGATAAATGGCGGGAATCCTAGCCCATGAACTTACATTCCAAAAACAATAAATCTATCTCTATTGCTGTGGCAGTTCACTGTGCAATTGTGTATTGGTAACGTTGTGTGTTTGTCTGAGTAAACAGCTTTTTGTTTTCGTTTATGCTAGAACACCTGTGAGTACAACATTCTATATGAAGGCAGTCATCATTGTAACATTGACGTTTTGTGCGTAGAATTCAACAAGACACTGTATTGTAGCAGTCACTGTACTTGAAACAATGGCATTCAGTCAATGAAGTGGACTTATCATGTTACATTTGCTATGTCCCCATGTAAAAATGTGGGCCTATTATAATATGGCACTACTGTCTGACCACATAAACATGTCTGTACTTTTCTTTTGTAGTCATCACAGATTCTAATAACTATGGTGGTATGCAATAGTGAATGACTTGTATTTAGTATGTGCATTTCAAACTTGGGTTCTGGCCCCTGGGAGTAGGGTAAAAGGGGTGGGGGATTCGGAAATATAATTTACACTCTTATTTCTTTGATCACAATGTTGATATGATTGATATCATTGCAGTGTTGTATCTGTCATCTGTGATTTAAACTTGGGGTTGGGCATCTGGATGTGGTTTAATTGTATAATGTGGGTACATCATGCACCCATTGAGTGATGCTTAGGTTGTTTTTTTTTTATGCTGATCTGATAAAAATAGTGCTTGTAATGTGAATTGTACAATAATGAATATCTTGCAATGATGTCACTCCACAAACATTGATAATGAATTTTCTCGGGCTATTGACTGTCTACTTTTCTTTACACCTGTTTTTTGTTCTGGAATTTATACATTTTTTTTCCTGAATTGGTAGGTGCCATTTTTCTTACCTCACTCTGAATTCATTTGCAGCTTCTCTACAGAATGCCTTTTATTCAAGTAATTTTTCACCTCTCAAAAATTTTTAAAAGTATTTCATAATGGCTTAAAATATTAGGAAGCTGATAGAGGAAATTATGACATTGAACAGGTACATAATGTATGAATGAAGATATGTGAAATATTTATACCATTCATGATTGTGACACCTAAACATTCCAGTCCACACATGCAGAAATGAAAGCTATGATGTATAACTACACACACAGAGTATAGTACCATTATCATAACACAATAACAGTTGTCAAAATATGTACTGTAAAACATGGTTATAGCAAATCTCCAGGGACAGCAAAAAACGAAATTTGTTACATCAACAAGTGTTTCATTATTTTCTTCTCATAGGGAAAATATCTCTTCACAATAAGCCCCTGATTTCACTACAAGTGTGTTCATTATAAGCATGTTGTACTGTATTACATGCTGTGTCAGTCCTCTGCCAAAAGCCTTGTGCTTTTCTCCCTTAGTTGTTGTAGAGGTATTGGGTTTGTTTGGCATTCAGTACAGACTTTTCTGTGCATTGATACCAGTTTATCATGTTTAGCAAACAAAAAACTTTTCTGTGTTTTGGTTGTATACTTGTTCACAGAAAACCTCTTTGTTACCAAGAATTTAATTTTACAGTTTGTTAACAAAGTCAAGCAAAAAGAGGATATACTCATTTCATAACAAATTTAAAAGAAATGGTTCAATATTGTTCAAAAATTGCATAGATCATGATTATTTGTTGCCTTTTATTCTTTGCATATTATTTTTGTGCATTACAGGGTATCTACAATGTTATTTACAGTATGTTATTTTTTTTTTTTTACAGAGTTTATACAAGTTATATTATTGGTTCAGATTTCAGCACAAATTGTGTAACTAGACATTCCTTTACCTGTTATAAAAATGATGTATGATTTATTTACATGCATTGCCACACAATGATAGGGTATACATATAGTGTTGATCTGTCTGTAAGCCATACCATCCATCTATCATAGTTGTTTGTTTTTTTTCAGTTTTTTGTTGGGTTGTATATTTGTGTTAGGTTGTTTGTTGGGGGGAAGGGGGGAATGCTCTCTCTTTGTCCTATCAGTTTGTTGATTGATAGACCAAGTGTTGTCTGCTCAATATTTTGAAAACTTGAATCTTCTGGTATTCCTTAAAATGAAGATGACCCCTATTGATTTTGAGATTAAGATCTAATGTCAACTACTCCAGATGTAAGAAAATATTGTCTGCTCAATATTTTGAGAACTTCTTGCAGATTTCAAACGTAGTACACTGGTACCTGCCATACTGCAGTTATTAAACTAATTTGGTAGTGTTGTTGCCATATATAATGATGAGTCATGTTGGGCTTTCTCGAAAGGGTTAAAACCCATGGAATAAAGATCAAATACTAAATCTGCTTATTTTCAGCAGAGTTATGGCCCTTGGTCTTTAAAATAAATAATGAAATTATTTTTGTTTTCTTCAACAGACATATTGAGTGGATTTTAATATGTGTATGGATGTGATGAGTTCAGGTTGAACTTCAACTTTGTACAAATTTAAATAGCAATATATTGAGGATATTACGGTAATACTCCATGGACGGGACATTGGTTTTTATATATACACACACACACATATATATATAATTCTTTTTATTTTTCTATTTTTTGTTGCCATTTTTTTAAAAAATATTTACAGTGCTTTACATTGTATTATTTTTTGTATTTGGGTAATTTTTGCAGTAGCAACAATACATGTGGCATTTAGGCTGTCTGTATAGAGACATTGTTCTGCATCTATAATCATGTTAATTAACCTTCAGAATTTATGTCACTGGAAAGAGAAGGCTCATGGAAGTTTTTTTTTGTGTTCTTTTGACAATGCTACTTTGAATTTGTGTCTATCAGAAAATTCTCTGAAATCTCTGACCAAAGAATTTATGATAGCAAGATTCTGAAGACAAGATCTGTTGACCTTTGATAAAGTATATCAAGTAATTATGTACAGTGTATAATGACTAATTGAAATCAAAGGTTTATCATTTTGCATTTAACAATATAAAGTTTTAGAATAGACCCATTTGTCACAGCTAAGTAGTGTCATGTGAGCTATATATAAATGTAGCTGTAATTAGCGTGTTGAGCTATTTAGCATTGTGTGTATCAGCAGTATTAATAGCTGTAATTAGCAGTGTGTATCGGAGCAATATATAGCTGTAATAGCAGAGTGCCAGAGCTATTAATAGCTGTATTTAGCACTGTTAAAGCTATATATAGCTGTAATTAGCATGTGTCAGAGATGTGTATAGCAGTAATTAGCATGAGCTATTTATAGCTGTAATAAGCAGTGTGTTTGAGCTATTAATAGCCATACTTAGCAATGTGTTAGAGCTATATATAGCTCTAATTAACAATGTGTGTCTGAGCTATATTTAGCTGTAATTGCTACCGCCATAATTAGCATGTTGGAGTCATCTATAGCTAAGAAGCAGTTCATATTATCTTAGAGGCCAGCACTTACTGTCTCTACTGAAGTATACCTGTGATAGTCCTGTCTGTTGTGTTATCTAGTTACTGTAGAAACCAATAGGATCCATACTCTGTGTCAAGTCAGGCAAATGCAATAAAATCTTGTCAAAAGAAAATCTGCTTCCTTTCTCTGTCACATAATGAATTTTTAATGAACTGATGCCTTAGAATCAGGTGTTCTTCACTGGGTTGATTGTGAAGAGATGTACAAGTAAGCCTTATTGAGATGTGTACAAGACCAATAATTAAATTTCATATAATGGGCATTCTGAATATATAAAATTATATGGATCTTTCATGTGAAGTCAATATTGTGCTTTGTGTTTAACTACATTAGCTTTCATTCTACCTTCAGAATAATTGGGAACAAAAATTTTGTTTTCTGTTCCTTTTATCCCCGCCACTTCTCGAAATTTAACCATGGTCATAACTTTTAAAACAGTGCAAAGCAGAGGCATCATAATTTTTAAGAAAGTTGTTTTTATAAGGAAAATTGATGGAATTTTCTTCCCAGCATAGAATTCCCATGTTGCACATTTATAAAATACCACTTTATATTTCCATTGCGCACATATATTTTCACTACATTATATGTAACAAATATATTTATAATCTCTGTATACCAATTTAAAATGGTGATGAGATTTGAATAAATGAATGAAAAAATACTTTTTAAACCAACTGAATATGGTCAAAATTTACCACAAATGACTGTTGCCACACTCATGGGCACTGTTTCACAAATGCAACTTATCTTTTGAAAGATCTTCATCCTTCAACACAATTCTTTCAATAATTACTTCTCACACAATAAATAAAGTAAAACAATTTTAAAATAAAAGGGTGTTTGGTATATGATGTAAAGAGAAAACATCCTGGAGTAAAAATATATTTTCTACAAATTAAGAACTTTTACACACCATTTACAACTCAAGACTGACAACAGTAGTGATACTTGAAAAGGACATTTTACATAAACCTTGTACTTTGGTGACAAGAGCTGCATGAAAAGGATGTAAGATGCAAGCATCAACGTTGAATCTCCAGACACATGGCAATGCCTTCAAGATGATTCCCACCTATTTTGAGGTCAAGGTCATTGAAATGAAGTTGCCCATAATACTGGCGTGCATATTCTGAACCCCAAAATTGTTACTGAGTAGATTTCCTTCTCAGTTCAACACCATACATGTTCAAGATGGGGGAAACCTCAAGATGCTCTTTGTAATGGTTAACTGTAACTGCCCAGTAATGAGAGAGTAATGAAATTTATCTCATTTAATCACATTAGCTTTAATAAAAGTATCCAGAGATAAAAAACAAAATAGTTCACACAACTTAATTCACATTTAATAGCAGATCCTAACATTAATAAATCATAACAAACTCAATCACAATCTCCACCAATAAATATGTTGACAAAATTCGATACACTTCTGGTTTAAAGGTCAAAGTGCACTGAAATATATTTTTCCTGAAGTTATACTTCCCAACAGACAGCATGGAGGTATTGACACTGCCGGTATAACTCAAATACTTCTTTGATCACAGATATCTAGGGTTTTATGCCCACTGGTCAACAAAAATTCTGAGAGTCAAAATAATGAAGAAATACTGATATCAATTATATTTAAAGTGCTCCCTTGATATATTGCCCCTCCTCCCTCAATTAAAATGCCACTCCCACTTATTGTCTGAAAATCCTACAGAACAGATTTCCTCCCATGTTAACATCCCCATTATAATGCCAACCCTGCATAATGTCATATGCCACTAACTTTCAAAAACAGAAGTTCAAATTTTATAGGGTTTACCCTCTACAACATTGCCAATTACCCAACACCCATTGGTAATCAAACCTGTACTTGGAGAGTGGTGCTATGAATTTTGACGGGCTGGATAAGATATTCAGGTGGCCAGGTTAATTACAAATTATTGCTGTATAGAACTTAAAAATCATCTATATGTTTATACAGAATGTAGCCAAAATAAATTACAAAACTGAATCTCTTTTGACTGCTGAGTGAGTTAAGTCAGTAATGGTGAATTTGATATATTGCCACTCCCACTTTATTGCCCAAATTTGTCTTGAACAAAAGTTTGCAATACACCCAGGGAGCACTGTATATTGTCTTTTGTAAATAATCATGAAAAGCTTTGAAATGTAAATGATTAGAACCTACGAAACATGTATGTGCAACTGAAATGTTTACCATAGACTAGCAATAACAATTCCTTCCATATTACACATGGAGACAAAAATATGGCTTTTCAGATCACATATATATTCAATATATCATTCAAATATTTGTACCAGGTAATACATTTTTTAAACACCTTGTGCTGTATTTATAAAGTTAAACTACCATTTTTAATGCAGCATAATGAAAGATTATGTTAATTTCATAGGGGCAGTAATATGTTGTTGACCAAAAGGCACCAGTTCTTACTATATGGTCATTTCTCTGCCTGCATGGCTAGATCATAGGAACCGGGAAAACCAGCCATATTTCTTTGACTTCACATCATCCCGTTTGTACTGTTTCTCTGATTCTAGAAACTCATCCCTGTCCATTCCTTCATTTAGTGAAACTTCATTAGCCCTGACAATGACAGAAAATGGCTGCCTGGGAAGATTTTTAATGGCTGCTTCTAATGGTAACACAGACAGTCTATCCTTGTGTTCTTTAAGAATTCCTAGATTTCTCAAAAGCTGCACTGCTTCCGAGGAGTCAAATTCTACTCGAATCCCGGTCACTTTGGCAACCCAGTCTTCTGCCCACTTATTTATCACCTCCTCTGTTGTTCCACCTATAGCAGAAGATTATATACCCATTGTTATTCTGCAATATAAACTGACAGACCTATATATATAAAAAAGGGGTCTGGAAAATATCTTGTAAGTACATTTTCAGTTTTCATGCACACAGATCAGGAAAATGTTTTTGACTTGTCCTTTTGTTTATCTGCATGTAACTTTCAACTTAGTCATATGTTTTCAACAATACTAAATAAACAATTCATACTTGGTGAATAGAAATGTTACATGACAAATAAGTGCCAGAATTAAATTTGATATAATTAGCCTTGTCCATGGTCTGTGTTTCACAAAGATGCTATTCTATTATAAGAAAGACAACTCCTGCTTACCTAGTTCTGCAATGACCATCTGGTAGTAACCGGTGTCCTCCTGTCTTGCCCCTGGAGGTCGGTGGGATAGAATGCACAGATACACTATCAGGGCCTCCTTAAATGTCTCATCTTGAGCTCGGTCCACCATTAAAGCAAGAAATCCCCGATTGTTGGCTACAGTTTTAAAATAAGAAATCCTATGCAAATCCTCCAGGTATTTCTTACTTTTGGATGTGTAGTTAAACAACACCATAGTCCCTGTGAGAAGTGAAGCTAGCACAGTAGGAAGCACTAGATTCATGAAATATAATTTACTGTAAGCTAGAAATAATGTGACCTCCCCAACAACAGTGAAGAGTCCTACAGCAGTGGAGCCTGCCAGCAGAAGTTTGTCCCCCACACTCATTCTCGTTCGCCCGGATGGCAGAAGCATCTCTAGAGATGTTGCAGGGACTTCTTTGAAGCACTTGAGCATAATTCTGTGGTCTCCTTTGAGGCGACAGATGACGACCACTCTTTTGAGATACTCTGGTTTTGGTTTCTTTGGCTCAGATTTTTTAGAGAACAGAGATTTGTACCATGGCACACTGACAGGGACTACCTCCTTCCCTAGAATCCACATACTTAATTTGTTGTACTGATCTTTGTCTACTTTCACCTGTAATACATGTAGTCATGGCAGATTTCATATCCTGCAATTCTTACTTTGAATTAACACTATAATTCATTTCAACAGAAAGTAAATATCAGGATATGTACATTACAGTGAAAATAACCATTAACTTTACATGTCGCAAACTTAAAATGGAATGATTTTGCTCTATAAACCAGAAAATACACCTGGAGGAAAATACACCTGGAGGAAAATACACCTGGAGTAAATTAAGAGCTGTTACAAAAACATAATTTAGTTGCAACTGAGTCTTACAAGACATAAAACAATCTTTTCTCTTTTGAATAAAAATGAGATTGACACATAATACAAAGCCATGTGTTTTTTACCCTGATGCCTTGATTTGTGTGTTCTCGTAGAGCTTTAGTCACGGTATCATCTGACAGTTTATGGAAGTTTGCCTTTTCCATAACATCTTCAAGCTTCTGTAGGAGCCAGAATTCATTGTCTAACCTTTCTGTGCGAGTGAACCTTTGTGAAGGCATTGTGTCTTTATCTGGATTGACTGGGTCAAACAATGTCTGAAGATAACATAGCAAAATATAGTAGATATTCTGAAATAACTAGTTCAAATGTATTTTCAACAAAGATACTTTTTTGTCTAGTGTCAACATTGGCAATCAAAGGCTCTGTGAAGAATGTAGAGATTCAGATATCCATATACCAGTCTGAATATCTACTGGTATAACCATGATCACAGGATTTATGTTTTGATATTAGTGTTGAATAATTGGAAAAATTTCATAATTGATAATTGGTCAAAAGCAGAAGAACAGTATTGATCAATGATCGATATAATCAGTATTTACATCTAGTTAATAAATGCTTACTACTTTTGGGTTACTTATTTTTAGTTTATGGATATGTGCAACACACATACATCTAGATTAACTTATCAACAAAGAATTAAATGTCAAATGGGTGTTTTCTCTTGCCATGACATCCAGATTTAGTTTTTAAAGAAATTCAAAACATTTCCAGATGTCTGACTTCACCTTCCCTGGGTTGGAATATATATCAAGTTATCAACTAATCTGATATTCCCACGACTCTTAACCCTGCTTTTATATATGGTGACATGGGAAAGTAGAGCGGACTCCATATGAGCATATTGAAAAGTGGGAATTCAGCGACACTAGCTGGTGTTGCTGTTTTGTTGACCTTTTACAACTTTACTTCGCAGATCTACCTTCCAAGATACAAGATTCAGTTATTGGACGATTATTTTACAAGTTACTCATGAATAATACAATGCTACTGCCATAAAAGAAAAAAGCTCCAGCGCTGACAAATGAAGCATCACTTTGACTTAGGTTTTCTCTTCGCCATTCAATTTCTTTGTGCATGTCAGCACACAAATACATAAAATTCTAATTGGCATCAAAGTAGTCATGATTAACTTGAAGAATAATCATCTGATAACTGAATTCTATCTTGAACCACAAAATAAAGTTGTAAAAAGTAGGCAAAGTAGCGACACTAGCTGTGTAACTGAATTCCCACTTTTTATTATGGAGTCCACTCTGATTCTGCTCGACTGCAAGTGTCATAATAGAGGGGATAAGAGTCAGAGAAATCTCGGATTAGCTGTCATCTTCATTAATGTTGAGTTTATTTCAATATTCATAAGATGATCATATCGGAAGCAATTCTCCGTTTTCAACTGTATTAATTATCACATATATAATTAATTCATTTGTGGGTTTTTTTTTCAGCAACAATCTATCAGGCAAAATGGAATCGATAACTAAAACTGATGACAATCGACAATCCTTTCCTCACTATTTGATATATTCACTTTTTTTCATAAGCTGGCCTTGTGATGGGGAGGTAGGTAATATTAATATTGATCATTAACAAATTGTCCAACCTTGAGTTCATTCAGGACACCATGGTACTCTTGGACAATGGCAGAGTCTAAAGCAATGGCAAACTCGTCAAACTTCCTCTGTTCCTGTGATGTCAGTAATTTTTTCTCCTCAATGATTCTTCTTATCAGTGTTCTTCTAGTGATGGGTATATACTTCTCTCTGTACACAAAATCATAAAATATGTATCTTTCTTTCCAAATCAATTCAACGATCATGCCATAAACATGTATTCAGGAAAGTACATTAAAGGACTATATATATTTTTCTTGCAGTTTTTCTGTCAAAAAACTTTCAGCACAGGCTTGGACATACTTCATATCTTATGTTACATTTCCAGTATACTAATATATGTAAATGATAACTTTGGCCCCCTGAATCTCTGTTCAGGTGCTCTACCGATTGAGCTATCTGACCACTGGTGATCGAACCTGTCTAACCGCTACATTCCTCTCTCCTTAAATTGTCTTCATCCTCGAAGACATACAACTCAGATTCTTTTTGCCCTTGGCAGGACTTTCACCTGCAAGTCCAAGGTTGGTCAACAGTACCAAATATAACAGGAAGGGAGTAAAAAACCAGACTGGAATTCAAACCCAGGACCAGATAGTTCAGTTGGTAGAGCACTTGACTAGAGATTCAGGGACCTGGGTTCGAATCCCAGTCTGGTCTGTTGCATTTTGTCCTTCTGCTTACAATTGGTTCCATGACCAGGATTAAGGAAAATAAATAAGCACTAATATAATATGATAAGAATATCTAAAGTTATGACACTAAAAAACTTCCATACACTATGAAAAAGATGTAGTGTTATAACACTAGTGGGTTTCCATACACCTCAAAGTAATGTAGGCAAACTTTTGCCTGAGTTCGTTTGCACACAGATCAAACCCTTCCATGTACGCTATGTGGGATAGGGAATCCTCGCAAACTACTTTCTATAAAGATGGTGATGGGGGTCATCAGAAAAAAATGGAATCAACTGAAAAATGATACTTTTCCCGTTGTCAGCTGGTAGTAGGTACATAATTGTCTCTTGCCTCTATGAAGGCAGGAAGTTCAGTGACTTGTTCCGACTCTAATTCATAATTAATTCTCTACCTCTATTTCACATGTGCTATGTCGGATTCCATGTTATTTTCTTGAAGTGAAAGTAGAAAAATTACATATATATAATGATGGTAATATAGGGCAAGGCTAAACACTGGGATAGCCTAACATGAAAATACTTTGAAACATAGTAGGGTAAGGGGTATCTAATCCTACCCTGAACCACAGTAAACTGACTCTTCCTGGGCACCTGCATTTTATTATGAAAATATAACTTCTTAAAACTGTTTCCTAACACTGTTATGTTCATTTATTGCAAACTGAAAACCCTACTCTTTGTAAAAGAAAAGAAGCAAACACAAAGTTTTACGAAAAGCATGAACCTAAGTTCTTGACCCTAGCAGAGAGAGAGAGAGAGAGACCATAAATCCACTTGTGCAGATCCTTATATTGGGCTGACAAACCAATTATCTACTAAAATTAAATGCTCTGTCTGATAAGCCATGGTTAAGCCTCTTAGCCAATGAAATTGCAGAAAACAAATTACATTTGAGAAGACTGGCAAGATGAAAGGTTTTATGAATTACATAGAACATGAAATATTGACTTCCAAAATAGATAGAAAGTATTTTAGACATGAAAGACATATTGTATAAGCAACTAGTACCCATTGTAACAGATGTTCCCCAAACGTTCCCCCAAGTAGGAAGTGGTGTCAGTTGTTTCAGGACAAGTGATTTTGACTATAAAAACTGTATAACATCCAAATGTATAACTATTTTATAACGTTCACTCCATTTCATAGTTAAACAAATTAGTTATCAACATTTAATAACTCACCAATCAAAAAATCAGTACATGTGCATGCACATGTTGATGAGTAACTTAAACATGTCAACATGTTAAAAGTCTAAATATACAACTACAACATCAATTTCAAAACATTTCAATGACAAATGAGAAACTAACAGTGAGTAGAAGTTAAACAATGCATGTGCATACACGTGCATGCGAATGAATATCTGCACATCCAATGATCTTATAATTTAGGTTTTAGAAGCGTGTACATATCATCTCAATATCGTTGAATATTCCTTATTCATGAGTGACATATATGTATAGAAATATTAGCCAATCAAATTTGAGTACATGTGCATGCGCATATGGGGAAGTGATATCTGGAATATCAATTTCAAAACCATTCATTAAAATCTAAAAACGTTATGGATCGATACTTGAATTTAGACATCAAAAATGAAATTGCAGTCACGCTAACACGCACACGAATTTGACGATGGAATTTTTGTTCACATCATTCAATAGGCATTCAAATCATAAGCTCAAAAGTAAAATTGCAGATCATTTTAACTTTTAATTCAAAAGTTATGGCCATTTTAGTACCCCAAAAATGACAGAAAAGTAATACAAATGCATGTATGTGCACATGAGTAAGACTCAACATTGATGTTGATAGGCATTTGATAGATATAATATAAATTTGATGTCATTTGGATCATTTATAAGAAAGTTATAAGAAAATCAGCCAATCACAATTTAGTGCACGTGCATGCATGTGCGCAATAGTTATTTTGCTAGATATTTTTGTTCAGAACACCAATATACATTTACAAGCTTAGTTTCAAAATATTTTAACAAAAAGACAAAATTATGGTCATTCAGAGAATTAAAACTTCAAAAGACGATGCATGTGCATGCACATGCGCATTTGTAAATTTTATATCAACAATCTGTAGATATTAAGGGTGTCTACTTATATTGTGGATATGATGTTATTCCCATCAACAACAACAGAGATATATACAGTTTTGTATTATCCAATCAAAACGAAGCACATGTGAATGCACATGCAAAAGCGTAATATTGACCACAGAAATAGATAAAGGGGCTCCAGATATACCTACAATATAACATCAAACGATTTCATGGAAAAACAAAAAAGTTCGGCTGTTTCAAAAATTTGTAAACAAAACATTCAATGAATGTGCATGCACATGCAGGCATTTTCAGACAAAATGGCATTTGTTCTGCACATCTACATATGCTTCACTATCATCCTATATTTGTTTCATATTAATCCCATTAGTAGTTTCTGAGAACACTTGTGGACAAAAAAGTCCCAAGAAGAAAGAAAAAATAAGATGAAGAAGAAACAAGAGTAAAACCAATATGTTCCCAAACTTTGTTTGGGGAACATAATAACTACATAATTCAAGGCTAGTCAACATAAAAATTGTCACATTCCTATTCATATCCCTCTTGAATGGGGTTAGGACCTTCTAAGTAGTTCATATAAATTAATAATAAATCAAGAAATGCTAAGGTGAGCAATGCAGCCCATGAGCCTCTTTTTTTTTATTTTTTAAAGTTAGATATACTGCACCTGTACAAATCAATCTCATCTGGTTCTTGTTCCACTTTGGTCACCTCAGTCTTCTGTTCCGTTTTGCTACCAGCTGAATCAGAATGTTCCTTTTCTTTGGTCTGACTACTTGTTGTCATGGAAACAAACTGTGGTTTTGAAAGCACACTGATGAAGGGTACTTTGTCTGCAACCACCTGAAAATAATTATATCAATATACATAATGATAAAACACTGATCTGGATCAGTGGGGTTTTTGATTTAATCACTTTGATTTTACATGCAAGTTATTGAATAGGGAATCTATTCTATTTGCTCATATTCTATAATTTGATTATATAATACTACAGTGTACACAAATTTACACTGTGGACAGATTACAAAAACACATCATGTTTGATATTTCTGATACTGTGTCAAAAAGAAAGTGCTTATACTTTCATGTAATTATTTTATTGATTGATTGTTGTTTTCTGCCACACTCAACAATTTTTCAGTTATCAGGTGGCATCCAGTTTTTTTGTAGGTGGAGGAGAGAACCTAGATACAATGTACCCAGGAAGAGATCACCGACCTTCCGAAAGTAAACTGGCAAACTTTCTCGCATATATCAGCGCGAGCAAGAATCGAACCCGCACCGAATAGAGGTGTGAGGCCTTGTGATTTTGAGCGCAATGCTCTAACCACTCTGCCACAGAGGCCCCTTGTAATTATTTTAGAAATGCTCAGAAAAGAGTTTAAAATTAAGATATACAGGTAGTGTAACAATAATCATCAAATAAATCTAACAACAGCAAATCAAGTGTCAGGTGAGTAATGCATTAAAAGTAATTCTCAAACAACTATAATATCAATTTATCTATGTTAGTTACATGTAGTAAGATACATATTGATCACGGTATTTTAATTGTAGCCTTCTTGTTTCCAAGACTAAAATTTTCTTACATGCCTTTCAACCACAGTGTGTATATAATGTGACCTTGATAAAGTGACCTATCAATCTTAATTAGTTTTTCTTATAACATGGCAAATTGATTTTGAAATAGTATCATATATATATTGAAATATTTCAAAATGAATACAGTCAAACTTGTCTTAGCGACCCACCGTATTAAGCGACTTCCCGTCATGTGTGACCGTCAAATTTCCCCCCCAAGACAATTTTCTATCATCTACAACTGAATTAAACGACCTCCTGTCTAACGCGACTAACGACCGTAATTTTTGGTCCCAAAATGCATGTTTTCATGTTATTTTACCTCCATTTAGCGACCTTGTATTTCCCCGAGAAATATTAAAAACGGCGTTTTCCTGAGCAGAAATGTGAAGTTGAACTTTCCTTATCGTTTCTTAGTAGGTAAAGGGCAGACACCAAAGGTGTTGCTTCAATTAAATCAAATTATGTGCTCATCGTTATGTACTTTCCTGTTCCATTCTCACTAAGTAAAGGACCGACAACAACAAAAGGAGCTGCTTCTATTAAATCAAATTATGTACTCACTCATCGTTATGTACTTTCGTTTTTGTTTCTCGGTACGAAAAGGGCAGATAACAAAAGGCGCCACTCTTTGAACATTGTCGGTAATTAAATGACAGGCCAGACTTTTTGTGAAATTAACATTCCTTTTACACGTACATATAAACAAGAAACATTATGCATAAAAGCAAAGTACATGTAATTATTTGTTTTCAATAGAATATACATGTAGCTTTCATATCAATTTGTAATAAATGCCATTAACTGATGATGTCAAAATAAATATACTACATGTTTAAAACATATCAGTTTCGTTTATCCTCTGAAAAATGGGCACCTTTATTAAGTGACCACCTGTCATATGTGACCTTTTTTCTTATGTCCCTTGAAAGGTCTCTTAATACAAGTTTGACTGTACCTTTAATTTGTGCTACTTTAAATCAATTACAAGACCTTTGGCATGTTATAAAGGCATATATTTTCTCTATAAGAGACAGTAACTTCACAAGATTTCAGAAACACTTTTAGTATACAGGTGATTGGTCACAATATGGTGCCAACATATGCCACAGTAGAGACCAGCAAACCAGAAGCTATCCAAATGCATGGTATTTTAATGGGTATTTCAATACTTTTGAGGATCCAGACACACTCAAATAGGTTAGTTTAAATCATTCAGTTATCTGACCTTTATTTAAGTGAAGGAATTGAAACACGGTTCTCCTCCTTTCAGTTAGTGTAGGGTCACCCTGACTGCATCTTTTATTTTCATTACTTTAACTGTGGCCTGTTCAAGACCTGGCTTAACTGCTATGGTTTGAACAAATTTGAATCTACACTATGTGTGGATACTTGAATATCAGCTCCACAAATTGCAGACCTATCCGCAATTCGCACAACAGTTAAATCATATAGGTGTCATGTCACAAGCTAGCCACAAGTCAAAATTGTACTGAAACAATTGTTTACGCATTTCCAGATTATTTTAATAAGTTAATTAACAACGCTCTCAAACTGAAATAATGCTGCTGCCAAGAGTATACACGAAGAAGAAACCAATATTCTTGAAGGGCAAAGCCGAAAGTAATACCCCGCCTTTCATATTTAAAAAAGATGAAGGACGGTTTAAAGACTGCGAGACATCCTATAAAAGTAAGCATTTGATAACATACATATGATATCTGTTTGAAAACATGCTGCTGTTTCGTGTGCCTTAAACATTGTAGATGCTTCAATTTTAGAAAGTGGGCTGCCATCATTAGTTTTTCTGGGAGCCTACATCGAAAAGGTTTTGGAAACCAATGTGAAAATGTACGTACGTCCAAACGCTCAGTTCACACAGAATTTGTGACCTTGACACAGTTTTCCCGCGAAATTTAACTTCCTGTAAAACGTAAACAATAGATATATGGATCCATCAGAAGTAGAATTCCTAGCAGAAAAAGAATTTGTAACAGTTGTTCCGAATTTTGCTTTGGACAAAATATACCTGATTGGAGTAAGTGAACACTACTGTAGCTCGCAGAGTAAGATGACAGAATTAAAAATGTTACACCACAGGGACTTATCACGTAATATATATATATATATATATATATGACCCCCCTCTCTCTCTCTCTCTCTCTCTCTCTCTCTCTCTCTCTCTCATATATATATATATATAGAGGAGGTTCACGTATATTTAGTGCCAAGTCCCTATGGTGACGTTGGTAACGATTCTGATACATCTGCTAAATGGTGCAAGAGGTTAATGTAATATGATTTACAAAACGGGTTATCTCTGAAATAATAATAATATTATTTATTTTGAAAGTCGGACATTCAAACAACATTTTAATGAACAATATTTGTACTGTTACGTTGTATGATAGGGCCTACAGGTGAGTGAAGACTTACGGAAAACCGACCAATTTGTGGGGTGTACATCAAAACTAATATTTTTTGATTAAGCATGTTTAAAATATCTAATAAACACAAAAAGTTTAATAAAAATAAGTTTTAAAGTGTATTTTTAAAGCTTGGTATGAATAACTTTTTTTTCAATTAAGAGACCTAGTGTAGGAATGATAACTGCATCAATGTGTCATACATACAAATCAGTTGTTCAGCTGTTAATCATTTCTTTTATTATTTTTGCCTTTGTAAAAAGATTAGAAAAATGTGACATTATATATTAAACTTGCACTAGGTCATCAAAGAAAAAAAAAATGTTTCCCAGTTTATTAGATACTTCAAACATGTTTAATCAGAAAATCTTATTTGTTTTGATGTACAATGTCTACACCCCACATTTTTGTAGGTCTTGAATTACCTGTAGATCTTCAATTAGGCAGGCACTTAAATAGAGAGCACATGCACACATCCAAATCACAGAGTAGTGTGAATTTTAATGCCTCCACATTTGGTGCTCTCACTTTTGTTTTCCTGTTGCTTCCACTCGGTGACATTAAGAAGCTACATACTATCTATTTGCCAAGTTGCATGGATGTTGTCGCTAGGAAATCATTTTGTCAGAGGAAACAGAAGGAAACTTATGTTGTTGTGTCTGAGTGGGCAACCACCATACCCATTCACATATAACTATATTTGAGGTTTAAACTTGACCAAAAAAATCATGGTAGCCAGCTGGGCCCCTAAAACTCAGATTTTGGTTGCCCAGGTTAAAAACTGATTGCCCAGATGAAAATCATACATTTGCATTCTTCCTTACCCCTTATATATAATTCCACCTGTTAATATTTAATGCCCTTGTCATTCAGTAACTTGATTACAATTCAAATAGCCATGTATTAAATCACTGTATGAAAGCGTTTAAATATCCAATTTTGTAAAATGAATGCAAAGTGGAAAATATATACAACTCAAAATGGCAATAAATGGAAAATATTGATTGCCAATCTGGGTGATTGAAATACAAATTCGGCTCACCCACTGAGATATTTGGTTGTCAATGTGACTGGGCGAGCACTAACTTTAATTCCTGGCTGTGATATTTTGATTGACACTGTGTAGAGAATCAGCAAAGTATCACAGCCAAGCAGAATCTAGCCAAAATTGAAATCGAGGTCACCAAATTGTGATTGTTACAGAAAATTATTAAAGCACTTGTTGTTCAACAAGACTGTGATGACCAGTGGGGTTGAATATGTTGGCATGATGAGTTGGTGAGCATCCTGATGCTGTACGTCTGTTTACAATGGTGATATGATTTTGATTTAGTTCAGGTGCGACTTATTCATAAGGAGGTACAATTAGGTTGTCATATGACCATGAAAATCAACGTATAATACAACTGTAAAACAATGTTGCCTATAGAAACAGTTTTTTAAAGACTATAGGAATTTTACAATTAATCAGAAATGTTACAGTTTTCTTTTAACTTTATTATGACAATGATATGTAAGACTTACAAAGATACATTCATGACACATGCACAACTATACCAACTGAGGTCAATCAGAACCATTTATATAGTATTTAAACATAGCTGTGAAATTTCAGAATGAATGGAAAACACATAAAGTATCGGAGTGATTAGATATAAATTTAACTGGATTGTCTTATCAACCCATGTAAAGTTAGATATATAAGAAATCATTCACAATGAAATTAATTGAGTTATGTGATGTGCATTCAATTTTTCAATGATGAAGTTGCATATTATCATTAGTTAAAGGAAAACTTTGAAAGTTAAGATTTATTAGCAATTTATGCTTGCTGCCAAAATAATTAAATATTTTGAAGTTCCTCTTTTTTGGGGAAACATATTGTGGCTGCCTTGCCATTTTGCTTACAATTTTCGAATTATTGATTCATTCAATGAACATATTAACCTCAAATGTTTTCCAAACTATTCCAGAGAAGGGAAGTCAGAATTGCAAATCTTGTGGGTGCGTTGCCTAATTAATCAGCTTCCACATAGATGTACTGAAGTCCCAAACAATGTACTTGTCGGTGACCCAAACATTAGAAATTCCCACAATATATCACTAAATGGAGTTCTTAAAGCTGAATAACATTGTACTATCTTACAGGGAGACATTGGCCCGTTTACACCTGGTCTACCTGTGCAGGTACCACTATGGATGGCTGTAAATCTCAAACAAGGACAGAAGTGTAGAGTTCTACCACCAGAATGGATGGATATTGGTCAGTATAAAAGAGCTGTATCATCAATTGAC
This sequence comes from Ostrea denselamellosa, assembly GCA_024699665.1. Classification (NCBI taxonomy): domain Eukaryota; kingdom Metazoa; phylum Mollusca; class Bivalvia; order Ostreida; family Ostreidae; genus Ostrea; species Ostrea denselamellosa. The sequence continues at coordinate 17,851,875 of JAMZEH010000055.1, forward strand.
ATTGTTCTTGTTGATGAAAAGGGTCTTCAGAGTAGTTTAGCATCTTTATTTAAGTGGTTTGACTTTTATATATTTTTTTCCTTTAGATCGCTTACAAGACAAGAAACAAGAAGAAACCGACTCGAAATTTTTTACAAAGATGTTAAGTGATCATTATATGGAAATCACTCAACTCCTGCTGAAATGGTTTGTACCACACACAAAAGTACCTAGATGCATAAAACAGTAATTAATTTGTTAGGTTTTAAATACTTTTGATATTAATGCAACATTGGGCTTTAATTAGATATTTGCAAACATATACTTTTTCGTCGGTTTGCTTGTCCGTAAATACTTACACCATGGCCGTAATTTTTGAATAGATGGCAATAGAGCTTTCATATTTCACATGATTATTCCTTGTGACAAAACCTTTCTGTTGGTACTAAAAGTTTTGACCTTTTGATCTTGGGGTTTAACCCACTTTTGAAAACTTTAATGTTCACCGTTATTAAACTGCTTCCATACAGGAGATCAGTGTTTGTGAAATATCTTGTTTTGGTTTGGTTTTATTCAGGTTTTCGTTGTTGTTTTTCTTTTTTTTCATAAAATTTGATTCACTTGTACAGTCTTTGAAATAATCTGGTAGCCTGATGGACGGGGCCTGGTAAAATAGGGAGCAGGCATGTAAAATTTACATAAGCAGAAGCCCACCAGGCATGTCTAATTTTGTGCCAAAAAAATTGCTTTCCTGTTAATCATTGCACCTATTTATTATCATGTCAATTCATACAGCCAATCATTCTTGTTAAGAATTTTACGCTCCTGCATAAGAATTCTTTCTTTTGATGCATAAATCATAGTTGTGCAAATATTTTTATTTAAGCATCAAGAAAACATAAGGGCATGTATTCAATAAAAAAAATTCATGAAGGCTGTTCTTATCATAATAAAGTAGAAAACATGGATTTGAGAAGTAAATCTACAGCACAATGCATAGATTAAAATAATAAAAAGATTTTAATCATTATTTGCAGGGAACTGTTAATGATAAAGTCACTTCACAAGCTGATTGAAAATACATTACTCATTTAGAATTTTTGTAGAGACTTTTGATTGTTGATACTATGGTTCTGAAATGTTAGGATGAAAGTTATTGATTATAACATTATTTTAGATTGTCTAAAATCATTTTCCATAAAATGACCTCATTACCCATGATTCCTTGCATATGTGGCCATCTTGTAGGACCAGTCTAGTAGAGCAAAGGCAGAGGTAAATCATTTCAAAAAATTGATATATCAAGAAAAAGCACATGATCAGGATGGCTTAGATACCACCAGGAGAGTCCACAAAAGATAGTCATCCTCATGCATAAGAGAAAATGTACAGTTGGCATGGCTTATCTCAACATTGTGAATTACTTTATTTACATCCCTTAAAATGCAGACATGCTGGTGGAGCTAAATGCTGAAAAGACTTCACAACCTTACAAATAGTTATTGGATTTGTTCAACACATTAATAACGTACATCAATGTGCAAAATGTCATTGGAAGGAAAGTGAAACAATCTCTGTACAGATGTTTAATCTATGATTGACTTTACTAATAACAGTATAAATAAATTGTGTCCTTTCTGTGCTGTAGAAAATGGCTTTTGAAGTTCTGTTCTGGTAATCAGTAAATATATCCCCAGTGTATGTCACCTTTTGAGTTGACATCTTTGTGATCTTGACATTGACCTTCGACCCACTCATTGAAACTTTAATACTACATATAAATTTAAATGACAAATCTTTAATTTCTAGTAAGTGTTATCCTGGGGATAGGAGTTTGTTTTTATAGGCTCAGCAATTAATGGAGGTAATGGTGATTTATGTTTGATTTTATTCTCAGTGCTACAGATGATATCCCCCATGCTGATGAGATCCGTACATTAGTGAAGGATATCTGGGATTTACGAATTGCCAAACTCCGGAGCAGTATTGACACATTTGTTAAAAGTGACGCTACTCATGCTAAGGTACTCTAATATATCATACGAACTAGAAACTAATAAGTACATGAATAGTTTTCTTTGCATAATTACTGTACTCTGCTAATTCATGAGAACTAATAAATGTGAGTCAATATTCCAAAAGACTTGATTCTATATGAATTATAATAGATAGATAAAAGTGAGACTTATTTTTTAAGAGAAGCAACTTGTGAATTAATATGAAATCATGCAAATGTTAAAGCTAAGCTACTTGAGCATTAACACAAATTCACATAACACATAGTAGTAGGGACCTACCTTAACACAAATTCATGCAGGAGTTAAGCTACTCATGAATTCACACAAATTTATGCAGATGTTAAGCTACTCACGAATTGGCACAAATTCATGCAGGTGTTAAGCTACTCACGAATTCACACAAATTTATGCAGATGTTAAGCTACTCATGAATTAGCACAAATTCATTAGTCTATTGAATGCATCACTAACAGTTTAGTTTTTCATACATTGCACATATTTCATCATTAAATACGCTTGCTAATTTTGTCTCTACTATTCAACAGTAGGCAAATTCAGAGATACCATTTTCAATTTGTAATTTTGTGGATTAAAAACAATAAAAAATTCATGCCAAATTTGGAGCTCTTGAATTTGCAATACAAAATAGTGTTTATTGGTTTACTTAATTCCCTGAAAAGTTTAAGAGAAGATAAATCCCTCTGAAGCCAAAAGGCTGGTGTTTATTCCCAGTGCCAGTGGTACCAGGTCCAGTGGTACTAAAGATATGAAAGATGCATACCCCCTGGATGGGATACCAGTCCTTCACATATTAACCCACACTCAGATGAACTGAGACCATGCAGATAAAGTGTCTAGATGGAAGAAAATTATATTAACATTTAAGTACTCACACTAGTAGGTGGACCATGAACCTCTCTGTTACTGATTGAACACCTATGACACTGATGTCAAAGGTCAAAGACATGTTTAGAATGAATGTGCAAGAATGGTACCTGTTGTGAAGACATACCCCACCTGACAGTGCCTTTGATTGATAAGTTTGAATCTTGTATGCAGATTGTAATACTCCAATAATGTATGTTATTTTTGTATATTTCAGCTAAATTATTTGACATTGATGGAATTGAACACTGTGCGGCCATTTCTCACTAAAGCTCTCGACCAGATGCATGTTTTACGATCCAATATTAATGGAAAAATTCTTCAGTCAACTCAGGAATAATAAATCATTTATTTTAATGAAATTTTTTGTTTTACTTTGAAATTCAAACTGAACCCGTTTGAATTCAACACATAGAACTCGCTCATATGAATCTTATATCAAGTACATAAACATTCTGTAGATAGTATTTTCCATAATTTAAATCCTCTGAAAAAACAAAGTCGAAAATGCATATCCAGGCACACTAGAAAATGTGCATGGGAGCATTGCTTTACAAATAATACTATGACCTATTCTAGTGAATTGTTCTCTTTCTTAATGCCCACCATTTTTATTTTTAGCTCACCTTAGTCATTTCTTTTCTGATCAGAATCTGTCCCTCACCTGATGAATCATTCAATCTTGAACCTCTAGGCAATTTCAACCAAATTCACAAACATATCTTTAAATAAAAGGGGATTCGTGTGAAGGAATATGGTTTTTTTCCAAGGGAGATAATTATCAAATGTTTATGATATTTAGATATTGTCCTCTTCTGATAATCCAGAAAAGCCACAGCTTACAATAAAGCTGTCTTGCTGAAATTATGAAGAATCAAGTTTGCTTAAACAATGGTCCCAGTGGCCGAGTTTGAATTTCTAGAAATGCTCCAAAAATCCTCTTGAGAATCACAGTGGTACAATATATCAAATACTTTCAAGTTTGTTCACTTCATGACCCAAGGAGTCTTGGTGGGGCCACTAGAGGGATTTAAAAGTTTACATAAGAGTATATATGACAAGGTTTCAGTTCATTATACAGGTGACTCTTGATGGTTTGAACATCGATCCCTAGAATTATCAATCTGGAGAAGTAAAAATCGCAGTCCTGATTTTTTTCTTTATTTAACTTAACAAATTTAGTCTCAAACTTTTGATCATACAAGGTGAATTTTTGGTCCCTTAAAACATTTTTATATTATCAAGTCAATATGAAAATATCCTCTTGTAGTGTAAATTAAAATTTGTTCACTTTGTGACCCCCTGTGCCAGGATGGCAGTACAACTTGAGTATAAAATTTTGACATTGGAATGCAATTGAACTTCTCAAACACCAGTGTCTCGAATTATGTGGATATATCAGTGATTTGGAAGTCCCAACCACTTATTCTCTAAATATTATACCTTCAATATCTCGAATCCTCAGATATATCAAAGTTTTTTCTTGGTCCCATCAAGTTCTCGATAACGAGGTTTGAATGTATATAACCTCTTTTTATATTCTCAAGAATAGGTACAATTTATATCCTGTATTCAAGCATCTTCCAGTTTATATTCAAGCTTGTCCCAATCCTTACCCCTGAGTTTGTGGTGGATGAACATTGGCAATATCAATTATACAGCAAAACTTTTGGAAACCACAAGTCTTAAAATTTGCCAAATTTATTTGCAAATATCTGTGTAAATTTAAATTTCTTCAAATTGTGGCAACAATTGGGACTTCTAAGATTAATGTATAGAGAATTTAGTTTGTCAAGTTCATGTCCAGTAATCTTCATAGAATGTACATTCCAATTTGTTTGAACCATAACCCCTGAGGTCAGGTTGGTCCACATTTGGGGTATTAATTTTACATAGTTCTTGTCTACAAGTCTGTAATAACTCATTTTACAGGTATCCTCATGGAGTATGAAATAAAAAAAATCGAAAGTGAGATTGTGATCCAACAAAAAATAAATATTATCAAAATATGATGGATATGTAGAACAGAGTATGTAATAATCACACTCAAACAAAAGACAACCAGCCAGAAGTAATAAAACAATATTGTAGGGTAAAACTTCCCTCCGTGTGAAACTCTCCATTATAACTACAATGTCATAGGAAAGTTGCCCACACCAATTATAGTTGGTTAAAACCTCACTTTGGTTAAAACCTAGCTTTTTCTATTAAGTGACATTGCCTTTTGACCCCAAAATCAATAGGTTTCTTCCTCTCTTCATAACAGCTGTATGTGTGTAGCAGTCGCTGATAACCAGATGGCTCAGTTGGTAGAGAGCACCTGACTAGGTCTGTTCCATTGCATTTTCTCCCTTCCAGTTACATTTGATATGACCACCCTGGAATTGACAGGTGAGAATTCCTTCCAGGGGATCGAGATCTTGTGTTGATAATGTCTTCAAGGTGTGAAGACATTTAAGAGGGAGGAATGTGGTCCGACAGGTTTGGTCGCTGGAAGCCAGATAGCTCAGTTTGTAGAGCACCTGACAAGAGATTTAAGGGGCTTGGGTTTGAATTCTGGTCTTGTCTGTTGCATTTTTTCCCTTGTTACAAGTACATTTGGTGCCACTGACCTTCCCTGGAACTGCAGGTGAAAGTCCTGCCATGGGCAAAAAAAAATATAGGGTTGTGTGTCTTTGAGGGCAAAGACAATTAGGAGGGAGGAATATAGTGGTCGGACATCTCAGTAGATCACCCGACTAGATATTCGTGGGGCCTGGATTTGAATCCTGGTCAGATCTGTTGCATTTTCTCCGTCAATATAAAAAATGTAGCTTCTACTGTGCCTACGGGCTCGGTGCTACTCTCCCATACATGAACACTCCTATATCCTCTCTCACAGTGAATTTTCAGGGAATGACTGAATACATTTTGCTTTATGATTGTAAATTATTTATTAAAAGATTCAAAACAATGTAATTTTGTTATTGCCCACAACTATGAGAATGTCGGTTTGTTTATTAATGTTGTGCTGATATATTCAATAGTAACTAATACATGCAAGTGCTGAGATTTTGCTAAATTGTTGAATCTTGTCATAACACTGCAAAGCTTCTATTAATGTAGAAATGTGTATACATGAGACAAAGGCAGAATATGCCTCTGCAGGGAATCACACCCAGGACCCCTGGAATGACAGTTCATCGCTGTGCTAATTGAGCTAAACGAGTAATTCACTAGTTTGAACTAGTAGGACACACCTCAAACAAAAGATTTTTCTTGATATTGAATGACTTTGTATCTACCAAGTGAAGTAACTTGCTGAATACCACACAGTGTAGTTAGAGTGTCCCAAGAAAAAAAATACAAAATGTACCTCGGTGCACTTCATGCTAGATGACATCACAATATAAAAGTATGTCATGGTGTACATGTCTCTAGTTGTACTGCAGGGGAAAATGTCTAAATATGTTGTTACTTGCTAGCATTATCAAGTGTTCAAGCTGTATATGTGTAAATCTGCATGTGACATGCTTTTCAAATGATTTCTTTTAAATTTTTCTTTGATTATGCATAAGTATCCCATTTTTATATTTAGTGTACGCCACAGTAATTTTATATTGTGACCTTGAAATCGCCCCTATCTGCGAAGTAAAGTTGTCGAGAGAGTTGATGTAGCAATATTAAACGTGATGGTGCAAGTGAAAGATGGCTATATTTTTTTTTCGATCAAGGCATATTCCAGAAGGTATAGGATTTGCAGATATAGGATTTTTATACGGAGGGTAGGATTTTTTGCTTCGTTTACATAAGATATGGCAATGAATATGAGAACTACCCTATATTTTGATAAAGATAGTGGAAATTGTTAAGAATGAGAGGATATCGTTCTGGTTTGGAACTCTTTAAATTTATTATGTAAATATCAATATGTTTATCCCTAACAGTAAGAGATTTGAATGTGTGTTCCACCTATACCAAGATGATAAACAACTGATAGTCTAGAGGATCATTTGCAAGATGACGTAATGGTTCAACAAGGGATTTCCCCTTGTGGCATATTTGTTTATATATTGGCAAACGATTATTAGTCAAATATGCGATGCTTGGGAGAATTTTACTTGAATTTGTATGTCCTGTTATGAGTTGTTAATTTTGCTAGGGACACCTTAACCCTACTGCGCAACAATATGCTTCCAATCATAATTAACTGCACAATCTGTTGTTGTGTACAGTATATATTATAGATATTACTAATAGTTAAGAACACATTTTGATGAATATATATTTAAGAAAATGGAAAAACTTTCAATTTAATGGAGAGTGTTGTGTATTTTCATCTTTCTACAATTTTGTGAATTGTGACAGAATTTTAGACATGTTCTGGCTAATTGGGGTCTTTATACCTCTCTATGCTCCTGTGTGATTTTGAATCCAACCATCCCAAGGAATAATATGACATTAATTCAAGCTGGGCATTAAAGTATAGCCATCTCTCCCCCCCCCCCCCCCCCCCCCCCAAAAAAAAAATAATAATAAAATGGAAATTATTAACCCCCAAGCTAATGGACAATTGGAGTATAAAAACCATGAACTTTCCCCAACTCTCTCTTCATTGAGGCACTGCTCAGACTTGCATTTTTCTCAAATGACACAAGACCACAGATTTAGGCAATTATCCTAATGTATGCCACATTTTTATATGTAACTTTAGGAGGAATATAAATATTTTTTTAGTGCTTTGGGTTAGAAAATTGTCACTTTGATTTCATATTAAAATCCCGGAAATTCATGTTAAGGTCATACACAATGTTTTTGAATAATATATGTACATAATTTTTCATGACATTTCAGGTACAATACACTTGTATCTACAAAATAACTTGGGGATATATTACCAGGTCTGTTTTAAGTTAACTAATTCCTGGTTGTGGTTTGTAAAGTAACTCTTTTAAGTATTACAGAAGGTTATATACTAGTATATAGGCATTATCAAGTTATTGTAATAGAGAATGGGAGAAAAATCTTTGGATCCATCACAGATTGAACCTGGGATCCTTGTATCACTAGTTGGGCGACTGCTAACCAAACCAATATACCAAGTACAGAAATATTACCACACTATATAATTTAAAGCTAGTTTGGAAATCATACAAGAATTATCTATATCAAAATGATAAAAATTATTTTTAAAAAAAGCAGAAAAGTCAATCATAACCTTAACTGGGAAAGTTATTGTTGCTTACCTGGTAAACAAATTTTAAATATTAAAAGAACTCCCCTTTCTACGAGATGCAATTGTCTGAGGTCATACCTGCACCCAATTTACAAAATATAGGATTCTATAACAGAAAAAAAAAAAATGCCAGAAAGAGACTATTTTCATCTCACAATGGTAAAAAAAAAATTAGTTTATAAATACTGTACAATGATTCTGGATAATAAAATCAAATATTGAAAAGAATTTTAAAATTTTTTTGTAATCCATGTATATGTATGGAACAAACTCACACTTGATTATCTGCAGCTAACATTTTATATAACACCAAATATAGTGATGCCTGTGAAAGTGTACCAATGTATACTTATGAATAACACAGTAATTTCTAAATAAATTTTGTTATATTGATGACGACACTGCGATTCTTGTTGGTTGAATTTTTTTGCCGATACCAATACTATTGTTGAATTTTCATACTCGTAACATCTTGCCACTCTAATATTGTTTATCTGAATGATTTAATTAAATGATAAGAAATTACACTTTAACATTTTTTTTCAATATCAGCAGAAAAATTTGAAGGAAATGCACAATTACATGTATCATACTTTGGTGCAGTTTTCAAATTTTTCAGATAACTTTGTCTACTACCTGAAAACATGACTATATATGTAAAGAAATTGTTAGCAAAAGTAATTTCTAATCAGGTAATGAAAAATGTGTACAGATAAACTCATAATACATGCACCCTGAATGAGCAGATTTGGTGTATTTGACAGTTTAAAGACATCATCATTGATCAGGATGAATTTCAAGAGTTGCACCCCTTTTGACCCAATCTCGACACAATTATAAACTTAAATCTCTTAGTATTTGTAGTTTTTTCATCATATTTGAAATGGCACAAAGAGCGCCCATACAATATTGCACATGATCCTGAGCAAGCACCACAATACTCTGGAATAATGGGTAGAGCTTCTATTCAATGCTTGTTCTACAATGTCCAAATTGCTAAAGTGCAAACCCGACTAAAATAATTTATACATGGAAAAAAGCATTGCTTTTAGCTAGGGAAGAACTGCCAATATACCTGTTATTTTATCTGACTGGCTTTCCTTTTAATTGAAAAGCAAAATTGCTGAATTTCCTTGATATTTATTTTGTTCACTCTTAATACATTTGTTGATATACTGTGGCATGAGCATGAACAAGTGAGAGTAAAACGAACTGGTTTTGTACATCAAATGTAAAGCCACAAATGTGAAAACACGGAGAGAGATAGAGAAAATTCATGAGGTGACCCTGGTGCACAATTTGTAGTCAATTGTGTATTTCAGCAGCTGTAGCACAGAAAATGAATCCATTTAATCCTACACTAATTATATTTATGCAGTGATGATACACCGAGTCAATTCATATAAATTACTAGATTCTCCTGCTTAATCTTGAAACATTTGATACATTCATAAAAAGGTGTACTTTCATACAAATACCTGACAGTTTTCGTTTTCTGTGCATTTATCCCCATTGATTGTCATTTAAAATGCAAACTTGGACTGATGTCTGACACAGATAGCCTAAATTAAAAATTTATTCATCTGCTTCCTTGTGAGCAATGTAATATGGAAATTGAAAAAACTTCAGAAATTTTATTAAATTTACATCACATTTACATTATGATTGCAAAAATAGCAATAGCAGCACTATAACTTGTAAGGTTAATCAGCAGTAAATAGTATTTCCCACATTTAGAAATATACTGTTGATCAGATTTATTTGCAATGTTTTATTTTTGTGTAAAATTCACGAGATTTTTAAGTCGTAAAAATTTAGTTTCTCGCACATAAATCAACAATGCCAATGTTCTAAAAATAAAGTCTCACAAAATTTTCTGATTTACAGTACAAATCATCAGCCATGATAATAAATGTGACACTTCTGAAATAGGAGGGAAAAAGAGCTACAAAAAACAAAAAAACAAAACAGATCTTTGCGAGACATTTGAAAATTTTGGTATACCGGTATAAAGCACTATCAAAACAAAAGACAAAGTGACCCAGATTGGTCAACTTAATGGCATAAAATCTTTGTATACAATGCTACATGATCACATAAACTGATTAATATATATAATATAAAAAAAAAACAATAAATAAAAAAAAGTTCTCTGCTGCACAATAGTGTGGCTTCTGCCTCACATGCCACAATTTACACCAGTAACTATGGAAACATGAAGGTCTCCAAAACAGCACTTTTTGAATTCTTAGTATAAATCAGTCTGGTATTGTTTGGAGTAACATTGCTGGATTTTCCACCTACTGGTAAAATCCATGTTTGAACTTCTGAACAATCACTGTAAAACATTCTTCATCGAATGTCTAAATCGATAATTGCAATACAACTTCCTTGAGATCAGTAATGCTAGAACTTTCCTGTGTACAGATCTTTATGTCAGTGTAGATCCTTTAAGCACCGTTTCAGTCTGTCTATTGCACTTTGTGTCTGCATTCTTTGTTCATTCATTTCTTTCTTTGAACTGAGCATCTCCTACAAGTGAATAAGATGTTTTGATTTTTGACAATAAATATATTTCACAACTTATATGATTTGTCTGTGAGCAATGGATGTCTTAAAACACAACATTGGTATCCTTGCATACATAAAATATAAACTGGTATCCTTGCAGAAATTTTAATTAATTCATTCTTTCTTTTCCCCCTTATAAAGGTCCCGTGCTTACCACTTCTTTTTGCTGGAGAGTCTTGGCAGTTGTTGACAGGTGACTGTTCTGCGACTGCAGCACCTTGTACTTCTCTTTTAATACTTTTTTCTCAGTTATTTGCTCTGTATACAAACATAACATTAAAAAGTAATTATCAAGTATTAAAGAGGTATGAGGAAAAAGTATACATGATGCCAAACATAAAAATAATTCTAAAAAAATCATTTATTTTCTTTGTGACTAATAAGCAAACTAAACTTTATATCGAGTATCTTTTGTACCAACTATCCCAACCTAGAGGATTGAAAAATGCCCTGAGAGATAAGTTTGGTTTAATGAATGAGGACTTACCTGAGAGATAAGTTTGGTATGACTGGATGACTGAACTGGGTCCCTGCCACCTGGGGACTACTTCTATGTCAATGACATCACTTCCTCCTATCGCGGACTGGCTTTCCATATAACCAAGTTTTATATCTGAGAATAAAACAGTAAACTTCTGTTAATGTACCAACTCTTTTTACTACACACTCTTCCTGCTACAAATTCATACAGTAATATTGTGAAATGTTCCTCACTATTGACCTGAACATACAAAAGTTAGTGACGATACCCACCATGACCCAGGGATTTCCGTTGAGTGGACAGAAGGACAGACTGGTGGAATTCCTCTGCGAATTCCCGACGAGCATCCTTATTTGGAATCCCAGACAACAGACTAAAGCTTTTGCCCTCTGATTTTTTTCCTTTTCTTGACAACCCATCAGGTAAGTTCATTTTCCTCTTTTTGCAGCCTAAAATTATCAATCATAAAGACTTTATGGATACTAAATACTTTGGCAACTGGATAAAAACTTCAGAAATGTTCTCAAGGACATAAAGAAGGTCAAGGTAAATCAAACTTGGGCAGTTCTCACCAGAATGTATTTGTGTATAAGATTTGATGAAACTACCTACAATACGCTAATCATGAACAAGTGCAAAATCCAGAAATATAAGGTCAAGTAATATAGAAGGTAAAGATTTATACTTGTCTACTTGTCATACCATCACCAAGATGCATCTGTGTATGAAAACTAGGTTCATGGTAGTTTAATTTGGCCCTAAATCTGACAATTAACAAAACTCTAAATCTGACAATTAACAAAACTCTTCGTATAAAGTTGATAAAGGCAAGATATATTAAAAAATCACAACTTTAGTAGCGAAGTATGAAATGTTTGATGTATTATATCACACAGACACATTTTCTGTTATTTTCTTTGAAATACCAAACTACCACTCTTTTCAAAACCAATATGACTTTAAAATGTATGGGTCACATGTGTCAATCATAATAAGATTGACATACATGTATACTGATCCACACATGTGCCACATGATTTCCATTACATTGCCTGAAATGTTGAAATTTTAAATGATTTTGAAAGAAAACACAAACAAAAAATAAATAAACTTTGGCATTGTATTACAGAAAAGGAACCCGTTTTGGAGAAAAAATATTTCTTAAAGCAACATGGAAATTTACTGAATTACAGAGAAACCAAAGAAGTTTAATTTTCATGACCAAATTACTTTAGTTGGACCCATTCATTTGATGAAGGCACCTTATAGAATTTATTTAGATATAAGATCTACACCAAATGAGATAAATGGACAGATGATAAAACACTATGTATCCCTCTATGACAATGCACCACACATCAACTGTCTTGATTGGTTACTTATTGATACTTTAGTAAAAAGTCTATACATGTGCTAGGTTCTTAGGAACTGAGGTTGTTAATGCTTTAACTATCACCACTGAGGTATTAACAAAGCTCATATAACAGATGTTCACAAAAATGAAGACAAATCCTGAGATAAAAATGTACATAACTTTAAATTGCTGGGTTCTTTTTTAAATATTATTACCTTTTTTGTGTGTGCGTGTGTTTTTCATGTTTTCTGAATGAAATAGATTTTCAGTCTGGTATGAATTCCCATAATAATTTTCATATTATTTATTATAAGGCTACAGATATGTTCAACTGTTATTCTCATTTTAATGCAAATTTCTCTATTTTACTTAATGTCAAATTTACATTAATTTGTTAGATTTTTGATATAGAATACAAACTGTTAATATTGGATGTTAGGATTAGTGTCATCACAATCGAAAGCTTTGCATTTCATTCATGCTCAAATAACTACCTCAGTGCATTAACCAATCAAAATCAAGTGAATTCAAGTTACATTGATTTTGTCTGCTATTTCAGTAATGACCAGTAAATTTAACACACACCTGACTGGGAGTCCTCCAACAGCCTCCTCCTCCTTGCTGCCTCACAAACATGCTTAATTTGCTCCAACTCTGTAATAACGAAAGGTACATCCCATAAATAATTAAATCATGGATAAAACTTTTATTTCTGTAACTGATACACTCCAAGGTTTCTGGAAAATGTGTCAAAATCCAGGTTTTTTGGGGTGTGTGTGTGTGTGTGTGTGTGTGTGTGTGTTAATTATTGTTCCAAATGTTGGTTCTATGGAAAAAAAAAACCTAACATGTTAATTTGTAGAAATTGACACTATTGAAGTGTTCTGACTCTTTTGCATTGCACTGGTTAAAGTTTCCTGCACATTTTCTATCCAAAGAATCGGTATGAAATTTCACAAGATCTGCTTTGAATTACAACAGCCATTACAATCCACTATTAGGTAGCTACACACCTTACACCCAAGCATGCAACTTAAACCCAAGCATGCAACTTAAACCCAAGCATGCAACTTAAACCCAAGCATACACCTTGAACCCAAGCATGCAACTTAAACCCAAGCATACACCTTGAACCCAAGCAGAGTGATGCTGTACTGGCCCCAACAAGTTAATCTTGGAACAGAAGTGAACCACTTAAAAAGATGGGGAGAATAAGGGCAAACTATAGGGCTCTCATATCCAAGGTGGATGTCAAATACTTCCCTAGTCATGAGGCCCATAAGACCAAAGCTTATTCCCAGATGAGAGTCAAAGACTACTCCTGTATAGACTCCAGCCCATCACAGGTCAACCCTTCAACTAAATCCTGTATCCATTTAGAGATGGGTGCTGATAAAATTCCTTGTCCCAGAACACAACACCAACTATCAAGTGTCCACACTTATGACCACTGAGCCACTCAATGAACACATACAATCCAAAATAAATAGGTCAAATTTTTAAAATGATTTTTTAATATCTAAGGGAAGTACTTGAAATTTTCTGGGACAAAATCAGGCAACAATCTACAAGTATTTTATGCAAGCCGAAAGCTTCAGAATGTAGTATGCAATGTTGTTATTGAATTTTTTAACACAGAAATTGTGTTTCCTATCATAGGAGTTAAAAGCCTTTCCCTATCATGTGTATTAAAGTACTCAGACATTCCGATGGCCTGACAGGACATGATGTTGTAAGTGTAATTATGATTATATAAAATGGACACAAAATAGGAAAAGAATGTAATGAAGCAACCCAGAATAAAATATCTGTGTGACACACTATGCACCCAACTAATGTCAAGTACAATTTGATTTTGACATTTACCTGTCATGATCTTTCAGATTGCTAAGTATCTAGTAACTTGAATGGGTTAAAGTTGCAGATTGACCAAATACAATATGCCCCAATTACTAATACCAGAGGATACAAGCCAATTTACCTTTTTTCCTATTCTTATCCACAACAGACAACTGGAAGCTGTTAAGAAAGGAACATTTCTCTGGGAAGTCCTGATCTCGACACATCTGGTCAGACACAGACTGAGGGGGTGTTGACAGAATGCTTATCTCCTGATTGCAGTCTTGGTTTTCTATCTCCAATGGCGACACACTCCGCTCATGGTGCATACGTCTCCGATTACGCAATCGTTCAAAGTCGAGATCTAAAAGATGCCATTAGTTACTGATGAATTAACTAGCAACTGAGTTCTTTGGATGATTTACTAAGAATATTAGCTGCATGCATAAACAAGATGAGTAGTTGAAACACTATGCACCCATTTATGGCCATGTTCATATGTGGCAAATTTGACCTCTACCTCAATAAATGAACTTGAACTTTATCACATAACTTTGTCATTGACCTTTCAGTTCATGAAGATGAAGTCATATCACTAAGGGTAAAGTTGCAGAAAGACAGAAACAGATGGACAAAAAACAAAATTTGACTTTAGATCTTGAAAAAAAAGGATGTATTCTTTATTCACCTTTTTTTATCCTTCTGGATGTCAATCCAAGATTTTTGAGGAACTTCATTTTCTCTGGATTTTCATCCACTGGCAGTGATGGACCGCTGGTAATCAGCAATAATCTCTCTTTCTCTATCTCCTCAGTGTCATCTTCATCACTATCAGTGTAGTAGGGATCGATAGCTCGCTTCCTCTTCAACCTCTGCTCTTCCAGGTCAAGCCGACTTTTAAGGTTCCTTTGAGATTCATGACTGTGATGGAGATGTGACGAATTTGACTGGTGATTTGAAGATTTGTTGTGTCTTGAACTGTGATCCACCTGATGATTAAGGGTAGACAGTAGTGAACGTGAACGAGCAGAATGACTGCCATTTCTAACATCCTCCACTGAGGATTTTCCAGAACGTGACTTATCCTGCTTGAGTTTATGGTCAGTTGAGCTGGACAGATCGTTGTGAGTTTTATGATGTGAATGGACTTTGTCTTCTCTGTGTTTATGTCTATGCATGTCACTTTTACTTCTTTGGTCACTAAGGCTTTTAAAGCTGGATGACAATTTGTCAAGGTCAGATGTTCCTGAATGGTAGCCATTGGTTAATGTTTTGGTGTCAAATGGTCTGAAGAAGTTGTTGTCTGACTTGGAGGGTCTGGATTCGGTGGATGCATGGGAACTTGAGGCACTGCGGTCCAAAGAGTGCAACTGAGTGTATCGGACATCTTGTACCTCCCCTGACATCTACAACAGCACATGTATAAACATCAATTAACAATTCAAATGTTATGTATTATTGGTCTGACCCTCTTCAAATATGGAAGTATCTGACTGTATATTCATATATCTTGATGTGCACATGATAATCAGGAAAGAGTGTTTTATCTATCAACTATAGAAGCATAATATTTCATTGGG
Organism: Ostrea denselamellosa; assembly: GCA_024699665.1. Classification (NCBI taxonomy): domain Eukaryota; kingdom Metazoa; phylum Mollusca; class Bivalvia; order Ostreida; family Ostreidae; genus Ostrea; species Ostrea denselamellosa. Next base: position 17,867,797 of record JAMZEH010000055.1, read on the forward strand.
ACTCTGGTTTAGTGTATTTTCTTACACACATCACAGATTTATAACCTCTATAAAATACATATCCATGAAATTACATTCAAACCTAACTAAATAATATTGGCAATCCAAAAACAGATTTGCCCTCAAAAAGTTACAAGATTTCATAGTATCCCCTAACCTCCCCTTCTGGTAAAAAAAACCTTTTTATTTATATTTTGTTCCTTTATACAAAACTAACCTTTGGACCTGAACTGAATAGTTGTGAGTATTTCTCATCTCTTTTATAACTGTGTTCCAGGTTGCTTGGTAATGGAACACTACCTCTTTCCCCATGCACGTCCCTAACTGCACGATCAGATTCCTGCACTTTATCCATACGAGCATCCTTCCTGTGATGCATTTCTTTGGGAGTCCCCTGAGTGATAGAACCAAAGCGAGACAGTCCCAGTTCCTCTGCCCTAGGGAGTCTATGGTGCTCTCCACCACTTACTGATCCACTTCTTTCTTTGCGAGATCCATCAGAACTATGACTGTAGTAATGACCTTTATCCTTGTCATATTCCTTCTCTCTATCCCTGTTTCGTTCCTTCTCTCGGAGCAAAATTTCTTTGTCTTTTTCTCGTTCCCTCTCTAATTCCTTTTCTCTTTCCTTTTCTCTCTCATGTTCTCTGTATCTTTCTTCTTCAATTCTTTGTCTACAAAACAAAAACAAAATTTTACATTCATAGCATTCATAATAAAACTTCATTATTTACATAGAGAATTAAAATTGGTTTCATGCTTTAATAAAATCTTTGTCATTGTATAGTTTGATATACATTTCTTTTCATATTGTGATTTCAAACATTTGTAAAAATAAACTGTTTTCACAAGAAAATATCAATTTTCATGTTCCTTTAATAACTTATTAAAACACAAAGCTATAACAATTGATTTGATATTTTGGGAATATTAATCATTACTATGTAAGACTGACATTTCAAACAGTGAGGGGATATGTAATCAGGTAACTGGGGTGATATTGACCTTTCAGATAATGCAAGGGATACATGATCAGGTAACCAGAACAGTCCTTTGTTAGTAAAACTGATCTTTCTGACAGCAAGGGGGATATGTTATCTGGTAACTGGGATGATCATTAGTTTTTGAAACTGACCTTTCAGAAAGCGAAGGGGATATGTGATCTGGTAACCGGGATGCTGAGGAAACAAAAGGGAACTGCTGGTGTAATAAATCTGGGGGATACCTCCCGGATGCCAGTAGTGGATGGATCCCTGGGGGATGTAGCATTCCTGGGGGTCCAAATGGCAGGTAGGGGGGCTGCATCATCCTGTAGCGCTCCAACAATAATGGGTCATCAAACCTACAACAGTCAAAGATCTCAAACCTGCCTCCATAATTAGAACCTCATGGTTATTATTAAAGTACTTCAGAAATAACTATATAAGAGAGATACATAGATAGTGCATACAAAGTACTACATTAACTTTTCATATTTACCACATTACTTGTTACTACATACTTCTGGAGAGATATATACACACACACACTAACTCCTTAAGATGAGAGAGATATTTAAAATATTTCATCTGCACTGAACACATGAAGTTTTACATACATGTTTGTAATAAACAAATTTCACTATAAAGACATTAAAACAACTTACCTGAAGGCTGGGTGAGGGAAGGAGTGGGGTGGGAGGAAGGCAGCTGTTGGATAGGCTGCTGAGTAGGCAGCAGCAGTGGCAGGATCGAGGCCGAAGGCAGAGGGCGGTAGTTGGTGTCTAAGATCATCACCAGGTCTATAAGGCTGAAAACCACGCCCTATGTTGTCCTCTCTAAGACCAGCTGGGGATGAGCTGTGGACAGAGTGGGGGGTCATACGACTGGAAGTAAAAACAGGTGCTTTGTCAAAATTCATCAACTTGATTTGTAGGGGGTATAAACATCATAAATAGTAATGGTTTATTATTTCAAATACGCAAAGCAAATTCATTAATAAGATCTATATTTCTGTCGATGACACATCTTTAAAAATACATAATTTGGTAGGAATATATGGCTCTTGTTTATGAGGTTGCTTAAAGGAAATTCACCAAAATTTTGAAAATGCGGAAGAAGATTGCATTTACAATGCCGCATTTCCAAAAGGTTAAAAATGAAGTAAATTGCATAACTTGTGAAAATTTCCCCCATTATGTATTCAGAAACTACAGCTGTCCTAATGGGACTAATATGCCTCCATTCTCCCCAAAACTGTATATTTGAACACCCAATTTTTTTCCCTAATTTATGATACACATCTTTCAAAATTTTATTTAAAAAAATTATGTCCTTTAAGTATTCTATTTTCTACTCAAAATACTAATCAAATGACACTATGTTAAACAATGAATTAAAACAGAGCGTCTGAAGCCATGGACAAGTTTTGTTAATGTATCACTGGTAATAAGCTGGAATAGACCTGGTTGAGAGAATCTGATTATCCTTATTATAGATCCAATGAAGTACAAAATTAGGTCAGATGCAGCAAAGGGGTCATGAGGTAGAAGAGGAATCCTAAGATGTGGCAAGTTTGGTTTTTATTGCACTTGCTGTATGGTAAAAGACCCTAAACTCTGTCTTCAACCAGGGTCACTGAAGCTCAAAATGTAGTTTACACTGTAGCATCTGGACCACTGGCAATTATATCACTTGGGTTCCAATTTACTATTAATTAATAGTAAATTCAAACCCAAGAGATATATTTACCTGTTACCTGGACCTTGGACTTGGAAGAAACATTTATTGCCACCTTGACCGAAGCCAATAAAGCACAAAATCTTGACCAGAAATTGGAAAAGGTATTCCAAAATGTATCATATAGGCAAATTTGGATTCTACTGCACTGACCACAAGGTGAGAACACACTTAAGTGCTGTCCTTCTTCACACTCAGCTAAAGCATGGTTCATATTCCACTAGCCATAAGGTGAGAAGTTGCACTCTTATCTTAACCTGGTGTCTACAAGGCTCGAAATAATTGATGGCCCGATTGTCTAAGGGCAGTAAATTATGGATCTGGGCTAGTGAATTGTAAAGAGCATGTACCCTGGGGTTATTTAATTCAAATAATTGTGAAAATTCCTCAATGACTGCACTAGTATATATTAGATGTATGCGTGTCAAGAATTTTATCACATGCACTTTTCCTTTAGTTAAGTTGTACTGTGAAGTAATAAATTCATTAATGTTTTTAAGAACAAGTTGTCTTAAGCGGATGATACAATCGGCAATCCTCGAATGATTCCTTTACACTTTACACAAGATACGAGCCATAGAAGTAGTTTCGATTTGGTGTATCTAAGAACCATGGACGTCTTTCACTGGAAGTTTCTCAGAATGAACTGTCTTATTTGTGACCCTATTGTAATCTGGGACATTACACTTTCACAAATGACAAGGTGAAGATGATCCGTTTAAGTGAAAAATGTGGATAAGAATACTACCGGTAAGATTACCACATTCTCTTTGTAACCAAGAGGTCATGATTTCAAGCCCCTCTTGTGCCATGGCCACACCAAGTCCAAGACAAAACACTGGTAGCAATTGCTCCTTCACCAAACGTTCGACATTTAGAAGTGAGAATCATGGATCTTTCGAATATGACCTTAAGAACAGAGGTCTTGTGTTGCTTCAGGCATTGGCACGTTAAAAAACTCTCACTGCTATGGCCATAAGCGCAAAGCATAGGTCTAAATTTGTGGTACTTCAACTAAAGTACAACAGGTCACATCGTAATACGAGTGAAGAATTAAAACAACCAACCAAACAACAACATTATTCAAACCCATTTTTGATGCTAGTTTGAATAACCAAGACATCAGGTCTAAACATGGATGTTTCATTATCATTGAATATGGAATTTAGGCCAGTCATTTTCATACCCACTGGTCCAAAGGGACAGTAAAAATTATCAATTGACCAGTAAAAGTTAAGTTGATGGCCCAAGTGATTAGAGAATAAAAATAATTATTTCTAGCCCTGCTCTAGAAATGTGGATGAACAGACAAGGCAATTCCAGTACCACCCCCCAACAAAGTGGACTAAAAAAAGCAACTGTTTGCTGAGCATAGTTAATTTTTTTCTAAGACCACAGCAATAGTCTGTTATCTGTGTTTATACCTTCTTGAGATAGAGAGATCTTTGAGTGAGTTTCGATCGTCATCTCGATTTGAGTGAGTGGACTGTGGGCGTTCTCTTTCCTGCTTCAGGCTCAGAGCTTCATACACAGAGGAGGCTGTACTTTGAACTGAGTGTGCTCGCTCAATGCTCTACAAAAAATTCCATTGACTGAGTAAAGACAGTTAAAACAAGCCAAAAAAAAAAAAAAAAAAAAGACAACCGAATTACATCAATTTACCTGTAGAACTTGATGCTCTACCCTCAACTCATATTTCACAGATGTTTTAAAACATTCTAAAAAACTACAAAACAGGAGAACTGTGTTCAAGTGGAAGTTATATTTCAGAAGATATTAGGAATAAGATGAAGGTAGTTCATATCTAAAATAAATCAGGGACAAGTCTTCACTGTAACACATGGAAATACTCGGGATAGAATTCTCTTATTGCATAACATGCATTAATTTTCAAAAAAAAAAAACTCACCTTGAGTAACATATTTCTACTTTTTGACACATCTACAAATTCTTTATTATATCTAACCTATTAAAATGTTTTACGAGTTTTCGTGTCCCACACATTTAAACTTAGCTTCGTTACTTGTCTTGCAAAGACAATGATACAATCATTTAAATCCCGAGATACATTTCTTGCTCTGATATCCCTTTTTTTCCCTCCAATTCACAAACAGAAGTATTCATCACAGGGTGTGCTTGTGATAAAGATTACAATTTTTGATAATGATTTCTACAATGCCAACACTAGCAAAATCTTTACAATAAAAATCAGACCAGATTTGAATGTCTCATTGATTTTCCAACAGATATAAAATATGTACTTTAAATGAATAGCCATCACTGTTTATTACCTATCTGGGGTAGGCAGTGCATTTAACAATGCACTGTGACGTGACAATAAAGATTTACTTTATATTCTGCATAATTAACTATCTTCAGTATATAAACCTTCTAAACTTTCTATCATTTGTCAGCCAATTTCTGTTTCCACTCATTCTTCCTCAATATGATGGAGACAAAATACCCTGTAATTGAGGATATACATTGGGGATCGTGGACTATCAAGTCCCCTGAAGGCCAGTGGTAAGTGACAACATACAGTAATTGGCTTTGGCTTCAGACTGTTACAGAGCAATTATCTGCAGTCAGTCTCTCCTTACAGACAGGATAATGCCCTGTTTATTTCTCTAGCTTTGTCACCAAGGCTTCTTCCAGTGACTAATATCTTGCTATCATGTGACCAGAAATCCATTGGTCTTTAATACATGAAGTTCAATCTGTCACAGAGAGTGAAGTGAACTATAAAGGGAGATTACTGGAGATGTTTGACAACAAGCTGTGATGCGTGTAACTGCTGCAGTATAGGGGATGTATAAATTGTTATTTACACACATGTAATAGACCAGAAAAGTCAATAAAATTTACATAGGTGTGCAAACAACAAAAAGCATTTGTTACACATGAACTAAGTGACACAAAGCCTTATTGTAAATGTTACGTTCAGTGATTAATATCCTAAGCACTGTTGTATTCAGCATCATTACACTAATTCCTGTAAATACATCTCAATATATTTGTTTTTATCCCCACTATTTTTGGTAGCAAAGGTTGGCATTGCAAAAGGTTTATCAAAATTTCTTTATATTCCAAAAATTGTGATCAATTCCTTGGGGCCCTTGACTGGTGTAGGCAAGTACATGCATTACTGACTCAAGTTACTTTTAGGCCTAGAGACATTTAAGTCATCAAAATGATTTTAACATTCAACTATATAGAAAATTTGATAAAAACAAAACAGAAATGTAATAAATGTTTGAACTGATAACAAAATAATCACTAATGTCCCTACCTCAGGTTAAGAATGGTTTATTGTATCTAATTAGAGCATTCTATGGGACACTGACACTGCTGATAATGGGATCTTATTCATTAGGAGCAAGTATCCCAAGTTACCTCAGGATACAATACACAGCATATGAACGTGTGATATCATGTGTATCATAATACAGTTTTTTGTGATAAACTAACTTATGAATTCTTGAATTTTCTGTTTGTTTTGTAGTGGTAATACAGTTATAAGATAGAAATCACTAGACCCACTGCATTAACATGCAGTTCTTTAACTGTATAAATGTAACAAACTACTAGATTAATAATGGCTGAAAAATACTTCAAAACTTATGCCACACTCAGAATCATTCCAGACCAATGACAATAATAACTTGCAATACATCACAATACCCTGCTGACAATATGATAAGCGTATCACAAAGACTTGCTATAAATATGATCCATATATTGACATATTACTACACCTCTGTATTTCATGGTATATATCAAATAACCATCACACAAGGAGTACACATGCTATACTTTTTATAGTTCTAAAATGTTTGGGTAAGTCAAACTGACGTGCAGAGAGTGGATGGACAAAGTATATATACGTCGAGGTCACTGTCCGCCTGATACCAAGATTTTATTACACTGTTCTGTTTTGTGATATAATATTTTCGTAATATTACACTAGGGTGCATTTGTACCTGTTTTGTCTCCGTGCTAGGAATTGTGGAGTGAGCTTGTGTGGGTGCTATGGTAACCACTGGTGGTGATGTCAGTGAGGAGTTGTGGCTGTTGTAGACCAGAGGCGGGGGTCCTCGTTTGGGAGTGACCGCCCGGGGACTAGTACTAGAACTGCCTGGCTGGGAACTGTGACTGGGAGTGGTCTCTTCTGAAATTGAAGTCAGTGAGTGCACAGTTTAAATTGTTTTTAATATCTATTCTCTTGTCGAGAAATTGAACTTCTTAAATTGCACAATTTCCATTTCATTACATAGTTATTTTTTTTCTTTTTGTAAATTGTGAACCCTTTAAAATCAAATTGCTGTGTGCACTGACTACCCTGTGCTTTTTAAGTGGTTTATAAATGACCTTTGATTCTGATTACACCAGCATTAACCTTTGACTTCATTACCTGGATCTTTTGCCTGATGAGCAAGTTTGCGGAGAGCAGCAGCAAAGCTGGCCGTTCTCGTGGCGTTCATTGAGGCGCTAGTACTGACTGAAGTGACACCATTACTTGGGGAAACCTGGTTCAGGGGTGGCACTGTGGCAGTATTCCGAGACAGCTTGGACGCTGCGGGATTCATCATGGTAGTCAGTGGTGGAGGCTTGGCACCAGGCTGCAGCCCTAAATATGCAAAATCATAGTCATGTAAAATATATTACAAAACGGAAATTGGAGCACATTAGTAGCATAAAATATTACAAAAACATACATAATTAGCTCCTGTAAACTAGGATACAACAATTAACATGAAAAATTTGAAATTCAATTTCTATCGAAAATCTGCAAGGTTACAGTTTTTAAGACAAATAAACAATGAAAAAATTGTTTTATGTACATTGTTAAAATCTTAATTAAACCACAGGACCTGCAGTTTTACAAGTCTGAGCACACATCAACCTATGCAATTAAATCTTTCAAATTGGTTTCATAACCTATTACTTCACTTGAATTTTCCTAGAATAATTACTACATAGCAATAAAAGTCAACATTTGAAGAAAACAGGTTTCTAGCTCTGAACCCACCGTACAAGATAAGAAACTTTTGCCCAATAAACAGGTTTCTAGCTCTGAACCCACCAGACAAGATAAGAAATTTTGCCCAATAAACATTGAACTTCCAGCCATGATGTTTCTTGGGATTACATTTAGTTTGTCAATCCACACAAAGCAACATGTTCTGTTAAATAGGTCAAAAGACTCAATTCCGATAGCTACCATATGTCAGGCTATCTCGTAAAAATAATAATCTGCATTTTTCTGGCCAAGTAAAATGCAGATCACACAGGCAGCTTGTGTTCCAGTCGCCTATATAATGCTGCAAACCTAATCATGCATGGGAATGAAAACTCTCAGTATCTGCCAGCTTCACAACTTGTGAAAGTTTAGACCATGCTTAAACTGAAACTGGCAAATGCTTACAATCTGTGTTTCTAATCATACAAACTTAATGGAAATCATGATCCAATTTATTGAATAATTATAAGTAGCAGCACACCTGTCATACAAATTTTCTCAGTTGTGTGTTGATCCACACATGCCTTGCTAATCAGTATATAATTTGTCTATTGTGAACACAATATGCTAGGACTACAGGTTATAAATTGTGTTGAATTGGATTACAGGGAATATGCTATTGATAACTTCTGTCAGTCCTAATTATCTTTCCTTGAAGTCATTTGGCAGAAAACAAGCTTGTCCTTTCTGTGGAGCTGCAGTGATGCTGATGAGATCTGACAGTTTAGGTAAACTGCATCTGTATCCTGTCAGCTGTCGGCTGCCTTCACAAGCTCCTGTGTAAAACGCCAATATCTAATGTCACAGCCTCCCCCCTTTTCCCCTCACAGGTCAACAATGAAGGGCACAATCTAACAATGAAGTTGACCTCTCAGGTCACCAACGAATCACACAATCTAACAATGGAGGCAACCTTTCATTATCTTCAAAGAACTTAAGGTTCACCTATTTTAAATTGGTGCTAATTCTGACCATAATTTTAAACTACATCAATAATAAAACAGCTGTTGTTAAATTGGTGAGATATGCAAAGTAATTTGAAGTTTGCAATGAATCATGAATTTGTTATGTTGTAAAGTAAATGGCCAAAAACTACTCAACATTGTTTGGCTGCTAACAGTACTGGCCACATGAATTGAAAGATGTTTTATATATTATTAGAGAAAAGTTTTAATTAAATGATGATTTCCATAAAAAACAAACTAATGCTTGAAAAGTTGAAATTTTCAAAATTTCTTGAGGAAAGTAAAAAAAAATTCCCATTCTATAATATTCCATATCAAGAATCAGTTGATTAAATTATGATATACTAATCTGGTCTAATCTTTTAAAAGAAATAAGCAAGGAAATCGACAAATACATGTATCTGTTTTCCTAATAATTTTCACTTTTCCCATTTTCATATGTGGAGTTCACAAAATTTCTCTTATAATGATGAAGATCAGATACATGGTCTGTTTTGGAAGAGAAGTTTTTGGAAAGGACTGCAATCACAAGTTTGATTTTCAAATATTTCTATACAGGAAGAGGTAACAGGTACCACTCAATATATGGACTGGTGAGCCAAACAGGTGACACAAACAGGTGAGAAAGATAGGTGTATTTACCCCAGTCTAACAGAGAACCATGGAAGATATGGTGTTGTGCAAACAATAAATCTGGGAATTATTACAAGTGTCAACCTGGAGTTATAAGAACCAGCTGCAAAGTGCTTGTAATTAAACAGGTAGTAATTTGTCACCAGTTCTACCTGTTGTTTCTCAGAGCCAAGCTACCTAAGAATTACTGTCCTTCACAAGTCGTCCAACAAAACCACACAGGGAAGGACAACCTACACGTCAAGTCTTTATAATGATGGATCGTCTTGATGTTCATTTTCATTGTGCCCTTGATATATTCTAAAAATTTAAGCCTTTAAATAATTATGTGATTTTACACACATATAACCAGGTACATGTCTGTCCTTTAAATATTTAATTCTCATTCTGTCAGATTCACAATGAAAGGTCATATATCTTTTCCTTGCTCAAAATTCTAATAACCCCATTGCCTGTTTGTTTACCCCCTACAAGCACAGTTTACCTGTGAAAGACAGTAAAAACTTACTTACAGGGTCTGCAATATACCTCCCTCAGTTCAGCTCTAATGAAAAAGTTTATCCTTCCAATCACTTAAGCGAAATGTTTTCACCTTTTTAAAAATCGTGAGTGTATTTTAATATCCAGTGTTAAACAAACAGTCTGGCAAATCGAGCAGTCTTTACCTCAGTTTGGGGTTCAGTCTTTACCTGTATTTAAAAGTATCAAAACTAAGTAAATAAAATGACAGGCAAACCTGTGTCTCATTGTCCACTTCAAAATAACAGTTACATTCCAATTACCCAGGCCCTGTGAAGGATGAGATCACTCCACTGTCAATACAAACACCCGCTCAATCACCAAACACTGACCAGACTACATCCATCAATGGTACACTTGTACCCAATTATTCTCTGTGACAATATTGTTTTGACTTTTCTCAGTCTCTAAGTTAAGCTTCAGTCAATAAACTGATAAAATAATATCACCCATTCAGTGTTTTTTGTATATAGGAGTTTAAGATTATAAATCACATCAATGTTTTATCAAAATTATAGTACCTGTATACGGTTTTTCCTAATACAGTTAAAACTGTCCAACTTAACACCTGTGTATTTTGTTTCAGTAAAAATTCCACCCCTATTTTCATTCTCATTCCTTTTTTTTCACATCCTTTACCCTCTGCAATCCAACATACTGTCTAATCTAACACTAAATTTGTCTCCCAGAACACGTCAGATTAAACGTGTTTCACATGTACTCATTAGTATGTATAGACTCTACAAGATGTGTTTGTGAAATACATTACCCCTATGCGTGACCTTGATCAATGACTTTGACCTTTAAAAAGATTGGACCTTAACCTTTCAGTTCACCCAGCATAAGTCTCCTTTACAGATCGAAAGTAATGACCAGGGTTAAACATTACACAAAGACATGGAAACAAAGATATAAAGAGACTGTCAGAGAAACACACCAATAAAACATACCTTGTGATATATTATCCTGGGGCATAAAAAATATTGAATCATATTGTCCACATAGCCTCATAATTACCAGAAGTCTCTCGGCTTTTTTCTTTTATCTTGTTGCAACATGTTGCACAGTATGATCTTGAAGTGACCTTCACAGAGGACTATACAGGCATCAAATGTCTGTGATCTAGATTACTCAGAGCATCATTAACAACTTTCAACTGTACTATACAGACATCATTTCATTATTCCTACTTGTTTATGTACTTACTCATATTTAATTTAAACAAATGTGAATCTCTAAAAAGTTGTTTTTACATGATGTTCTAAACTTAGCTGAAACTTGAATTCACAAACATGTCATCCTGCTTGACTGTAATAGAAATTATGAGGCTATGGGAGAGAAATCATCTGTGAACACTCGCAGAGGTGTTTCTAAAGCCTTTATGTACTGAAGATAAAATAAATCTAGACAAAAAAAAGTCATCTTCATATTCCACACTGTCAAATGTGAAGCAAAGTTTTAACAACTTCTGAGTTGTCATCTTAAAATATGGGAGATAACTCAAGCACTTTGCTGAAGTGTATATCTTAAAATGGATTGAAGTGGTATGCTAGCTCTGCAAGAACAAAGACACCAAAACAAGGAAGGAAGTAGGGTTCTGAAGTGGCTTGTTGATGCCTAGAAGTAGGGCCCATGTCAAGAGGCATTTAGAGCTCTGCTGCTTCCTCAATAGTTCTGTATGCACTGACAGCTTTAAAACAACAGTCTTCCTTCTACGTCTTTAAAAAAAAAAACCCCTTAATTTTCTAATATGTCCTTTTTTTATATTGTAATTGAGCAAGATCCTATTAAGAAAGACAGAAAACACATCAGATCTGTGCAAGAAAGCACATAACTTTAATGAAATACTGGTAAAGGTAAATTTTTATTATCTTCTCTGTAATTAACAGAGCAAAGGAAATCAGTTCAAATCTGACAAAATGTTAACACATAATTAATTCAAATCTTCAATAGTCTAATGGACAGGATTTAAAGAAAACCTTCTGTGAATATTTCATGGCCTCCCTAGATGACAAACCTCAGGAATGGAACACAAGAGACTGTCAGGGTGATTCACACACGGCATTACACAGTCTCAAAACACATGCTTTTACTGGCATGTTATTACAGTATATTAGCATAATCTTAATTTCGTCTTATTTCTCCTGATGTAATCGCGTTAACTTTGACAGCTTCAGGTTAAAGTACATGACCCAGTGACCCTCTTCTTCACAAAGATTTGGGCGCCCACATCTAATTTGCACATGCTGACAACTCCTTCATTAAACCACAATGCCATCTAACTGTTTTTCTATGGAGTCTTAAAGACTGCAAAGAAATTTTCTTATCCATCTAACATTTCAATACATTGCTGATTCTCCTCTTTAGCGAGGTTTGGTATATTTTAATGCATTCTTGCAGTCTGACATCAACATTCATCATAATTAATGAATGCATAATAATGAAGGCAGGGCAATATCTGTTCAGTAAATCAATCTAAACTTCTGTGACAATTTCATAATTAAATATGTCGAAGTTCAACATATAACTGACCATAGAGTATGACACAGTATATGACATTTATTTCTGAAAGCATCCATCGGAGACACTCTGTATAAACAGTACAGAATCAGTTATCTAAGTACCCTGTGCCATACATCTTAGGTGGAGAACTGTGTTTCTTCACAGGGCTGGTTATGGTAAAAAAAATTGTTGGATACTGTTTCTCTGTAGGGCTGGTACTTAGGTGGAGATCTGTCAGACACTACATTAGCTGGTTATCTAGGTAGGGAACTATCAGACACTGTTACACTATAAAGCTGGTTATCTAGGTAGGGAACTGTCAGACACTGTTACACTATAAAGCTGGTTATCTAGGTAGGGAACTGTCAGACACTGTTACACTATAAAGCTGGTTATTTAGGTAGGGAACTGTCAGCCACTGTTACACTATAAAGCTGGTTATCTAGGTAGGGAACTGTCAGACACTGTTACACTATAAAGCTGGTTATTTAGGTAGGGAACTGTCAGACACTGTTACACTATAAAGCTGGTTATCTAGGTAGGGAACTGTCAGATACTGTTACACTATAAAGCTGGTTATCTAGGTAGGGAACTGTCAGACACTGTTACACTATAAAGCTGGTTATTTAGGTAGGGAACTGTCAGACACTGTTACACTATAAAGCTGGTTATTTGGGTAGGGAACTGTCAGACACTGTTACACTATAAAGCTGGTTATTTGGGTAGGGAACTGTCAGATACTGTTACACTATAAAGCTGGTTATTTGGGTGGGGAACTGTCAGCCACTGTTACTCTATAAAGCTGGTTATGTAAGTAGGGAACTATCAGACACTGTTGCAATGTAAAGCTGGTTGTCTAGGTAGAGAACTGTCAGACACTGTGTGTTGCACTATGGGGTCTACTACATAGTTGGAAAACTGTCAGAAACTGTGTTACTCTATAGGGTTTGTTACTTAGGCAGAAAACTGTTAGATACTGTGTATTACCCTCTACAGCTGCATATTTGATAGGAATTAATCTATTCCTTCTTTGGCAATCATACATACAAGAAACTGTTAATCTTGCATACATTTGTGTTTAATGAAATGCTAATTAGTTTTATCACACACCATATTCAAGAAAATCTGCAAAATATGTTATTCACACCAAAGTAGACAATATCTAGGGCTACAAATATGATTAATTTCACATCATGGCAAGATCTTGTGATTTCAGAAACTTATCGTAAATATTTTCCATGGAAACATTTCACATTCCTAAGCATAAGTTGTAGATGGGTTCGTGTACCTGCTAGGTGGATTCTTTTACATCTATCTTGCCCGATCTCTGGGTTTTATAACTTTGACACTGATGTAGTATCAGTAATTCTATATCTACATACACATCTATCATAACCAAAATCTATAACAGGGGTGTATTAAAATATGGAAAGGTAAATTGTAAAGTCTCACAACCGATAACCAAATACATGATATTTTATATTGAATATTAATTGAATAAAAACATGACATTTTATATTGGATTAAATTCCTCTGTTACCTATTTTAAATTTATACTGGGATTAGGAGATTTAACAGCAAAGAGCTACATAACACAGTGCTTTACTATCAAATAAAGCAACCCTCAACTTCATTTTTCATAAAGGAAGGTCAGCACTCTTTTGAAATGATCACAGTGTGTAAATAGATAATGTGTCTGGCTGGTAACATGGTCCTTTGACAATGATGGTAAGTGGTTTTATGTAGATAGGCTCTGAAGAAGATCAATCATTTTCTAGTAATACTCAGACTAAACATTTTAAACCCCTAATGTTTGCCCATGGTTTTCATGCAGAAAAATTGTAAATGCTTTGTTAGTTATCCCATCTCTACCACACAAGTTTCCAAATCAGCTGCCTCATGGCATGACTGTGTGAAACTGTAGATACCTAAAGTAAATTTAAACAAATTAGAAAGGAAGGAGAAATCCTCTGTTGTTGAGTAGGTGGTAAATAGACAATGATTTTGTTTATTAGGAATTAAGACACCACTGGGCAATAAATCAATCATAATTAATAAACAGGTGCCCCCTCTGAGGTTAATGTGACAACCAGAACTCATGACAGTCCAATCAAATGAGCAATTTATAGTAAATGTATGCAGCTTATTATTCACAATAATTTAATTAAAATTCTGCCATAAGAACCTGATAGAACTTGTCAGGTAGATACAGTGACATTTATAAAAATGTGTTCTATGCAAAAAAATATTATAAAACAAGAAAGCCAATAGATTCTACTGATAGAACTTCAGTTTTCCCCCATATCTCTGTTAATTCACCTCTCCCCTTCCTCACTTACCAGTAAGCTGACAGTACCCTGCCAACATCTCCGAGTGTCTGGGGTTCCACCACATATTATCTCACAAAACTGTAATGTCACCGTGTCCTCAAATAAACTTAACACTTCAACAACAGTACTCCTGTTACACTAGAAATAACCTGGCCTGTTATGTCATAACCACACTATTCAGGCTCTCGCTGTGTGTTACTGTCTGTCATTCATGATCTTGTCACTATTTAACTGTGAAATCGGAAGTCTCCACTACTGTTAATGTGTGAATCTGCCAAGAGGTTCATGAAACAACAAAATCAACACCACCTGTATGTGTAAAACAAGGAACATGGATTTTAACAACTGTTACAGGAGGAACACATGCTTAACTCATAATCTTGTGCTTTCCATCATATTCCACTTTATGCTGAAAGGAAAATCAATGCAAAAGTATCACAGAATCCCATTTTTCTCTCTTCCCACAATGACAAATCCATGTCACTCCATAATGTTTAATGCACTTTGACAACAATGATGCCCGCTTGTTTCCACCTTGTAATCACAGTTCTATAAATCCCTCACTTCTCACATTCTTATCATCCTCTTCTTCCCCCACTACTGAATATCATTGCAAAAATCAATTTTATAATTGAGCACACACTACCCTCAAAACATGGTGATTTACATCAATATCTGATTTCTCTAGAGAGATAAGTCAGAAACCATAATGTTCCTCAGCTCCTCTCAGAGTGACAGGTGAGTGTCTGAACTTAACAAGGATCCAAAAAGGCACAATTTGTCAATGTAAGAGAACTCCAGAATACATTATTACACTTTGTCACAACCTGCTGTTTAAAGCGACTTCCTAGCCACGGTGTGGACTTACCAAAGCCACGCTAAGAAGATTACCAGCAAGTGATCACTAAACATGAAGTATAAGAATTCATAAAGTTAAATCGATAATATGTCTTAGGTTGCTGTCGTTAGTCTGTTTAAGTGCTTTTGACAAGGTTGACTTATGCCACTATTTATTATTTATTTTAAGCCCCATTAGATTCTAAGCCAATCAATATTTTCATTATTACAATTTCCACCAAAAGGATGTCTTTTTTATTGTCTAACAGCATTGATTTACAGTCTCTGTAAATGAAAGAAATAACTCCAGATTTTGCGAAGTAATGTTTTATTTCATCGATTAGCTTTTCGTGTTGTTTAAGGTGAGAAGTAGTTTATTCGACAGATTTCATGGCATGCCAAGCACAATCTCTCACACAGGTAAACTGCTATTGCAAAAGGTTCCCTCATCTAAATACCATCTTGTTGAGATGTCTGTACAACCACACAATAGCGTTAACCTTTGATCTGTCAAATGGTTAGAGGTCATTGACAAAATATTCCTGGCAACACGTGCCAGTCATTACGTAACTGTGCACACCAAATGTCAACAAATGAGGCAGCTAAGGTAATCCTTGCCATTACTTCTAACATCTATTTTGTTCTCTTTTTTTTGTAACAGAGAGATCAATGCTGAGCTTTTAATGGCTGCAGTCTGTAAACATTTGATAGCTATACATTGTGTGTCAGGTAAAGAGCCTGTGTAATATATATCCTGATCCCCCTATAGCAGTGATCCTGAAGTTGCAGCGATATACAACAACATCCACAATCTCTTTATCATCACAACACAAAACCTGATATGTAACAAAACAGCAGGTGTTAAATACACACACAAGCCTTTCAATAGCAGACTGCGGCAGCTTCACTGGTAACTAGCTGCAGCGCTGCACAATTTATCTCCTCATTTCATGCCCCCCATCCCAACAGTTTCTGATACAGACTCCATGTCAAACCTGTAAGCCAGATGGAGGTGGGTCAAAGGTCATGTCCTCAGCCACAGAGAATCAATGGCAGTAAAATATGGTCTGTTGCCAGCCTTTCATTCTTCCTGAGTCTGACTACTGGGGGTCAGATCATCTGACCTCACACTGGCCTGAGTGCTGTAGACATGACAGTCTATCCAATAAATCTACTGGTCAATAAAACATCCCAAGCAATAGCAAGGTCGCCCAATTAACACCATATCCTTTCCAAAACACCAGCTAACACAATTTCTGCAAATATGAACTGCTGTTTAAAAGCAAGCTCCATGTTTTGTTAATGCTTCACTCCAAGGTCTACCTAACATCACTCATCCAGACGATTCTGAAGATTGTGAAGCAAGGTTTCTCTCCTTGTTCCTCTGGCTGATGACAGAAGAGATCAGAGCTTTTACACCTGATGAAGAACACCTGTCTTAGCCAATCAACCTAGATGAAGCAAGCTCTTTCAGAGTGTCAGGTCAATTCAGGTCAAGTCATAGACTTAATTAACACAGTCCATTAACAGGATGATATGGTGCATGAAATAATGAAACTGAATACCAGTGTTCAAATTTTGTAGAAATGGGATTTTTCTAGAAATCCTAAATTGCTTCTATGGACCAGCCCAGGTCAATTCATAATGTGCTTGAAGATTGATTGCTCAATGATGCTGTAAGAGCAAGAGTACATGTACAAGTACAAACATATTCCAAGTGCCCTTTTCTGATTGAGTACTATTGCTCCACAAGTAATATAATTAATCATTTATCACTTCTAACACTTATGGCTTGCTAAATTGCTCCATACTTGACATTATACATTTGCACTACACTGATATATGAAATATTCAAAGAATTTTTCACAATCAATCAAAATAGACCATTAACACAATTATTTTTAAAAATCAATTTAAAGATTTTTCAAAGCGATGCCATCTGAAGAGTGATCTGACACAGCATAACCTACTGACCCCAGAGCAAGATATGATTAGTCGTGTGTATAAATGTATCCATAGATTTTTTTTTTCGATAATAACCCATCCTTACAGACAATTTTGTAGGATTAGTACCTAAAACAGAATCTTTCCACAGTTACTTATGGCGTGTTTGTGTTACTCCTGGGACAACATTGGCCAAATAAAATCTCTAGCAAACGAAAACATCCCTACAATTACATGATTTCACGCAACGTAACCAAGACCAAATTAATGAGGCTTCATTCTAGAAGGAAGAGCCGTTGAGAAGGCTAATTTGCTGACAGAACAGTGGGTTAATCGAGGTAAAACACCGAGGCTGAGAACATATCGATTCCTACAGTGATATCATAGCAGTACCTCTCCCACATTCTCTATCACCCCCTCCCCCCCCCCCCCCAAAAAAATCACATAACGCAAAGAATCCTTTAAACAGTGCACATTAGCGAATCCAATTTTATTCTTAAAGTCCTTTATTTGTAATTATGGTCCACATTGTATCACAGCCAAACATGACACCTTACCAACCAATTAGGCCATTAGTTAATTACCAGTAACACACATCTAATTAAATATGTACCTTAAAATTTAATAAATGGCTTATGTTGCATAATATAAAATGTCATTTTTAGAAAATATCTCAAAACATGGACAAAATGAGTATACAGTCCACAATGAACATTGTGATGTGTGTGTTGTAATGGAAAACCATACTGTGATGCAGTTATGTCTAGTAATACTTACCATGGATGGAGTAGAAGTTAGGGGGAATCCCACCCTGCGCTGCCATCTGTGACATCAGATAGGCCTCCATGCGGTCTATCAAATTAGGGTATAGTCCATTCATGTGGTTCATTGTTTGAAAATTGCTCACATTTCCCAATTACTGGATATCAGATGATTGGTTTCATTCGCGAGCCAAGTGTCACACATTTTTCATTCTGAATGGTCTATATAAGAGTTAATCACGCAGTATGTGGTTTATGGAGAAATTAGGAGGCTATTAATTCGCCATGACAATTATGGTTCTAATCTTCTATGTACTTGTGCTGTAATAATACAAAACTTTTTACATATCTAACATAATGAGTTCAAGTGGTAAAAAGCTTCAACACTGGGACATCTTTAAATGACTCACACCTCCTCAACCACTCTCACTCACAGAACAAGGAAGATACCATCTATCAAACAGTGCAAAGTGTCACTATTAGGAACATTTCATTTCACCACAAGTTCCAACAACTATACAAGACCCTTGACCTACTTTTCAAACACTGGTCATGATCAGTTTCACCATTGTGCATAAGGACAAATCCCACATGCAGTACTAGCATAAACAACAAGCCCCTCTTTGCGAAGGGAACGGTTTGGAACCATTGCCGACTCTTGAAAGCTATCATGTATGATTTTACCCTCTAGGATTCATGTCAACTCTCAGACTAACACCACATATCATTGGAATTAGATTAAGGAAATAATACATTTTCAGAAAATATTGTCTGAAACTAAGAAAGGATCTTGTAAAGAGGCAGCCTGTAATGGTCCTGTACAAACCAGAGTCAATTCAATGTTTGTAAACAATCTAACTTCATAATAATTCATCCAATAACAAAACAGTTGACAATACTGCTCCCTAATCCTTCCCTAAAACCTCTCAGAAATTTAAAAACCTAATCACAGAATCTGTACTATCACACAAATTAATCTTTGACACAGTAAGAGACAATCTGCAGCTCAGCACATAGTAAACATTAGTACTTACTTTTCCCAGGTAGATAATGACAAATATAAACTGTACAGCTTTGATCCCAGTGTTAGAAAACAAAGAACTACAGCAACAGACAACAAGATGGAGACTGTATACCAAAGAGGTGTTGGAAAGCATCATTCCTGTCAGTCTCCAAAGATCTCTACAGGAGCCAGCTCACTGCCATCTCATCTAAGTCCAGTAATGCTATGACAAATCACAAAAGATTTCACCAGCCGGATCAAACGGTGGCTCTTCCTATAATTGGGCGTAAATTACTTCAAATCCAATAAATGAATTCCAAACAGAAGCTAAACGCGCTGGAGACTCTTCGGATCAATAACAAAGTTATATACTTTTCTCATCCTCTACGGTTTAACATCACATGATAAGGTCGGAATACATTAATCTTTATCCACAGTAATTGACTTGTATAGTCAATAATGTTTCACAATAGCATCCAGCCTCTATTTCTACTGCCTCTATACATGAGGGCATGGATATACACACAACTAATGTCAAGAGCTAACGGCTCTCCATGCCAACTTCTTTCCTGCACGACTATGTGATATTTGCTGGTTACACCATTGATTGGAATCTTAAAACAATTATTGTCATTTTTCAAAGTGTTGATGCTTTAATGAGAACTCTATGCATCAGCACCAAATCAATAATTTATCCTTGAGCATCATAAGATTATTTTTCTGGTGATTGTAGCCTTATCATTATTACAATGTGTTTATAAATCACTACAGGATAGGGGGTGTTGTACTGTTGTATCTGGGGAGGTCAATATCTCCCACTATTACCCACATCAAGGACAGACAAGGAAAAACTTGTAAACACATGACCATTTATCATTCAAAGTCAATTACTTGTGAGCTCCTCTGATCATATAATGATTCTGTAACTGAATTACTAATGAGAAAAAAGTGAAAAATGCATGGACATTTCTGAAAAGTTCTATCTCATAGCAATATTTTTGAAAAATCACATGACAATTTGTCTTAGACATTTCCCTTTAAGCAGTAATTAAAATCAACTACATTTGCCTTTGCTCCCTTTATATTTAGTGACTGCCTCATTTGTCTCCCTTCACATCTCTCAATGTAATAAAGAGCACCATTGGCTCAGTCTTCAACAGTATCAGATGTCAGCTAACTGTCAACATGAACATGCTCCAATATACCAGCATGATGTATATTCTCTAGCAAGCCCTATCAATGGCAAAAACAGCTAAGTCTGATCTTAGAAGGATAATACAAGTTTTTATCCTTGCTAATCTAACTCATTAAATTCTAGACAATAAATACCCTACTTCAACCTTGTCTTAACTATCATTTTTATGGGCCATATATCTGTTGTATTGGTGCTTTACGATACCAATCAAGTCATTCTTTAGGAGTATAACAAACTCCTTCTGTGGGCCTTCCAATACACTCTACAACTAAATATAAAGACTGTACAAAAACTCTTCAGCAAAGATCAAACATTATTCTATATTTTCTGGCTGGATTACAGAACATTTCTCTAACCACTATCAATATGTCCCTCAAGTAGTATTTCCCTAAGTGAGTCATTTTACAAGAAATAAATTGATCACTGGTGCTCTATTGAACTTTATTTGTTGCATTGTTTATCTCTTACACCCCACTGCAGTACTCCAAAATCTCCTAGAAGTCCAATAATAGGACTTGAGGTAACTTGCATATCACCTTACACAAATGTACACTTTACCCTCCACAAATCCACTCAGATTAAACTTGTAAAGATAAAATTTTTACATATATGAAGATAAAAGCAGGTAATAATCTTTCCTTAAAAATCAAGATCTTGATAAGCAGAGTCCAATTTATCTAGACATTGTTGATATATATACCCTGCCATCTTTCCATCATCCACATAGCAATTAAATGTCCAATCACATCCGTCACCTCTACAACTAAAGGCTTCCTAACACAAATACAGTATTCCTTCACAACATTCTTCTCATCCCAGGCATTTAACAATTCATTACCCATACAACCCTCTAACCACGGGAATCAGATATCACCTTGCTGACAGCTGATATCTGATATCTGGTAGCTCACATATCTTTCATGACTTAACCTTGGACCTCATACAAACAATAGCAATCACTTACTGTGATGTATAGTACCACAATTACCCACAAATTTCACTTAAATCCTCACAATTGATCATCCATCATACACTTCAAGAAAAGGGGTTTACATCCAGAATCCTGTGTCTAAAATCCACGAGTGAATTCCACACCGTCTCTGCCCGTAGTTCGGCTTCAAATTTTGTGAAACATGCACAGCCTGACAAGCAATATGCACATGTTGTAACAATCCCAGCAATATCATGTGCAGTCTGAGATAATCTACTGTGTACTCTCTGCTATGAAAGGTCACAGGGGTCGCAAAACAGCAGATAAAATATCTACAGTGAAATATAAAACATATTCGAGGCGTAATTGTCTGTTCCTTTTTCTGGCAGGCAATTTTCAATAGGTGTTAAAATCTTTTCCTCCACTGAGACGACTGATCTTTAAAAGGATCAATCATAAATAATGGCTTCAACACTAAAGTAGGCTTCTCAAACACAGGGCTAGGTGAAGTTATATTGATGCACTGTCATAAACACAAATATTTGTTATTCAATGTGTAATTGATGTTAAACTTTATAATCATTTCCAAATCACACGCACCTTTTTGTGTTGAAATTCATTGACCCAATCAATTTTCTCGTTATAAGAGTTTGTTGGAGAACAGCAAGCTGTCGATACACTACACTTCCCATTAAATACCTGTCGAGCCGACAAATAAAGATTGTGGTATAAGATATATTTTTATCATTAAACCTGGTATTGAAACTTGTGTTTGACCTGCAGTGACTTGTGTGACCTCGGTATTGTCCAAAATTCCTTCACGTCTACAGCAGTGTGGATTTCAAAAACATAATACTGAGCCATGTGATAAATTTAATAAACGATGTAAATACTCCAATATATCACCTTATACATCAATCCCAGACCCTGAGGCAAAACAGGTAACAGTCCACTACTGGTCTTTAAAATAACTAAATCTCCTGATTTACTTTTAGAATTGTAAGAAAACCTTTTATTTACACACCCATAGGCCTTCAACACTGTCACAAAACATAAATTATTCATCATACATGTAAGTGAATTTAAAAAAAAATCATTTGACTAATGCAGTTCAGCAAATCTTTGAACATCACAAATTGCAAGATAGTTTTTATCAATTAACCAACACTTTTTACTTCCTAGGCTGTGATCATGTGATCAGTTAAAACAGTTTCCATGACAATAAAAGGAACCTACTTAATATTTGTTTCCTTTTCTGCCATATTAAGACACTTTTATCAATAACGCATCGTCTTAATCTGCAGCTACACTACTGTTATACAAAAGCGAATTAGATTTCATGGAGACTTCTCCAATCAACAAGTAATTAGATTTTGCGGAAAAAGCAGCTTTATGCTTCTTCAGAAAGCCATTCTTTTTTATAAGGATAAATGGCAAAAGCGTGTTAAGTGCCTGCAGCCCACTGTACTGGGCTCTAATAACAGACACACTAGAGTTTTTTAAAAAATCCCCGGTATTGATTAGAGTTTCCACTGAATATCAGGTACCATTGAGGTGGATTAAGTGTCATAAAAGGAAAAGGAAAAACAGAAATGGCAGATTTTGGTACAAAGCAAGACCTCTACATGTTTTCTTTTCTGATTTCACTGATACAAATCAACATTTCAATGCCTGTCAAGCGATATTGAAATCTGTATCACATTTCATTATCCATGGATATTTTGCAGTCTATTACTTTTAAATGCATTTCAGCAAAAGTTCAAACATTTTAGATGACAAATCTGTCACAACCTCTGGGGATCTCACCACTCCTCTGCTGATGAACCATTCAGTAAAAAAAAAACTGTTCCTACAAGACGTGAATACTTTATGGGAATCTGAGATCTTACCAGTTTTAATTAATCAACTGAAAGAAAAGGAATAAAAAAGGATGTCCCTGTCTGTGCTTTGTTCATCACCAATAACCAAACTAACATCACACACTAACATCCACAAATTGGTTGGCAGTCTCACAGGAAATTGCATTGGATCCATTTACAAGAATACATATGATATCCCTGCAATTTCCATAAAATGATTCATTAAATATTGATATACTAATATCTTTTTATTATTAGGGTTAGCGTTTTTCACCCTGTTGTTTATAAAGCTTTTGCGTATTGATCTTGTTCCATACAAGAGAAATCAATCCGCTTACTGGGGAGTTGATATTAATGGACAAATTTCCCGTGAACCTATTAGTTTATTATTTAACACGGACTACAGAATTACAAGGAGATATTGATTCACACCGCAATCAAGGGATAATATTCTACACCACTATGCTAAACAAATGAAAAAATTATCCATCCGATTCCGGTGTCTCGACAAATGACGCAAGATGAGGTGGGGGCGGGTCAACCAGGATTTCTCAGTTAGGCTGGCATATATGACAAGTTCCACTGCAAGTGTGTCACAGCCACCACAGGAATTTATTTGGAGATATGATCAGCTTAAATAAAAAAAATTACATACTGGCAATAACAACAGCGACAGGCTAGAATAGACTACAATATAAATGATAACCCTTGGCATGTGAACACAAAATTTGGAAAAAAATTCACCAATGTATAACAACACAAAGCTAAAAGACTTCGATTTTTTTTTTGTAATGTAAATCATTACATAAGCCAACCATCACTGAAAGCAATAACTGTTATGGTCGAAATATCAATAATATTTTTTTTTATTATTACATAAATCTGATGATGGAACAGCATCTTCTGCAAAATCGCAAGTAAAGAGATAATCATAATGTGCAGTATGGCAAACAAATCTGATCAGTATCATAAAAAGCAAGGCCCTCTAATAAAACAAGCCCAAATAAAAACCCGCAAAGTGAAAAAAATCAATAATCCCAATAGAGGCAGTAATTACAGCACTTGAGCAGTGTCACATAAGAGTTGTCTCACTGGGACTCCATAATGGGAGTCATTCTGTCATCGAATTTGTGTTTTATGCAACATCGACACGCTGGGGTCAGAGGTGTCACACCAGACTCCGTGGCAACTGTCACCGTGCCAACATCATCGATTCCAACACTAGAGATGTGGCCAAGACACAAGGAAAATAAGGGGGAGGGAAACAGAACAAGATAAGAGATTATATCTGAATTTTCAGGTGAATGCTACCTGGGACATTCAACAGTCACAATAGACATGGCCAATCTCCTCAACAGCCTGTGAGATAATGCAAGTATCTCACCATCCATTTACTGATTATCTCACTGTTTATCAAGGCACAAACTAGTTTCACCAAAATATACATCACTTGGTTAAACAACTTGGTATAATGCATGATTCCATGATTAATTAATGATACACACAAAGACAATTAACTTCTTAATCTATAAGACTATTAAGATATTAAATTACTTTTTTTTCAACAAAAAAAAAAGTTCATTTGTGAAGTCTAAATTAATTCAACTGCAATTAACACTACACACAGAGAAATAATTGTAGTTAAATTCTTTAAATTATTATATTCACTGAATTATGCCTAAGAGAGATAACCTTTGTTAAACCAAAATCTTAATCAGTTGTCTTTCTTGTCTTGTGTTGCTTTGGAACTTTGATAGCATGGTGCTTTCAACTTACATTTTGACAGTTTAAGGTTCTTCTCAATCAACTTAAATTCTGACAGTTTGAGGTTTTCTCAATCTTAAATGAACACATGGTCCGACTCAAGATTTCCTTTCCTATTTCCTAGACTCCCTCCTCAATCCATTTCTTACCAAATTTATCAACTATTTCTACGCTTCTTTGCCCTGATTCTTCTAAGCGGCCACCACTGCACACCTGAAATATTGACACAAACATTGCAAGGTGAGATTGTACATACCACTCTCTGATGCAGCATCATCTAACCCTTCTATGTCCACATCTCGGTTTTCTACAGCTTCCATGCGAGATTCCCTCTCCTGAAATAGTCAACACAAAAATTACTGCCTGAAAAATACAGCTGCATCGAATGGCTTATCATTTAATTTCACGTAATATCATATTCACTGTAAGCTATATGTATAAATCATGTGTATTTAAACTACCAACAAAGGTTAATTTCTGTATAACAGAAAATTTATATATTTTCTATGAGAGGGAGAAAAAACATTGTGGCACAATAACTTCCCCAATATTACAACAATCTTGAATTTCCAGAGTAACAATTCATATATTTTACATATTTGTATTAAAACTTAAAGCACATTGAAATCCCCCAAAACTTACATAATTTTTTTTTTCATTAAATTTATATATTTTGTGTATTTATGATTTTTTTAACAATGCAAAAAAAAACCAAAAAACAAATAAAAATAAAGAAATGATATAGATCTTTTTTCTAAAATTTCTTTCTTTCCTTTATATCCTCTGAACTCACCCAACATTTTAAACAAGAGGCCCATGAGCCACATCCTTCACCTGATTACCTAAAGGCAAAGAGTGACCAAATTTTTAGTCTATGCAGTGTGATATTTATGAATTTTGAATCATATTGTCACCACCCCCCCCCTCAACCCTGGGGTCACAGTATAAACAAATTTGAAACTACAATACAGGAGGGACTTGCATACAGACTTGACAATCTGTACCCTTTGGTTCTTAAAAAGATTTGCAAGAAAAAATTTCCAATTATAATGATGTAAAGATTTAATCCCCGTTTCGCTACCCTACTTGGTTTATAACTGTTTCAATACATTAGGATGCTTGAATATCACATCAACAATCTGTACCTTCGAGGTTCATTAAAACACAAAAGGAAAATTTTGAAGATTTTCAAACCAATGTTAAACTTTGAACCCCAGCCTCATTCACGGGGTCATGGCATGAATCTGTAACTAACTTAGATGATGATGCTTGTAGGGGTGAAACGGTATACTGCAGTATTGGTCTAATATGCCTGGTTCAGTTACAGTACAAAACATGTTCTTTTCATTTTGATACAGGTCATTTTTCATTTGTGAACAGAGCTCGTAATTTTCCTTTTCCAATCGAGATTTACACAGATCCAAAATGGCAGATTCCAAAGACAGCAATAAAGACAGTTGATTAACTGATTATTTGTTTGTTGTACATCCTATTGAGAATTTCTCACTCATACTGAGACATCACAAGCTGTAGGTGAAGTACCACAAATTTAGACCTATGCTTTGCACTCAGGATCGTAGCAGTAAGGTTTTTTTTTTAACATGTCAACACCTGCTGTGACATGGGAACTCCATTCATATCTGAAAGACCATTGATTGTCGAGCTTTTGGTGAAGAAGCAATCCTACCTATGTTAAGGACTTAGGTTTGATACAGTCATGACACAAGTGGGGCTTGAGCTCATGACCTTCCACTTCAGAAGCGGACACTTTACCACTGATCTACCATGAGTAATAACAATGATGTTAACATAATTTCTGATGATCTTTTAGGATGAGTACATACCGATAGATGTTGTTATGGTATGATGATTAGGTAGATCACTGTACTAATCTAATCAAGTCAGACAATGTTTTTGTATTCTTTTTTGTCATTAAAAGCTTTTTTTTAATGCTTTATCTAATATGACTGTATCATATTGAAAATAACCATACTGCAGTGAAATATTGTGATACGTATCATATCGTGAGGTAGGAGTATTGTTTCACCCCAAGATGCTTGCATATTAAATGTGATACCAACGTAAAACTTTGAACCTCTATTGTCACCCTGCCCTAGACGGGTCATGACATAAATGAACTTAAGCTACACTACATGAAGAAGCTTGTATTGTATATTAATTTGAAGACATTTAAAGAATTTTTATATATATTCTGTTTGACAAATAGCACTGTCCAATGCCCAGGGCAACCATATTTTAGAGTTGGGCAGGTAAAATTACACTATGAACTTGTCTGTGAGCAAGTGAATCGTTAAAGTAAAATAAAGATATACATTAATAACATTAAATGTAAATGCTTTGACAATGTTGATCGTGGATAAAACGACAGTATGTCAACATTCATCCAGCGATACATACACCTTTTAGTGAGAAATGACATGGATCACTAAAACGTTTCAATGTACATAAAAGTTAAAACTGATTGCAAAGTGTTGAATCTACTTAGACGTAATGTCAAGGAGAAAGTGCAATGCATTGATGAATTGAAACATGGACAAGTTTGTGACATTTAACAGGAAAAGAAAGGACCCTGAATGTAATAATAACAATAATCAGATGTCTTTATCTATAAAGCATGTGAAGTATAACAAAATGAAGAGAATCTGGGGATATCGCAAATCATGGGATGAAACTTGGCCATCACTTTATTACGATAAGCTAACAGAAATAGATATGAATGAATTGATTAAATAAACTACAAGATTTAAAATCAATTTCAGATAGTTTTATACATGTCTTAATTTAAGGTGGGGCAAGTGAATTTTGTGGTTGGCAATCAATATGTTTATAAATGAGTTCATGTTAGCTAAATGGCCTTTTTCCATAATTATCTCATGTTAGCAAACTGAGATTACTATCAGCTATTAGTATACATTCTTTTTTTGTCATATCGAATCCTCTCATCAGCATTTCACTCCACTCTACTCTCTTGCACCAACTTACGTCTTTTCTATATTTCCTATTTTTTCTTTCTTTTTTTTTCACCAGTTCTGACATATTATGCTTAAACAAGAAACTGGAATTTGGTTTTTCTGTGAAGATTTTGTTCATTTTTCATTGTGTGTTTCAAAGTGTTCAATATTTGTACATATACAATAACTACACATTTAGATTTACAAATGACCTACTGACCCTTTCATTTTCTCTAGACTCAACCAAGTACCCTTCAGAGATGCCGGTTAGTAATATAATACATAGGATCAGGACTGGTCCATTTTATGACTTCAGCTCAAGCAGCAAACATTATCTCGATCCACTAACAATGCTCATGATATACTTGTATGTCACTTTTGGTAATATTGCTGTACCTATTGTCTTAATTCTAATGCTCCTACATGCATCTACACCCGATACTCTAAAGCAGCATAATACAAACATTTCCCACTTTCAACATGTCTTCCAAGATCCATTTGTCAATAACTCCACCAGTACTATTCTGTTCATTCTGTATCTTGTATACTTTATACTTGTCTACTGGATAATCTTTTTGATACAACTATGTGGAGACGTGGAACTAAATCCTGGCCCCACCATTATACCCGAAATCGATTCAAACACTTCTTTTAATAGTACTTGATATTATTTGTTTAAGTGAAACATGGCTTGATGACCGAATCCAAACGAATGAATTACTTTTACAAGGACGTCAGCTTCCGATTTGCTGCGACAGGACTGAAAACAGCTATGGAGGGGTAATGATTTATGTAAAAAATAGCATTCCCTTCAAAAGATGCGAAGACCTGGAAGTAGATCCAATCGAGTGTATATGGATAGAATGTGAAATCTTCAAAAAACATTTCTCATAGGTACTTTTTATCGACCCCCTAACTTTGATGCAAGCAAATGGGAATGCATAGATTATTCTTTTGAATAATTTTGAATAATAATTCTTATTTTAAGGTGGAGCAAGTGAATTTTGTGGTTGGGCAAGCAAATTCTACATTTAACCTGTCCTTGGGCAAGTACATCAAAAATCTATTTGTCCACCCCTGATATATGGAACCAACTTTGAACCCTTATTGTGGATCATTCCTGACTCTAGAGGTCATGGTAAAAGCAAACCTGATTTTTAAATTTAATAATATATAAGAAATATTATATATATGTTCAGCTTTTCTGCCTCCTCAGTTCTGAAGAAGAAAATTTTTAAACAATATACCCTAATTTCACCATTTCTTAATTATCTACCCTTGGACTAGGGCATGACCCTTCATTTGAAGACACTTGAAACCACTTTACCTTAAGGATACTTTGTGGCAAGTTTGATTGAAATTGGCCCTGTGGTTCTTGAGAAAAAAAGTCAAAAATGTGAGAAGTTTTATACTGATAACAGACACCAGACAAGTGTTGATCAAAAGCTTTGGCTCAAATGACCTAAAAATGTGCAGCCCTCAAGAAAACATTTTTGAGCACTGATGATTTGGGCCCATGAGTTGCTGGATTGATTCCTATAATAGTACATGTAACAAATCAAAATTAAGTGGCCCAATTCAAACAGAAATAATTTATGAAGAGAGATGGAGAGCATTTTCATGTGTGATGAATTCTATTATGATCAGTACACCATTTTGATCATTAACCGATGGTCAATACTGATACGGAGCACAACAGTCCCAACAGATGGCGAGACTTACAAAATGTAAAATCTTCTGAAGCCCAAGTCTGATATTAATGTCCTCAAGACTTCACACAAGATGCAAATTTCAAATACTTACTATGAGGGAAATAATTGCTTACAAATATGTTGTCAAAATTCAATTATTTTGTTTAGTGTGCATATGGTGCAAAATGTTGACTGGCTCATTAATAAGTTGATTTACAGTATGCAGCGATAACAACGTACCTCTCTCCTTACCTCAGTGTCCTGCTCACTCTGGTCATTACTAGTAATCCTTTGTACCCAATTGTACTTCCGAAGGGTGACCGGCACCTTCAGCCTCTCATATGCAGCAAACTGCTGGTTCAGATCCGTTGCACAGGGTTTACAGGCGATCACTAGGAGACCTCCATGAAGTACCAGTGAATCTTGGGGACACTTTATGTCCTTAAGAAATGGAAACTTGGCTGCTTCCAAAATTTTGACATTTTTTCGGTCTGTGCATTTAGCACAAATGTAACAAACAAAACTGGGCATGACATATCTGCGATGATACCGGTTAATACTTTCTGCACTGGGATACTCTTCAAAGAAGTTCCACTGCTTTATGAGCATGTGGAAACAGATGCTGCATACGATTACTGTTCCTTCCTCTGTCATGGACTCAGCCCCTGGAGCTGGGCTGGAGTTTATCAGAAACGGAAAGAAAGGCATAACCATGGTGTTACTACTTTTGGTTTCTTGAGTGATGGGGTGTGCATGTATAACATGAGTGTTCATCATTCTTGACTTTTCTCCACACAAGAAGCATATCTTTTTGGGTTTTGCCACTGCTTGCTCAAGAGGATGAGGTATGGTTGCACCAGAACTAGAATTTTCATATGGCTTTTTAAGTAGTGTGGAGAGTTTGCTCGGTGATGAAGACATGACGGATCCATGCTTTTCATCGGATACAGCAATGGCCAGAAGTCCTTGGGAACTTCCCTTACTGCTCCCAGGGACTCCTTCAGATATGTGGATATTCAGCGGGCGAATTGCCTCTGTCTTAACAACAGAGCCTTTCGATTCCAGACCACTAGTCCTATGCATGCTATGTTCATCTTGATTGCTAGTGGTTGCAAAAGACAGAGAGTACTTGCGTTGATAAACAGGAACTTGCATCGATTCTTGCACTTGCCATTGGTGATAGAGCTCAGCGTAACAGTTTCGGCATGATAAAACAGATCCATCCGATTTCAAAGGCTGAGCTCCTTTGGGGCGCTGAAGCTCTTGTACAAAGGGAAAGAATAACGTTCCCATGGTGGGGTCACGAGGGGGCACAGTGTACAACAATCTAATCAGATCACTGCCATAAAGCTTCCCACACAAATAACACACATACTCGTCAGTCTCTACAGGAGTTTTTGGCAACCTCTCCATGTGGCTTACTGGTTCGGACTTTGGTATCTTGAGTTTATCGTCACAGAGTTTGTAGACTCTGTTCTGGAATGGAACACCTGCAAGTTCATAAGCCTGCCACTGCTGGTACAACAAAAGTCTGCAGTCTCCACACACAATAACCTGGCCTTGCTGGTTCAAAGGAAATGCCCCCTCTGGTTGGCTGATTTTCTGTAAAACTGGGAAGAATGGTTCACTGGTTGAATTCATTGCTGTAGACACATACTTACAATTTCTTACTCGTGTATTCTGTGCACAGATATAACACACAATTTTTTGTTCATTATCATTTGGTGTAGAAACAGGTTTTGCCTTAGGTTCTTTTCTTATGGTTAGATCAAGAACTCCCTCGCTCTGAGAGCCCTTTGCGCTGTGGTGAACTCCCTCATTCTGCGAGCCCTTTGTGCTGTGGTGCACTCCTTCACTCTGAGAACCCTTTGTGCTGTTGAGTGACTGGTGTAGATGGGTCTCCTTATGTGAAGCATTCACTGCTTGGCTTGACATCTTGGTTTTGACATGAGACTTTGTATCAGATTTGAAACTAAATCCTTGCTCCCCATGGACTGAATGTTTTACACTTGGGGTTTCTCTTTCCTCTTTACGAAATGGTGGGGAAGAGGGATAGTCTCTTGTGCTATTGTCAGGTGATCCACGACCTTCGATTCCTGGTTGATAATTCAGACCCATGATTTGTGCAATGTATTCTCCTTGCAGTCTCATTTCAGCTCCTGTGAAATGCCCATTGTCTGCACGCTTCAGCCAGTACAGACGTTTAATGGCAGGAGTTTTGGACCGTTCATATGTCTCCCACTGCTGTGTCAGAAAAGCGTAGCACACTCGACAACAGTCCACCGTTCCGGAACTGGTCGGCAGTCGTGCTCCTTTTGGTGGGTCATGGTGTTCCAGAAATGGAAAATAAGGCAGTCTGTCATGTGGTTTGATCCGTAGCACCGATTCCGAGCCCAGACTACCGCACACAAAACAAACATGTCGATTCGACATTGTCACACATATGTCATCAAGTTCATAATCTCAGCGAGTCCGTGATACTTATATACATATCAACAAACATGTTCTGTTCACTGTCAAAAAAGTTCCAATGTCTTCCATGTTTTCTTCGGAATTGTTTTGTTTGAATTCGATCTCACTATCACATTTTAATCTTTCATTCATTGATATAACCACTTCCAAAAAATTCAAAATAAGTCTTAATTGTTAAAAAAATCCGTAATTGTTCGGCGATGGTTCAACTGATTTTAAAAACAATGAAATTATAGTACGAGGGAATCCCTGGTTTTGGCGGCCATGTTTGGACATCTGTCTTTTCCCATAATGCAACTGCTAAGAAAAATAAATCCTGACAGGTGCTCAGCTAAAAATAGAACAAACGAGACTCCCCTGCGCCGGCTAACTTACATCACACCTGAGTTTCTATAATTATTTTATTATTGCTTTTAATGATGGGACGCTCTCTGATTTGTGACGTAAACACTAATCACATGGAGAACTTAGTAGATATTATTCTAGGCCTTCAATTCTACAATAATCGAGATCTGTTCATGGGTGTACATTATTTGCAAATTTCATTCTTAATTTCAGTCTGATTTAAGGACACTCGATACCGGTAAATGAAAATAGATAAATAAGTAAATAAATAAAATATGGATGCATGGAATTTTATATGTTCGTTATAATATGTACAAATACAAAATTCCTTTTTAAGAAGGAACCCGTAAATTTTCTATAGTGTTCAAATTACCCCACTGTTTTGGACTTAATTGAGAAACGATGAAAATAAATCACATTTAAAAGTATAATTTGCATTCATTTTACTTATAAAAGAATAAATTTAGTTTTCATTTTCACAATTTCTCCATGCATTATATTTTTGGCGTATTTTGTTGCAAATAAAACGAAATTTTGCACATTTTAGATGCACCTTTTTAATGCAGGTATAGACGAAGAAAAATTAAATCCATATATCTATATCTATCTATCTATCTATCTATCTATCTATCTATCTATCTATATATATATATATATATATATATATATATATATATATATATATATATATATATATAAAACGCTTATTAATTTTATTAAACCAATATATATATAAATACACACACACACACACACACACACACACACACACACACACACACACATATATATATATATATATATATATATATATATATATATATATATATATATATAACGCATATTAATTTCATTAAGCAAGTGCAGTTGATCAGTATAAATTGATAAATTTAAATTTTCGCTCCTTCATAAAGAGACTGTACATGGTTTTCGCTGCTTTTTTTTTTTTTTAAAGAAAATCAAATTATATCAATCTGACACAATTTTTTTAATAGATAAAAAAAACAACAACCAAAAACAAACAAACAAACAAAAAAACACAAACAACAACAACAAAAACCCACCCAGATACTTACAATGTTTAACTATTTCCCGTCATAGAAAAAAGGAAGTAAGTATAGTTGTTTGGCAACCTACCTTTTCAAAAAATCAAAAATTTTGTTTTGTCGACATTTTCGTTCAGTTGAGAATATCTAAGAAGGCAATCAAGCTGATGCTGTAAATCTTCTTTTGAATTTGACATAGTAGGTTCTGCATGATCAGCAAAGAGGATAGTCATTACTTTTAAAAATATAGTTAACTTATTTTCCTTTTCCTTAGATATGCGCCACTCTTTAGACTATATTGCTACCAATAAGGCAACATTTAACAAAGTCATTAAATAATAAAGCGAATAGGAGGTGATTGTGTCCCCCTTGTCTTACACTGTCTATACAGGGAAAATATGCTTTTAAATATTCATTGTTTAAAGGTATTCTTTTCAAATTTCAAATAAAGAATTATGAAAAAATATTGATATAATTGTACTTAAAATATATACTAAACGTCGTTTTTGTTGTGAAACTGGAAGATTTCGCTCTGTATATTTTTACCGGAATGATCTTTGTTTTTGGGACAAAACTTATCAATAAGAATTTTTATTTGTTTGTTGTTGTTGTTTTCTTTTTTTACGTCCCATCGAGAATTTTTCACTCATATTGAGACGTCACCAGCTGTAGGTGAAGTACCACAAATTTAGATCTATGCTTAGCCCTCAGGGCCGCAGCAGTGAGGGTTCTTTAACTTGCCAACGCCTACCGTGACACGGGACCTCCGTTTTTTAAGGTCATATCCGAAAGACTCGTGATTCTCACTTCTAAATGCCGAGCGTTTGGCAAAGGAGCAATCACTACCTATTTTTGCGTCTTAGGTTTGACGCGGCCATGGCATGAGAGGTGCTCGAACTCACTCTTACCACTAAGCTACCGCGACCGGTATAAGAATTTTTAAAACAGGTTATTATTATTATCATTATTATTATTATTATTATTATATATATATATATATGTGTGTGTGTGTGTGTGTGTGTGTGTGTGTGTGTGTGTGTGTGTATTCAATTTGTTATTGATCTAGATTTATTGAAATGATAAAAGAAATGATAAACTTTCCAGGTTAGTTGACCAATGTTATATACTGTATATACGCAAGATTAATCATCATTAAACATCAACATGCATGCATATACCAATCTATTGTGATTAGTTATGTATTCCTCTTTTGTATCTATTAATTCGTAAGAATAAATAATTGAATTTAATTGAAAGGGCAACTTTATCGAAGAAATCTTATTGACCATCAAACAATCAAATGTTAAACGAAATAATCGTATTTTCTTTCCGACTCCAACCATAGCTTTCTGAGTTTGCTCACAGAAGTATTCTTCATATATATATATTTTTAAATTACATTTTGTTTTACAAATTGACCTATTCGTCAAAAAAGATTACTCCTAAATAACTTTTATCATTTTTACAGCTAGATCATTGTAAGTAGACACGTATTTTGGAGGTCAACCTCTGGAAAATATTACAATTATTTTTGTTTTGCTAATTAGCTTTTTACTCTCTCTCTCTCTCTCTCTCTCTCTCTCTCTCTCTCTCTCTCTCTCTCTCTCTCTCTCTCTCTCTCTTATGTGTGTGTAAAATAACTCAAAGGTATTAAATTATTGAACATGACCCAGTTGACATATGGTAATTTGGACACAATATTAAAAATTCGGTACTATAAATGACGTTATCGGGTATTATGCCATTTCATGAATTATTAAAATTTGAAGTGTGTTCGCTCTACCATCATGAATTTACGAGATCTCCCTGAGAATTGGTTTTATACAAATTGAAAATATGGATATAATAAATAATAGATTGAAAACATGCATTAATTATACTTTCACTAAAATGCTGTTGTATTGCATTAAATAACCCATACTGTGCCCCTAACGGTATAACAAAGACTATCTACTTCAGTTGCTTAGCAACAAAAATCACCATGTTGCAAGGAAATGACATCTTTCAAATGTTTTACTTTAATGATCATGCCTAATTTTGATATCATCAATATCAATTCGTCGTGGTTCATATTTATGCTTTTTGTTTTCATGGTTAGTATAGCTACTTAAGATGGTTAGACCCGCAGACGCTCGCAATCAACATCTTTAGTGTCCTGGTTCGAAACACTTGTTGGCAAACTTTTACTGTTATAAATTGTTTGCCTGTATAAACACCATTTTAATTTGTTTTTATACAGGCTTGTGCATTTTACTTCAATTTTTTTCTTTAAATGCATGTGGGGCCTCCGTGGCCGAGTGGTTAGAGCATCGGGCTCAAAATCACAAAGCCTCTCACCTCTGTCGGCGCGTGTTCGAATCTCGGCCGCGGCGTTATGTGAGCAAGTTTGCCAGTTTACTTGCGGAAGGTCGGTGGTCTCTTCCCAGGTACATTGTATCTGGGTTCTCTCCTCCACCAACAAAAACTGGACGCCACCAGATAACTGAAAAATTGTTGAGTGTGGCGGAAAGCAATAAATAATCAATCAATCAATTAAATGCATGTTTGCTCTTGATATAAAAGACATTTATGAGAATGCAGATCATAAATTCTCTGTAACTAAAAGCAATCAACCGGAACAATACCTCACTGTAAGCACACTTTGTTCGAGGACAAGAATTATCACTAAAAAAATCATGCTGAGCAAAAATTGCTGCGTTTGCCTTTCAAGAACATCAATGGGAAACAATACTGTTGTGGGAGAGATACTGCAGAGTATATGCAGTTCATTCAAATGTGTGCATGAACGACATTCTATGCCCAAAATGCAGGAGGAAGGTTTACAGATTAGAAAAGAGTGGAGTTGGATCAGTTAAGATTTTATGTCCCGCTGTCATTATCCAGACATCAGGTAAGGACCCTCATACAAAGGATCTATCTGTAAATACTGAGGGGGGGGGTTCAGATGAATACACAGTTGGTGTTAAATATATCAAAATTACATTTAACAATTGTGTACCTTGAAGACAATACTGTATACCCTGATCAGCTTTTTAAGCTGTGGGGCTACATTTCAATAATGACAGTTAATTTCTTGAATTTCATTTTCATAATATGTATTTCTTACAACAATGACTTTTTAAAATATTATTTCCAAAGAAATGAGTTGTAATTAAACGCATATGAAGTAATTGCATTGTTAAAGGTAAACTGAGAAATACGAAATGAAATTTCAAGATAAGGAACTAAAAATGCGTCCATAATTCATGCTGCTCAGATAACGACTGTGAAATGGTTTCTCCTATCTACACAAGTTACGTGTATTGACTAGAACTAACCTGATGCACAAGAAACAAATAACTACACGCATGTGGCCTAAAGCCATCGACCGGAACGGAAATCAATAAGCTTTTGTAAAGACTGAATCTAGTACTACCCCTATAGGTCAACGATACATTTACATAGAAGTGTTCCTTTCTCTGGTGTAGCATTCCTCCTAAAACACTGTACTGTACTCAAAGAAAGTAGCCGCCACTTGTTACCTGGCGACTCACACTTTCATCTATTTGGCGGTCGACAAATTATTATCTGGCAACAGCCGATTGATTTATTCAATAGCTCCCAGCTTGTTCGGTCAATTTTCCTAAATTGTGGTACCAACGCGCTTTCGTGAACTTCCATTATATATATTTATTGTCAAAAAGAGTGAGTTCTGTAATTTTTACTGAATCTAGTTACATCAATTTTCGTGATTCGCTAATGCGCTTTCATTTGCTGACAATTTCATCCAACTAACGTTTCCCGGGATACAGCTAGCCTAGAAAAAGAGATGGTCAAAACAAAGCCGTATGAATAAATTGAGTTTACCACATTTAAATTTTGCATAAAATTGAAAAAAAAATATATATGTTCATAAACATACATACAAATACACATACATAAATTCTAAGAATAACCCTTCAAAGCTCGAAAGCTTATTTCCAGTGGAGTCCTTTGATACACGGGTGTTGGTGCGGGGGGGGGGGGGGGCGCTTTTTGTGGGAGGAAACCGGAGTAAACCCACGTGTCCGAGCGGGCAACCACCATACCTCTCACATATAACTACTGCCGATCAAGGGGATCTAACTTGGGGTCGCAGAGGTGAGACGCGAGAGCGCTACCTCTGCGTAACCCAGACACCCAAATATCACAACCCATCCTCGAACCCAGTTTAAGCTGATGCAATACCCATGTAGTTAGCTGTCATACTTACTGGATTTCGCATACAAAGTTGGCGCTTTTCTCACAATCTTGTGCCACCCAAGCGTACTGGTTATGAGGGTCTAAAGCCAGACAGTGGTGAGTCAGAGGTTGTCCCCCGGCCCAATTAGTGAACCCCAGCGTCCCATCCTTACCCCACAGCCATGTCCCGGGGGTCTGGAAGTCTGTCCCCGCTGTCCAGTATTTCAGTGGGGAACCGTTGCCAGATAGTGAATCTGTATAAGGAAACAAACAAACAAAAAGAAGAAAAAAACTAAACAAAACTTACGAATTGGTGATGGTTCACAGCTAGATTTGTCACCTAAATTACTATTAAACTTCTTTACCCTCCCCCTCCTCTTTCGCCTTAATCTTTACCAGAAGGAGAGGGGAGCTTGCCTATAGAACGTAATAGCAATAATACTCTAGCACCTCCGCTGGATACATTGCAGAGTGGTTCATATGTTTTTTTAAAACACTGTTTACCATAAATTCATACCACTGTCGCGGTCAGATGGGTTCGATAGCCAGTAGCCAGATAGTTCAGTTGGTAGAGCACCCAACTAGAGATTTAGGAGGCCTGGGTTCGAATCCAGGCCTGGTCCGCTGCATTTCCACCTTTTGTTATATATATATATATATGGTGTTGTTAACCGACAGGTGAAAATGCATGCCAAGGGACAAAGATCTTGGGTTGATGTCATCAAAGTGTGAAGACACTTAAGGAGGGAGGAATGTGGCGGATAAGAATCATATCTCCAAGTGGTTTGGTCCTTGAAATTGCCCAGACAACCTGATGATACATCACGACACATCATAGATGGTCAGAACAGATTGTGTCTTTAAGTGTCAATGACTGATGCAAAGTTTTTCTGTACCAAAGATATGACATTGACAAGATTTTTGTATGACCTCGTCTAAATGATCTTGGACCATATATGCTGAATCAGGACGCATTATCATGTCAGAAGCAATATTTGTGTCTTTACACCTTGCCTTTCTTCGGTGTAAAGATGCCTCATATGATTTAGACAAGAATTAAATGTGTTATCTCCAAGTGACCTTGATATTGTTCTTATGACCTTGGAATGCGACCAGAACACACTTACAACACTTAACAACTTTTGTGTGAAGTGTGACCCTCTACAATGTTTCTACTATAATTAAAAGATCTACGCATTAATTATTCTGTATATGTGATTTTTATTCCGGTAACCTTGACACTTTGGCTTGACATGCCATAAATCACCTCTGTTTTGTGTATGGATGTTTTATCTCTCAATATTGTACTGGAAGAATGTGCATAAAAGTCACTACACGTGAATTTAAAATATAGCTCTTGCATGGGTCTGAGGATTTTGATATTTGTGATAGACATTAGTGAGAAACATATTTCTATATGACTCAGAGTATGACCAGATGATAGACAATTGTCAAATTAAATGCCAAAGAATCACAGACTATATAAATTTGGAAATAAGAGAAAATACTCCCTACACCGTACTTTTACATGGTACGGGTGACTTACGATTGATGCTAAGCGCTGTCAGTTCTTTTTTTATGAGTTCGTTTTCTGTAGATGATTCGATGATCAGAAGTTTGGCTCCCAAAAAATCGCACACCGACTAAATAATGATATCAATAAGAATACTGATATCAATAAGACCAAGTAATGATATCAATATTAGACAGAATAATGATATTAATAAGACCAAGTAATGATATCAATATTAGATTGAATAATGATGTCAACAAGACTGAATATCAATAAGACTTAAAATGAAATCAACAGGAAGAATGATATCAACAAATGAATAATGATATCAATAAGACTTAATAATGATATTAATAGGATTGAGTAATGATATCAATAAGCTGAATAGTGATATCAATAGGATTGAGTACTGATATCAATAAGCTGAATAGTGATATCAATAGGATTGAGTACTGATATCAATAAGCTGAATAGTGATATCAATAGGATTGAGTACTGATATCAATAAGCTGAATAGTGATATCAATAGGATTGAGTACTGATATCAATAAGCTGAATAGTGATATCAATAGGATTGAGTACTGATATCAATAAGATTGATTAATGATATTCCAAAGACTAAATAATGATATCAACATGACTAAATAATGATATTAATAAGAAAGAAGTTAAATTTCTTCAGACAAGTTATACGATAACTCATAAGTAATTTTAAAATTCGTTTCTTCTGAAATAGCACTTTGCAATAATTACATATTCTATATGAATGTATAATTACTGTACAGGATGGGTCCATTCGCCCACATAGGGGTATTATCATCCGAGTAGGAAATTATCATTCATTTGGGAAATGTCGGTATAAAAATGACTCCATACAGGCGACATATATATTGAAAACACACCTACCCAATATTCCCGTATAGGGTATTAGAATTGGGTTGCGCTTTTGTACTGTGATACATGGTACTGTGATAGGTCGTATTTATAAACAAATTGTATGATGTGCAACTTAATACGAAATTAAATGCCATATTCTTGAAGAACTTATTTATTTTTGAATACTTTAATTTGACGATTATAAGAGAAATGCAACATAATATACTTCGAACGATGTAGCTGAAGTAAATAAAAATATATAGATTAAAAAAAAAAATAAAATGGCGAAATAGATTATATCTGTATTTCAAAGTTTTTCATTGCAAAATATATTAGACTGTAAATATTAAACATTATTATATGGTCGAATAATTTCGACCTCTCAGACTGGCTGAAATCCAACAAACTAGAAAAATATCATATTCGTCTGCATATGCCTTCGAGGTGAATACAACATTTGATTTTACCAACATAGGGAATTTAAAAATTCATGTAACTGGTTATCATTTTTGTGGTCGTCCAATGAAAAATCGTGTCTCTAAGGTCTTTCAACTAAGTCAATCAGAACATCGCTCGATCTTTTATGTCAAGTCGAGATAAAACTGCTACAGAAGAGGCCAAGCGATGCTCCGATAGTAGCACAGGCGCTCGACGTTTTTGATATTCATAATAAAAATAAATTGTCCTCTTGTAAACAAACTATTCACTTTTTTAAGATAATAAATATTTAAAACGTCGAGCGCCTGTGAATGGTAAATCTAGAAGATCAAGCAGGTAAATTAAACATGGCGAGATCTCATGCACCTAAAATGTAGATAGTGTGTATTGATTCATTATTTCTACAGGGTAAACATAGAGGGGTGGGGGGGGCATGTACATAAGATCTAATAATATTATACATCTTTGTACATAGTCCCCTCTACTCAGTGAAAAAAAAATGAATATAGAACCAATATCTTATCAATGATTTGTGATTTTCCTGCCTATCATCTTTATTTTTCGTTTTAAAATAGTCATTTTCTACTTTCTGTAAGCTGAGTGGGGGTACGTACACAAGAACCACAGTTCAGGTGCCTGTGGGCGATTTGCATTGTACAAATCCGTGGATAACGAAACAAAACACTCGTAAAGCTATGAATCTCGAAGTTGTTTAATGGAGAAAGGGCTCACTGCTCACAGAGCTATATTCAATATTTTACATCAACTTTGTCACATTTGACAATAAACAATTCATCAAATGTTATATTTATTACAATTGATTTAAATTTTACGGGAAATAGTTTAAAATCAAACTTGTCACCAATCATGTTTTCGTCGATTTTTGTTGAAAGTTTCAAATAAAATTAATGTGAATATTAAATCATTATATTATTTGGTCATATAATAAAACAATTATTGGCATATTTAGGTTATTAAGATAGATCAGATACCCTCTAAGTACAATACCGGTATTCACCTCGCCCTGTGCTCGGTGAATATTGTTCTTCTCGGTAAGGCTTAATTAAAGCATCGTATTGACCTAAAAATGTCAATAATTGTACAATATAAAATAGGAGGCGATATATTAAAGTATACTGCATTACCCGGGCACCTGCCCACGGTTGCGTCATTGACCTCATAAGGTAACAGGAGTCGCCAGCGTGGATCCATCCTGCTCTACAAGAGGTAGGTCTCTCCGCATCTGAAAGAAACCTTAGAATGTGTTCAGTCTCATCGAATTAACTAGATGTGTTATAGATGAAACGCCAATTTCTATAGAATCACATGCATGGTCATGTAGAAACTTGTACTCACTTGAATCCAGAGAAGAGAAAATGAAATAAAAATAATAAAAAAAAAAAAAAAGAAGTGCCAACAAGGCAACAATTTTACAAGGTATGGTGGCTGATTTATGCCATTTTACAATTTGAACGTTATTTCGAGGCGAAAAGACGACAAATCGAAAAGACGACAAAACGATAATTAGTGACTTTTGGAACTGAAATAAAGAAAAGACGACCAAACGAAAAGGTCGACAACAAAATACATGCAAAGGGGCGACCCCCCCCCCCCCCAAAAAAAAACCCCTTAACGACCTGTTTTGTTGTCTTTTGGAGTTTTGTCGTCTCTTCGTTATTTCTAAGTGGAAAGACCACAAAATGATAACGAGAAATCGTTTTGCAAATTATATACTTGATTTGAACATATTTTATTGCATAATACATACAAATGGATTGGATACAAGTTCTAACAACTTATTAATCCTCTGCAATACACTTTATACAATACATTAATTAAATTAGAAGACTGCCATAATACAAAGTTATAAATGATAGACGAAAAGTAATACAA
Source organism: Ostrea denselamellosa (assembly GCA_024699665.1). Taxonomy (NCBI): domain Eukaryota; kingdom Metazoa; phylum Mollusca; class Bivalvia; order Ostreida; family Ostreidae; genus Ostrea; species Ostrea denselamellosa. Next base: position 17,910,223 of record JAMZEH010000055.1, read on the forward strand.
ATGTACAAGAATCCCTAATGTACTTTTGATCAGAGAAAAATATTTTCATGTTCAATTCATCCGGTAGTGTGTTATTTCCCCAGTGAGTATCGATTATATTGAGTTTATCAATTTGTAGGAACTCGTTTTAGAGATTGTTTCTCGCACGACTGTATAATTTACATGGAAAAAAAAAACAACAAAAAAAAACAAAACAAAAAACAACAAACAAACAAAAAAAAAAAAACAACAACAACAAAAAACAAAAGTCAGCTACCCTCTACTGAATCACAAGAACAAAACGGAAAATCTATTATGTTTCTTGGAAACAAGTCGTTCTTCAGTATGCAGTTATGTCTTAATTTAGTATGAATAATATCTATATAACGCTTTCCGAAAGAAAAATATGAAGGTGGTTTAGAAGGTCTTTCATTTATAAAATTTCAAAATTCATTTATAAAATTTTAAAACCTTTTAATTGAAGTTGTCCTTTTTAAAACGGTGTTTAGCGAGTAAAAAGGCACTCTGGAATAAAAACTTTCAATTTTTTTTTCGTTAAATACATTTAAAAAAAAAAAATAGAGATGTACTACCTAGATTTTGTTCACGAAGGGAGATAGGCTCAATTAAGACAAATGTCTAATATTCAATATTTTACAACTGATCCTGCATCAAAAGTAGGCAATACACACACACACACACACACACACACACACACACACACACACACATATATATATATATATATATATATATATACTTGAAGAATTGAAGAGACTAGTCGAGTATATACTCAATCCGCTTTGTGATATTTTTATCATACTACTGCTAGTAGATTTTCTACACTTATTTGTGGATTATATATATATATATATATATATATATATATATATATATATATATCTGTGTGTGTGTGTGTCTGTCTGTGTATCTCCACGCTTGAACGAAGAACCCTTTTCATAAGGGCTTGAATACCCAGTTGATGTCATAATGGACTTTCTAGAAGTAATTTGAGTGGAGATGTAAATATCGAAAAGAGTTAACAATCATGAGTCTTGCTTGACATCGTCATCGTCATTCAGTTGAAGAGAGCAATACTTCAATTACTGCGCTCATTAAGTGAATTGATGCGCGCATTAATTGAATTATTGCTCTCTTCAATTGAATTGTAGCGCGCATAAAATCAATTGTTGTATCATCAATTCATTTGAAGAGAACAACAATACATTGATAGCACGCATCAATTCTGCAAAATGATTAATTCTATCATCAATTCAATTAATGCGCACAATAATTCAGAATTGAAAATACCATTAATTATCTGAAGAGATCTTATCTGAATTCTTGCGTGTATCAAATGAATTGATGATATCTTCGAATAAATAGAGATATCTTCAATTGTTTGAGTTGATATTAATTTGTCTCTCCATAGTATCGACAGTTGTTGAATTGCCTCCGAGACATCATTTCGACGTTAATATGGTTTTGTGAACATGTAAACAAAGAATTTGGGGCATTCGAATTTTGTGGCCATTCGAGCAGAAGCGGAATCCTCTCTACATATGAAAGAAACCGTACTTAGATATGCGTTCAGTATAGGAATGAATTTTATTTCGTTGGAACGAATTCGTAAAAAAATATATCTTCCACCTATCCTACACCAGCCTGTTGTACAAATTTCTAGCTATTATCATGTACATTTATACTTACGTGATTCTAGAACAGAGAAAATGAGACACAAGCAAGAAAGTACCAACATGGCGACAGGTTATCATTCAGTGATAAGAGGTGGAATATTCCCATTAAAGTCGTAGTACTTGCGGTCATGTGAACTGTGAGAGAGAGAGAGAAAGAGAGAGAGAGATTACAGAAGGTTCAACGGATAACTTGAAAATGATTTGGTACAACTTTCTATGCAATATCCAGTTTGGGAGAAGACAGTCTAGTGTTCATTAAATTTGAAGGGCATTTGAGCTAAAAATTTGTATTTTGAAAAGAACAGCTTTCATGGGCGTATTTCGTAAAAAAAAAATATATATATATAAAATAATTTAATATGCTTTTAATGAAGTTAATTTCTCTAATAGAGAACATCAACTCGATGAATGAAAAAAGAATGTCTCTGTATTGTAACGTGTAATCTAAGGGTTCTTTTTCAATGAATAAAAGGGTTTCATAAACTTACATAATAATAAATATACATGTAATTTTCCTCGGGCTCCACTTGGGCCAATAATTAAGCACAGGGAATCACTATTGTGTACAACGATTATTCCTGATTTAATGAGATACTTGTTCCGGGTTTTGGTTTTCTTAAATATTTTCATGTGACCCACAAGTTGAGATTCTATTCTACATGGTAATATAAAGATGGCTAGGCACCTTTGCACCTGGTTCCAAAACCGTTCTTATTGTTCTGTGAGTCTCGGTGCCTCACCTTTATTCGGAATTACTACATCTTGTCTCTCACCACAATACCCTGGTTTATCTTTCACTAGGGGCTTGTATTTCGATCCTAACCTTTCGATTCATATTCACTATTACTTCTTCAATGAAAAACCGAAGATAACAAACAGTAGTCAGTCTCATAAATCCCACATGGAATACAAATCAGAGAGTTGGGCAAATACGGACCCCCAGATATACTTGAGGTGGGATCAGGTGTCTAGGAGGTGTAAGCATCCTCTGTCAACCGGTCATACCCGTCGTGAGTCCTACATCTTGATCAGGTAAACGGAGTAATCCGTAGTCAGAATCAGTGTGCCAAGAACGGCATAACAATTGGTATGAAACACTTCAGACAACATTTGACTCAATGAAAGGTTCTATGCATAAACTTTATATCTTTATAACGACCATAGAATTTTCGAAATGCTGACTTTAAACGAGACTGTTGAAACCCCTATAAAATCAGATTGTTTGTCAGTAACCTGCCTCGATTTAAAAAATGGTCATACACAGAACAAGCTCTTGCGTATCAAATCACATAAGAGATATAAACAACATATGGAATATTGTTACATAAAAATGGGAAGTTGACGATAGAGAAGCTGAAACCATCCCGTTTGTCATAAAATTGAGTTGTTAGTCTGCCGTTAACATCTATTTTCAATAAAATATCAAAGTACTAAGCAGAATGTGGAGGACTCTGTTATGGCTTTTATTCTAGTTCATTGTGATATATCAAATCGACATAAGGTTGATTGATTGTTGTTGTCCGTCACACTCAACTATTTTTCAGTTATCTGGTGGCATCCAGTTTTTATTGGTGGAAGAGAGAACCCAGATACAATGTACCCGGAAAGAGACCACCGACCTTACGAAAATAAACTGGCAAACTTTCTCACATATATCGGCGCGAGCGAGAATCTAACCCGCTCTGACTAGAGGTGAGAGGCCTTGTGATTTTGAGCGTGATGCTCTAACCACTCGGTCACGGAGGCTCCCGAATCGACATGTGAATAAAAATGATTATTGTTAATAGAGAAAACGTCGTAAATATATCTAAATATCGAGCTGAAGGAAACAACATGAGATGTTTTCTTCTCTTGTAGAAGCTTCTGAATAAATTCTGCCTCATAAGAATATCGAAGAGGTTATCTATCATAGAAGCACAATTCATGTCCATGGGAATTCCAACAAACTTTTGGAAGACCCGATCACCAAAAACTAGAACGATATTGTCAATAAGGAACTCCAGTACCTCTTTAATTTCAACTTCAGAGTACTTGTGAGTGGAATCAGAGTGTTGTTTAACAAAATAATTATTTTGATGATTGTTTACTAGATATGAATATTTCCTTTTCAATTTTTGTTGAAGAAGCATCTGTCTGTGATGTCAAAAAGTCTAGTCTTTAATTTATCGTGAGGAATGGTAGTGTAAAGTGTTGAAAAGTCATACGTTTTGGTGCTTTTGATGTGGGAAAATTTTTGCGATTTCAAATTTACTGAAAGTTCTTTTGATTGTTTTAGAATCCACATTCGATTTTTCACTCCACTTCTGGCACAATACGTTTGAAACTTCTTTTTGACAGCAGTTAATACGAGGGCGAGTCAACAAGTAACTAGCCTAACTTATTAATATATCATGTAAAATGCCTAATGCGTGCGCTATTTCTTTGACCTGAATTCGCCTATCAGAGTATACGGGATCCCGAACTTTGTTACACAATTCTTCGTCGGTGGCATCCAGTGGGCGTCCAGACCTGGCTTCATCGGCTAAAGACGTTCTATCGCGTTTGAATGCCCCTAACCAGAATTTAACCTGAACATAAGATGGTGCAGAAGACACATAAACATCGGCTAACTTGTATTTCCTTATTAAATACAAGTACCGAATTACATTATTAGACATTTCACATAGGAGCGTTTCAACAATCTTATGTGATCGCTTAGGTTTGCGGAAGCTAACAGCTCGTTGGGCCCCAAATCCTCTAGCGATGAGCAAGTGATTGTAGATGAGATTGTAGATGAGACTTGGGTTCATTATTATGAGACAGAGAATAAAGCTGAGAGTCGTCAGCTGTGGATAGGCCGGAGTCCTCGAGGCCAAAAAAGTTCAAGACGCAAACGTCTGCTGGCAAGATGATGGCCGTAATATTTTAGGACGCAAAAGGCGTTATTTTGTTGGACTTTTTACCCAAGAAATATACGGTAACTGGATTATACTATGCAAACTTGCTAGACCAACTGAGAACCGCCATCCGTGAAAAACGCCGAGGTAAACTCTCTAAGTGTGTTTTGCTGCAACAGGAAAACGCGAGAGTCCACACTTGCAAAGTTGCAATGGATGCTGTAGAGCAAAAAGGGTATGAATTAATACAACATCCTGCCTATTCGCCTGACTTAGCTCCTAGCGACTTCTTCCTATTCCCAAACTTGAAAACGGATATCCATGGACGTAATTTCCGGTTTGATGAAGAAGTCGTGGCGGCAGTTGAGAAGTGGGTCAATGGAAATGACCCTGACTTTTTCAGTTCTGGGCTAATGGCACTTGAACACCGTTGGTTTAAGTGCATCACACTAGAGGGCAATTGCATTGAAAAAGAAGAGGTGGATTTCAACCGGAAATAAGTTACGCTGGTTACTTATTGACTCGCCCTCGTAGCAAAGGACTATACACATACAAAGAGGGCTAAACAGAATCTCGGACTATTCCATTAGTCCAAGTCACAACAGTGTTTGGAATGTATAGGCCCATTGTATCGTTCATTACTCATTACAGTATGAGCTACAATGACTTGAGTATCGGCACATTTCGTTGCGTCCAATGTGTTTGGACTCAACAAGAGCGCGTTTGGATTCAACCACAAGCACCAAATTCGCGTAAAAAAATTGACCCCTAGAATATATGACCGTACTAGTATATATAATTTACTAGGAGTAAAAAAAATTCAGTGGAGTTTGGTGCCTTTAGATTAAGTAGGAACATATTCGGATTCAATTAGAACAAATTCAGACGTGTTCATTTGGAGACAATTCAGATGTGTTCATTTAAAGACAATTCGGACGTGTTCGTTTAAAGACAATTTAGACGTGTTAATTTAGAGACAATTCATGCGTGTTCATGTAGAACGCTTTCAAATTCAGTTAGCTTGCACATGTAATGTGCGAACATCATTTAGAGTATGCAGCTTTTAATTCCGTGCATGTCCCACCTGAATTTAATGTTTCTGTGTAACACTGTAATACAACTGAATCAATAAGATGGACAACCAAATCAAACAGCAAATATATTTTTGTGGGACAGGAAATATTGCCCTCGTATACTACCCCAGAATAACGTGTTAGGGTTATAACATTTTCTGGTAAAATTTACATCCATGTATAACTATAAAATCATCGCTTTTTAATTTTAAAAAGTTGTGCTGCGGAGATGGCGAGGTTCATCTGGAACACAGCGTTGTTTCAACGTTGATTAAACGTAATTGTAGCTGAAATATTCAACAACCATACTTCATGATTGATATCTTTGTAACGTTGAAATTACGGCAGTTTTTCCACGTTGAAAGTAAAGTACTATTCAATCAATATGTTGATAGTGGCCATCATTGGGAAGAATCCGGATAAGAATTGCATAACCGTTTGATTATTATGGCGAAGTGCTAAATATCCAGTTATGATATAGATGTAAATAATGCAATCCCTAGATAACCCCCAAAAATTCAATTCTGTGTTATCAGGAAAATATATTTTAATGAGACATACCGGTTAATGACATTATAGAGGTTGTAAATCAGGATTAATCTTTTGTAGAATAAATACATATACGTGTGCATTATTTATGATTTTATGTACATGTATGTTATAAATTAAATATTGTTACATGTGTGCATAATGTTTTTATAACAATGATTGAAAATAGATATAATTGGACAGCTGTATATTTGTTATGAAGTCACCATCATCCATGGAACCACGATCTTCATGAAAGAAAACTCATTCTAGAGAATCTCATGTTAAATTAAAGATGGAAAATCATGGACGGAACAAACTTTGAATAATAAAATTTATAAGCAACTAACTGAAGTCGTTGCGCGGTAAAGCTGACTAAGCTTGGGAGGTCCGCTTCCGGCCAAAAAATGAGGCCAGCCATATTTCCCTATCTTCAGTCAATAATCTTTTCATTACATTCTTTTCCCTCAAATTCTAATCAATGGTAATTTTAGAAACGCGTTTATGTTTTCGCTAGCAGATTAAGTGTTTACATCCATTAATGTTGTAAACAGACTGAGTTCTATATAACCGGCAATACACGGATGATTTTGACACATGAAGAAGATCTGAATTTATGGTACTTCACCTATTGGTGACGTATCAATATGAGTGAAAAATTCTTCAACAAAAATAGATGCGGTCAACATAAGCACTATTCTTCGTCATAAAAAAGTTCAGTCTTGTATTCCAGCATATTTCAAGTTCAAGACTACACCCTGTATTTCCTACAAATATACTTCTACTATTGCGTCCAAACTCCTTAATTACAAACAAAATCTTCTACACCAGTACATAATCCACTTACGTTTTCTTGTTCTTTGTTCTCTATAAGTTATAGTCGGAAGGCCTCCGTGGCCGAGTGGTTAGAGCATTGCGCTCCAAATCACAAGGCCTCTCACCTCTACTCGGCGCGGGTTCGATTCTTGCTCGCACCGATATAAGTGAGAAAGTTTGCCAGTTTACTTTCGGAAGGTCGGTGGTCTCTTCCAGGGTATATTGTATCTGGGTTATCTTTTCCACCAATAAAAACTGGACGCCACCAGATAACTGCAAAATTTTTTAGCGTGATGGAAAACAACAATCAATCAACTATAATCCAGCTGGACATGTTGAAGTTGATACGACCTGCAATCACTTATTTGTAAAGGTCCTAAATTCAGAGAACCTCGGTCTTTCATTTGGCGTCAGTACTTAGAGTTCTATTATGAATTCTGTTGAAGATTATGCCAGACAGTGGGCTAAATATGATACCTTGTCAGAATGGCTAAAATGTATCAGAGGAAGCTTAAAATCACGTATTAATCACATCACAACAAATGTGTGTATCATCTATCCTGTATTTAGTAAACCAGAAGTGATAAAAGATCTTGATAGGTTACACGAGGAATATGTTTTATTTTCAGTTGACAAAGCTTGTAACAACATTGTTTGTTTGGGAGGGTCATTATTACAACTGTATTTTAAACGAACTTGGCATTAATTCCACATTTGGTAACCCAACTTATACCCCAATTTCCTTTTCAAAAGCTGAAATTCTTCATAATCATGCTTCAGTTTTAAAAACATTTTAAAATATCTCAGTTGATATGACGGAATGAATATGAGTTACCGTACTTATACTGAATTCTTAAACTTCACAAATATCCCTACAAACATAAATACATTGCTGGATCCAGTAATGACTAAATATTATTCCAAGCCCCAATTATTGCTTCTTACGAATATATTATTGCTGTGAAGGAAAAATTTCAAACGTTGTGCCACAACATATGCCGGAAATGGTGTGAATCAAATGCGAATTCTACAAAATTCTAAAGAACATTTAGTAAATTTGAAATCACAATTTTTTCTTTCAAATCAATATCAAAACGTATGGCTTTTCGACACTTCACACGACTATTCGTATTTGACATTATAGACAGTTGTTTCTTCAATAAAAATAGAAATCTAGTGATCAGTCATTCAAAAACTTACTTTGTTAAACACCACTCTGATTCTACGCGTAAGATATTAAAAAGATGCTGGATCGAGTCATTGACAATATCTCCGTAGTCTTTGGTGATCAGCTCACAGTCTGTTGGAATCCCTACGGACAAGAATTGTGCTGCTTTATTAGCTGACCAGTTTTGATATTCTTACGAGGCAGAGTTTATTCAAAAGTTTCTACATGAGAAGAAAAAATCTCAAGATTCCTGTGGCCCTCAACTCGACATTTATAGATTTCGACGACGTTTTATCTATTAATAATAATAATGTTCATTCAAGTGTCAGTTTGATGTATTCCAATGAAGTTGAAATAAAAGGCACCACAGAGTCTTGCACTTCTGTTTCATACTTCGATATTTTATTGAACAACTAACAACTCAACTTCCCATATTTATGTAGCAATATTCCATTATCACCTGCATATGTTGTTTATGTCTCTCAACTGATTCACCGACCGCGGTAGCTCAGTGGTTAGAGCGTTCGCTTCGTAACCGGAAGGTCGTGAGTTTGAGCCCCGCTCGTACCATGGCCGCGTCAAACCTATGACGAAAAATGGGTAGTGATTGCTCCTTCGCCAAACGCTCGGCATTTAGAAGTGAGAATCGCGGGTCTTTCGGATATGACCTTAAAAAATGGAGGTCCCGTGTCAAGGTAGGCGTTGGCACGTTAAAGAACCCTCACTGCTACGGCCCTGAGCGCTAAGCAGAGGTCTAAATTGGTGGTGACGTCTCAATATGAGTGAAAAATTCTCGACGTAAAACAAACAAACAAACAATCAATTAATCAATCTCAACTGATTCGATACACAAGAGCTTGTTCTGTGAATGATCAATTTATAAATCGAGGAAAGTTACTGACAAACAAGTTGATGCTACCGGGATATCAACAACAATCTCGAATGAAGTCAGCATTTCGCAAATTCTATGGTCGTTATAACGTTTTATTTGCAAATACAACCTATCACCGAGTCAAATTCTGTCTGACGTGTTTCATACCAATTACTGGACCGTTCTTTACACACCGATTTTGACTACGGATAACGTCGTTTACCTTGTCAAGATATAGTGCTCACGGCGGGTGTGACTGGTCGACAAGCGATGCTTACTCCTCCTAGGAACCTTATCTCACCTCCAGTATGTCCAGGGGTCCGTGTCTTCCCTGCTCTTATTTTTTAATCCTTTATTGGAGTTATGAGATTGATCACCATTTGTTATAAATATCCGTATTGGGTGAAGCAAAGCTGAGTCCCAATACAGATTTTCATTTCACATACTTGATGACTCCGTAAATCCCAAATTGACTGTGTATAGAGTTATTCTTCTGTTCAATGGTCTTTACCATTACGTTCAGATTTTAGTAACATCTTTCATAAATTTATATAATTGAATTGTCAAACTGAACATCATATATACATGTGTTACTTTGAACATGACAAATCATAATATCAAAAACGTCTCAGATGAAAACATATGAACAATTAAGAATTTAGAATAAAAACAATCGTATCAATCATTTTAAACAGAATGCGGGAATAATAGTATATATATAGTACGCCACCCATGCGTGACGTCATTAGTGCCGCACTATTACACTGTTGTGTATTGAATATTTTGGTATGCAACATGTTTTTTATTAATTTATTTGTTATATCCAATCATATATCTCCAAAGTCTGAAGAGGGATAATGCTGGCTATAACGGCACAGTAAAAGCCCAGATACTCTCTATATAGAATCTACTAGGAAATTATCAAAATATGTAATAAACATGTTTTATCTACACAGAAAATATCAAAATATGCAATAAACATGTTTCATATAAGGAAAATATCAAAATATGTAATAAACATGTTTTATCTACAGGGAAAAAACATCAAAATATATAATCTATAGACATGTTTTATCTAAGGAAAAACACCAAAATATACAGTAAACATATTTTATCTACAGAAAAAAAAAATCAAAATATATTATAAACATGTTTAATTTATGGAGAATAAACATGTTTTATCGCTCTACATCACAGATGCTTTTATTTTGCTTAATTATATACATAGTATATACATACAACATGTGATATACATTACACACATATCAAAATCACTCGACAAACAATTGTCAATAATGCATCGTATTTGTAGTCATCAGGAAACGTGGTTTCACTGGCAACAAACATTTAAAAGGAAATACAGTTGTATCCAATTTCATGGGTTGATGCAACAATGAAACGACAGAAAATTGGTATTTGAAATATGAAAAATGGCGAAACCAGATTAATATGTAAAGAAGTGTACGGTGTATAAATTATGGGATGGGTTGCTTGTGGTGAGCATGAAGTCTCGTTTGAATGTCACAGCATTGGGTCACGGGAAGTTGGCGGGGGCCTAGCTCTGCCCTTCCACGGTCGGTAAATAAAATAAGCCATGAACAGATAGCTAACGAGAAGAAACAGTGACACCCCAACAGTCAATCCTGTTAAATGTAGATAGAACAATACTGATCACATTAATAAGAAATCTGACGTTTCTCAGCTTTTCCAGTTGACTGTAGGATAATCTACATTTTTACATGAGATACTTGGAAAGGCACGTTAGATTCAAGTGAAGTAATATAATTATAAATTTGCTGTAATCTGACATGGAATGAAATATTACTTAGAGAGAGAGAGAGAGAGAGAGAGAGAGAGAGAGAGAGAGAGAGAGAGAGAGAGAGAGAGAATCTTAATCTTACCTATATCCTGCTCTTTTAATATAGTGGCGATGTCCGATCTTGAGTTTGTCATCTTACACGAGATATACGCCCCCTTGTTCGTTTTTTCTTCCGGATTTATAATTTCTGAAAAATGTATATGTACAAAATAAAAGCATATATGTATGATATCGTGATATGTTATCAAACAATCACAAAGGAGAGCTTTCAGGAAATATAGACATCATTGTACACATAAAAATAATTCGGATATTGGAGTTCTGTCCAAAATGGTTTTATGACAGTAAATAAATAAACATGGCGGCGCCCTTCACACAAATCATGTCAGCCCGAATTTGTCGAGTGTGTTTGAGATTTCAGCATACAAAGGGACAGCTACAGGTTTGCAGATTTACAGAGCTAAATATGGTATTTTAGTAGCAAAGCTAAGTGACCATGAACTAAATACCGAGATCGTGTTTAATCAGCAATCCTCTGTATCAGTTCTACCTTTACCATGAAACATGATTTTGTGTCACACTAGATCACTAGATAACTTCTACACACAAGTACTTTATAAACGATGTACTATACGAGCTACATGCATTCTTGCACAATTGTTTTAATGTATAGTAAATTAAATGGTTATATATAATAATCGTGGTTTAATTATGGAATTTTCATCGCATCAAAACTGTGTAGTATGGTAGTGTGTATGGGTCTGTGTGTGTGTGTGTGTGTTTGGTATAATATATCGATTGATATGTTGCAGTCTGCAAAATTTTTTTTTTTTTTTAAATAATATGAATGAAAGCCTTCTATTATTAGGCATTGTATTAACCAGAATGTGATCATGAGTCTGCTGTGGTTGGATACACAAGTGAACTTCTTGTAAGTGGTTGGATCAAAGGGTCTGATTTTAATCAGATTGATGCATGCAGTGTTTGAAATTGACTCTTGTCCGTTACACTGAGACAAAAAAATATTTGAGAAGATTTGTAACTAATAAATATGTTCTTCATCTTTCTTTCTGATAAAAATAATGCCTGATATGCTACACCATGAACACTGACCGTATTTCCCCTTCCTCACATAGAAATTGCTTCCTACATACCATACAATGTGTATAGTAACCTGATGTATATGATAGTAAGGAGATTGTTTAGCAGTAGCTAGATATCTTTGCAGGTAAGACGCAGTGAACATAAAACAGTCAGTGGAATTCAAAATGACTTCATGTCAAAAGAGGAGACCTTTGAGGAAGATGCATTCAGTGAATTGTCAAGACATTTCTTGGAAATACGGGATAATGACACTAAGCTAGATAATCAGATCATTTTGGGTTCCCCCCAGCCATTCCCATACCAGGCCAGGGCAGACCCTGCTGCAATGCAGAGAATACCAGTCACAGAAAGAGGCTTCAAATTTAAAAAACACCCAGGGGTCATAAGGTCAAGAAATGTCATCGAAATCCCCAAGATGATGGAGAAGACACTGGATATAATATATAGAGGTACAACAAAAATATCAGTTTAGTGAGGTATATGAAGTATCAGATATTCTTATGATATTTTATTGTTTATGTAAACATACAGGATAAGTAGGGATTAATTCACTGATAATTAGTGAGGAATTTAGTTTAGCTTCCATTCAGATCCTTATTGTTGTATTTAAAATAGAGCTGTTCTAATTATCAAAGTAACGTCCTTAACTGGCTACCAATTATTGCCGATAATACCATTTCTCCTTAAACTGGATGAGATACTCATTGTAGATTCCTCTGACTAGTTCGTTTACATTTTAGTACTACATGTCTGGCAGCTGAATTAATTGAGTCCAGGGGGAATGGTTTCCAGATCATTGATTTATTTTTACCAATTGTTGATAGTGAGCTTTAATTATGAATTTGTGGGACACGTAGATATATATCTACATATCTACTGACCAGTGGGTGTGTTGGTTGATCATTTACCTGGACATTAGGCATAAGGGGTGATGCGTAGATTGGCATCCAATACATTCAGCCTGAATCCTACAAAAGAAAGCACAACAAATAACACAGTTAATTGAAAACATATGTATATTTACTATATAAGCAAGATTTTCTCTTATATTTATGATAGTAATTGCATATTGTAATGAGAATTGTTATTCTTTCTAGACTCTGCTTGTACAACTCTGAATGAGGATGGAATGAAGCTGAACAAACAGCTGATGGCCCGAAAACTGCCAGAGACAGTCACAGCACTGACAACTAGAGCCAAAGAACTAGAACCCAAGATAATACAGAGGTTGTCAGTCAAACAACGGACAAAGTTAGAGGGTAGGTACAGATCTGACAACTGTAGTCAAAGAACTAGAACCCAAGGTCATACAGAAGTTGTCAGTCAAACAACGGACAAAATTAGAGGGTAGGTACAGATCTGACAACTGTAGTCAAAGAAGTGGAACCCAAGGTCATACAGAAGTTGTCAGTCAAACAACGGACAAAGTTAGAGAGTAGGTACAGATCTGACAACTGTAGTCAAAGAAGTGGAACCCAAGGTCATACAGAAGTTGTCAGTCAAACAACGGACAAAGTTAGAGGGTAGGTACAGATCTAACAACTGTAGCCAAAGAACTAGAACCCAAGGTCATCAAATGAAGCCAAAGTTAAAATGTCATATGGAATCTGAGTCCTGTGTAATTGTAAATAATCACATTGCAAGTTTAAAGAAATTCAGTATGACTGGATTATCTTGTGCAGGTTATGCGTACAGTATGGAGCATGTGAGTGACTTTAGCATGTAAAAGTGTTTGTTGTTTCGTTATGGATTTTCATCCAAGAATGTTGTACTGATTGTATCCTGACATTACTGTTGTTCAGTTAGGCCAAAAATAAAATATATGTGTTTCCAGGTACCTTAGTTTTTGTCAGCAAAATTCCTGACCTTAAGGTTTTTATTGATAATTTTTGGAAAGTTGAGGTAATCGGCATGTTTCTCTGAACTGTCTCTTCAATTATAATTACCATCATGGTGGCACACTTGCAATTGGTTGCAACAAGTTTGTTAGCTAAATAAATGCCAGCACCTTGTAGTGGATAAAAATGCAAAATCATCTTTTTGGATTTTGGTCTGCCAATGTTTTTTGTTTACCTGTACTGATGAGACGTTATTCGTCAAAATGGCCAAATACAGAAGGGAAATTTATCGAATTTAATACAGTTTTGGTAATATTATTTTTTATATATTTACTGTTGGCCTTGCTTATAATGCTAGTACATTAATGATCCATTTATATCCATTCTTTTGTCATCGTCTACTTTGTTATCGTGTATACAGTTGATTTTGTTTGAAAAATGATATGTACAATTCTTAATCAAATGGCATTAGGAATTCAATATGAAAAGCGCAGAAGCAGAAAAAATAACTTCATCAAAGGCATAAATCTTTTTATTGGAGCAAACATTGCTATACAACTGTTTTATTGTACATTGTACATCTACTATACCGTAGATCTTCAGTATACATGGAATATCCATTTTTCGAAACAAAAAAAATAAAACCAAAAAACACAACAACAAAGAAAAAAGAAAAGAAAAGAAAAAACACCCCAAAAAACAAAACAAAACAAAAAAAAAAAGTCTGCCCCAACTTAAAATCTCATGTAATAGGAAACATATATATTTTTTTCAGCATTAGATGATTGCAACTCTTACAATTATACATGAAATAAATACATGTATAATTTCTTTGTTTTCCTTACTTAGCATTAGTCATCAAAGATTCTCTGACTGAAGAAGATGAAAAGGAGCTGATGCAGATACGTTGGAACATTCTGGATAATATCAAACGAGAGTTACGACGAACCACTCACCACAACAAACCTATAACGTAAGTCATGATAGAACCACTCACCACAACAAACCTATAACGTAAGTCATGATAGAACCACTCACCACAACAAACTTATATTATGAGTCATGACAGAACCACTCACCACAACAAACCTATAATGTAAGTCATGATAGAACCACTCACCACAACAAACCTATTACATAAGTCATGACAGAACCACTCACCACAACAAACTTATATTATGAGTCATGACAGAACCACTCACCACAACAAACTTATATTATGAATCATGACAGAACCACTCACCACAACAAACCTATAACATAAATCATGACAGAACCACTCACCACAACTAACCTATAACATAATCATTACAAAACCACTCACCACAACAAACTTATAAAGTAAGACATCACAGATATCAAATGTGTAACTGAACTCAAAAGGATGCACTGCAACAGACCTTTTAACCTATGGTAGATATCAAAAAGGGAGTTAATATGATGAACGACTTACAACCACAGACATTTAAAGAAGTCACCCTAGATATCAAACAGAGAATTGTACTTAGTGACCCACTGAAATAGATCTTTAGGTAAGTCATTGCAGATATCAAAAGAGTGTACTATGAATAACTAGCTAGAACAAAAGTTGCTACAGTGTTTTTGTGTAAAATGATTATCATAGCAGATTTTTGTACATGTCAGATTAACACTAGGTCAATGCATGGAAGTATCTCAAATGATGAAATGAAAAATACAGTCTACTCTACTTACACTGAAGTCACTTATATTGAACGATCTGTTATATTGAAGTAGAAAGAAATCCCCAATAACATTGGATATAATAAATAATTCAGGTCAGTCCCCTGAATTGCAGTATATCTGAAGTTGACTGTATATCAAATTAACACTAGATACAATTCATAGAATGATTGAAAAGGAGGTATATGTAAATTAACATCAGTTAGATGCATTTAACATTAACGAATACCTGTCTATGATGTCCTATAATCAGAATACCTGTCTTTGATTTCCTATAATCAGAATACCTGTCTATGATGTCCTATAATCAGAATACCTGTCTTTGATTTCCTATAATCAGAATACCTGTCTATGATGTCCTATAATCAGAATACCCATCTATGATGTCCTATAATCAGAATACCTGTCTTTGATTTCCCATAATCTGAATACCTGTCTTTGATTTCCTATAATCAGAATACCTGTCTATGATGTCCTATAATCAGAATACCTGTCTTTGATTTCCCATAATCTGAATACCTGTCTTTGATTTCCTATAATTAGAATACCTGTGTATGATTTCCTATAATCAGAATACCTGTCTATGATTTCCTATAATCAGAATACCTGTCTATGATGTCCTATAATCAGAATACCTGTCTATGATCTCCTATAATCAGAATACCTGTCTATGATGTCCTATAATCAGAATACCTGTCTATGATGTCCTATAATCAGAATACCTGTCTTTGATGTCCTATAATCAGAATACCTGTCTATGATGTCCTATAATCAGAATACCTGTCTTTGATGTCCTATAATCAGAATACCTGTCTTTGATTTCCTATAATCAGAATACCTGTCTATGATGTCTTATAATCAGAATACCTGTCTATGATGTCCTATAATCAGAATACCTGTCTATGATGTCCAATAATCAGAATACCTGTCTTTGATGTCCTATAATCAGAGCTTACACAAAAACTGTTAACCTTGACCATAACGTTTGAATGATTAGTATTAGGGCTTTCATATTTCACAAGTGTATTACTTTGGATAAGACCTTCTTTTTGGTAGCAAAATTTTTTACCTTGTGACCTTGGACTTTAAACTACTTTGGAAAAACTTTAATATTAACCATCAATTTAGAATAGTTAGTGATAGGGCTTTCATATTTCACATGTGTATTCCTTATGACAAGACCTTTCTTTTGTTGTCAATTTTTTTTTTTTTTTTTTATGACCATGGAATTTGACATACTTTTGAAGAACTCTAGGCCAGAACTTTTGAATAGCTGGTGATAGGGCTTTCATATTTCACATGTGTATTTCTTGAGAGAAACCTTTTTTTTGGGGGGGGGGGGGGGGGGGTACCAGAATTACATGTACATTGCTGCCATACAGGGGTATCACTGTTTCACAAACACATCTTGTTATTGAAATACTATCAGTCAAAAGCTCAAATCAGCTTCAATTATGTACCACGATACTGACTTAAATAAAACTTGTTCTTTTGTAATACCGAATCCCACATTGTTGCTGCCATGTTGTGTAATGCTGTGTTTACAGATATGACTCGGAGTTTGCTCTGAAGTACACATATGCCAGGATGATTCCAAATTACAGCATTCTAAACCAATGCCTGACAGAGGTATGGATTCTCACAGAATCATGTCTTTGTCACAGAATGTTAGGTGCAGTGTAATTTGACTGATTTATAATATCAGTATGTTATGCAATAATGAAGTTGGTGGAATTCCTAGGAAAATTTTAGCATGACATGTTTTCTTAATGATATGATTATATAAAATTTATCCATGGATTCCAATTGTTTTCAAAATGATATGTTTTTATGCCCCCAGAATCTTCATTCTGGGGCATATAGTTTTTGACCTGTATGTCAGTGGCAAAATAACTATAACCTTGGTCATATCTTGTATACCATAAGAGGTAAAGCTTTCATATTTATTATGTATATTCCTTTTGGTAAGACCTTTCCATTGACACCAAAATCTTTGACCAGGTGACCTTTACATTGACCTTTCACCTAATTTTAGAAAAAATTAAATTATAAGCCATATCTTTCAAGTGGTAAGAGGTACTGCTTTTGTATATATCATGTGCATTTCTTGTAAGAGGTCTTTTTAAATGATACTAGATTTGTTAAGCTTGTGACATTGACCTTTGACCCATTTTTAAAAAATTTAAGAAAAAACCTTTAACCTTAGTCATATTTTTTACACCATAACTAACAGACATCTCATTTGTGGTATGTGTATTCCTTGTGGAAAGACCTTTCCATTGAGACCACAATCTTTGACCTGGTGATCTTTGCATTGGCTTTTGACCTACTTTCAGAGAATTTGAATATAAGCCATATCTTTCAAATCATAAGAGGGACTGCTTTTATATTTAGTATGTGTATTTCTTGCGAGAAGATCTTTCCAATGATTCCAGATATGTTGATTTTGATATTCACCATTTTGGAAATTTTCAAAAAATTTTAACTTTGGTCATATCTTGTGCAATGTAAAAGTTGGATGTTTCATATTTGGTATTTGTATTCCTTGTGGCAAGGCCTTTCCATTGACATCAAAATCTTTGACCAGGATACTTCAAAAATCTTATCGTTCCACTTTCTGTAATCCAGAAGCATCAGTGTTTCAAACACATCTTGTTTTAAAATCTGTTTTGCCTTGTGCAGGCATGGTTTGTTGTTCATTTGTTTATTGAATATAATTTCACTATGTGGAAGAGTAGAATTCCATGTTAATGTGATCAGATAAAGCTGGCCTGTTTGTATTTTGACCATTTTTTTTTTTGTGCAGATTAAGAAGCGAGATCCCAACTTTGTGCCAGAGACTGTGTTAAACATGGGGTCAGGAATTGGATCTGCCATATGGTAAGATGTCAAGGATTCTAGTGTATTAGGGTCAAGGTAATCAAAAGTTATTTCCCTTAATCCAATTTAGTTACAATTGATGTGAATTTTGTGGTGTATTTTGTAAGTTTTTAATTCAGTTCAGCCAAAGACTCAAGTAAATTGTCCTGATCAAACCTTGTCCATTGTCTATCAGCATTATCATTAACTTTCCGCATAATTTCTGTGAAGAAGCTCCTGGACAAACTAAGTTAAATGTGGCACAAAATCATCATTGGGGAAAGGGTATTTGAATTTGTTTAAAAATGAAGGGGCACAGTCTCTTCAAAATCTCTACAAACCTAGTGCAAAGCATCGTCATGGAAGGGATTCTTGTTTGTTCAAATGAAGGGCCGCTCTCTCTAAAGGGGAGATCTTGAGAATCATGAAAAATTGAATGTTTACCTTTAATAAATCTCATGAATCACAGGGTCAATTTAAATCAAATTTGTCATAAAGCATTCATAGGTGTAAAGGACTTTCAAGTTTGTTCAAATAAAGGGTTATGTCCCTTTTCAAGGGAGATAATTAGGAAATAGTTAGTGATCATAAGGGTATTTTTATAGACACTCTACCCTCTTTACTATTTTTGTGTATAGTAAGAAGGTGAAAAATACTTATTTGAAAGAAAAAAACCCCATTTTGAATGTATAAAGCATTCATAGGTAAAAGGCTTTCAAGTTTGTTCAAATAAAGGGTTATGTCCCTTTTCAAGGGAGAGATAATTAGGAAATAGTTAGAGATTATAAGGGTATTTTTATAGACACTCTACCCTGTTTACCATTTTTGTGAGGTAAATACTTATTTGAAAAAAAACCAAACCATTTTGAATATATAACCCCACTTTGAAAATCTCAGAAACAAAAAACAGCTGCAATATTTCAAAGTTCGAAATTTTGAATTCAGCAAGACATAAATAATTTAAGCTTTAATCATTGCCAAGAATGGAGGTATATGTATGTTTAGATGAATGTCTATAGTAGTATAATGACTACAATGGAAATCTATTGTTTTGTGCAGGGCAACCAACAGTGTCTGGCCCCAGTCTGTTAAACAGTATTACGGTGTGGACAACTCCATGGAAATGAACAAGATGGCAGCTTGCATATTGAAAGGTAGGTATTTTGTGAAAGCGAATCGAAACTATCAGTACAAGTCAGTACTTAGTAGTGTAAAATTCGTGAGGAATACTGGTGCACAAATTATTGAAATAAATACAATAGTGGTGGGATGATTGGGATCATAGGTACAAGACAGGGCATTAAACATAATGAGATCATGGGTACAAGACAGGGCATTAAACATGAGATCATAGGTACAAGACAGGGCATTAAACATATTGACATCATAGATACAAGACAGGGCATTAAACATAATGAGATCATAGGTACAAGACAGGGCATTAAACATAATGACATCATAGATACAAGACAGGGCATTAAACATAATGAGATCATAGGTACAAGACAGGGCATTAAACATAATGAGATCATAGATACAAGACAGGGCATTAAACATAATGAGATCATATGTACAAGACAGGGCATTAAACATAATGACATCATAGGTACAAGACAGGGCATTAAACATAATGAGATCATATGTACAAGACAGGGCATTAAACATAATGAGATCATAGATACAAGACAGGGCATTAAACATAATGAGATCATAGGTACAAGACAGGGCATTAAACATAATGAGATCATAGGTACAAGACAGGGAATTAAACATGAGATCATAGGTACAAGACAGGTCATTAAACATAATGGGATCATAGGTACAAGACAGGTCATTAAACATAATGAGATCATAGGTACAAGACAGGGCATTAAACATAATGACATCATAGGTACAAGACAGGGCATTAAACATAATGACATCATAGATACAAGACAGGGCATTAAACATAATGACATCATAGGTACAAGACAGGGCATTAAACATAATGACATCATAGATACAAGACAGGGCATTAAACATAATGACATCATAGATACAAGACAGGGCATTAAACATAATGAGATCATAGGTACAAGACAGGGCATTAAACATGAGATCATAGGTACAAGACAGGGCATTAAACATAATGACATCATAGGTACAAGACAAGGCATTAAACATAATGACATCATAGGTACAAGACAGGGCATTAAACATAATGACATCATAGGTACAAGACAGGGCATTAAACATGAGATCATAGGTACAAGACAGGGCATTAAACATATTGACATCATAGATACAAGACAGGGCATTAAACATAATGACATCATAGATACAAGACAGGGCATTAAACATAATGAGATCATAGGTACAAGACAGGGCATTAAACATAATGAGATCATAGGTACAAGACAGGGCATTAAACATGAGATCATAGGTACAAGACAGGGCATTAAACATAATGGGATCATAGGTACAAGACAAGGCATTAAACATAATATCTCTAGACATTCTTGTAACTAAGTTTGATTGTCTGCAAAATTCATAGACAAATCTTTGTTTGTCTTCTGTGGGATTAATTGTGCACTTTCTCAAAACATAAATGATTCATGTTAAAACATGCATACACACCATGTCCATCAAGCATCACCATCAACACTTGTCTCCCAACACATATGTCATTATTTATCATTATTTTTTACCATTTCTGCAGGACTTGAAATTCTCGTTGAAACCAAAAAGGGTGATCATCAAAATAATGCAGAATGTCATTGTCTGTTGTTAACAAATCTAATACAACTGTTTTTCAATTTGTATTTTGATTGGCTAATGCACTGATGTTAAATGTGCATTAGAGGATGGAAAGCTTTCTATTATGATGTCATTTTATAATGATGCAAAAATATACCATCAAATGTAAACATTTCATAGCATATTTCATACAATATAACAAATAGTCAAAACTCAATGAAATAAGATGTCAATATCAAGCAAGATGCTAATATTTCATTAGAATGGAAATAAATATCTTCTCATTTGTTATTTGTGGCTGTTAATGCTGGTTTAATGGTTGCAAAAATCCATTTTATTGGCTCTGCCAACACGTTGCTAATGAAATTCAGTTGAGCAGATTGTTATTCCCAAATTTATTCACTTGTATTTGAGACATTGTTACAAACATCTCAGATGTGAGACTTAGTTCCTACAGAATCCATATCATTTTCCTTTTTGTAAAGATGTAACTTTGAGATAGTAGACCCAAGAGTTTAGAGGATCTTAAATTGGTATCATCACAAAATGTCCTGAGCTGAGAGGGACTGGATATTTTTTGAATATCTACTGTTAAGGAGATAATTATGAATATTATGGGATATCTGTAATAAAGCTGTGTTGGAAATTTAAAAGTTTACCTGATGTAGCAAACAATTGCAATTGAGTGTAAAGTGATCAAGAAGAAAATTATGACCCCTGTGTGACTCCATGTCAGCTACTACACAGATAATGCACAAAGAAAATATTTCAGTTTTTATTTATGCTAAAATAGCATTCTTCTCTTTGAATAATCATGATGTGTTATCTCTCCTGAAACTGAATTTTAAAGCCCATGTACATGATTTAGTAAATGTAATTTTTTATGTTTAGAGGGTGATGAAAACCGACAAAGCATGGTGATACCTAATGTCTACTTCAGGGACAAGCTACCAACATTGCAAAGTGTAAGTTTGTGTAATATACAAATAAATCACCCAAATGTAGATAACGTGTCATTATGTGTGTCAGGAATGCAATGAGAAGATATACCACAAATGTCTTGATTTATGTTGTCAATTTCTATCAATGCTTCATGCTGAACATACATCTGTACGGTTTCTGATTTTATTTTGTATTGTCAATTTTCATTGGCTTTTAGTTCTTCTGAGTCACATTTCTGATCCAATGTCTGTCTGTGAGGTATAAACTTTTCACATCAAATTTCCATATGCCAATTTTCAAGAATCACAGAGCCAATTTCAGCCAAACTTGACTCAAAGTATTCTTTGATAAAGGGGTTTAATGTTTGTTTAAATGTTCAACTTTACCTTAATGTCTCTAAGGGGAGTTGATTAAGAAACAGTGAAAATAAGGTGTTTTTGGTTGTTTTTTGTTAAAAAGTATATTTGAGTATTTTCAGTGTAGTTTCAAGATTCTTCAAACCATAAGCCCAAGGGTGCTAAGAAAGGACTGTAATAGGAATTTGAAGCTTCACGTAGGGATGCATAGGAAAATATTGCGAAGGTGCAATTTGAAAATTTTTAGATACCATCCAAATATTCCCATGTATTGTAGATTCAATTTTACCCTTCAAATCATGTCCCCCCACCCCCCCCCCCCCCCCCCCCCAAGGCTATTAGGATGGGGCCAAAGTAGGGTTAAAATTTTATGTAAGAAATAAGCCAGATTTCTTTATCTGGATACTGACAATCCAGGAATATCAGTTTGGGAACAATGATTTAGACAATTCAGTTAATGTTCGTTTTTTTTGTTTTGTAAGGTTGGTTCTCATTGGTTATTTACATTTGATTTTGTTTTGTAGGGTCGGTTCTCATTGGTTATTTGTGCCTATACCTTGATGGATTTCCCCTTGAAGATGAAACGACTGCAATTAGTAAAGGAGCTTTGGGAGAGAACAGAGGGATATTTTGTAGGTCTTTCATTGTTTTTTTTTTTATTTTTTAAATATTTTACATGTGTTTTAGCTTCAGGTTGTTTAAGTACATTTATTGAAAATACTACATGTATTTTTAACCCCCCCCCCCTCCCCAAAAAATGCTGTAGAAGTTCTTATTTCCTTAAAATTCTGAGGATGGATAATTTCCATTTTGTTTGTGGGTATGAAATTCTCTGGATTTTGCCATTTGCATGAAACCAGTATTTTGCCTTTAGGATGAAAAAAAACAAACAACTGATATACTCGGATGCTTGAATCAAGTAATGTGATTAGCATCATCTATACAAATCATGTGGATTTTAAGTGGTGATTTTAAATATTTTGATCTCTTAAATGATACTGTATTTATTTACTGTTTATTTGTATATTGTTTCACTAGTTGTATGTGAAGTGCCACAAATTTAGACCTATGTGTGATTCTTAGCACCACAGGAGTGAGGGTTCTTTATCATGCCAACGCCTACCATGACCTCCATTTTAAAGGTCATATCTGAAAGACCTGTGACTTTCAGTTCTGATGCCTGGTGCTTTACAAAGGAATAGTCACTTCCTATGTCAAATATCTAGGATTGAGCCTTGGTCTCCAGGTTGTGAATTGAACACCCTAACCACTAGACCTCCATGACCATGTTTATTTGATTCGCAATATAAATTGTTTTTATTGCATTTCCTTGGCAATTAAAGATGTTTATTTACCAGTAATTGATACACAGAGTAAATTCTTTGCACAGTGTAATTTTTTGTCTGATGTCTAAGAAATTATGACTACCCAAATATGCAACATAATTTGGGTAACTAATCACTGTTTGGCAAGTGTCATTTAAATAGTCACATGACAAAGAAAACACAATTGTATATACAAGTAATTTGCATTCTCATAGAAATATTATTGAATGAAATGAATTTCAAAGAGAATTCAAGCAATTTTCCAGCAACTTTAAACATATACACTGTATGCATTATGATTGATTGATGGTATATTTTGCTTTGTTGTTACTATGGAAATAGAATCCACCATATCTAATCAATTGTCAATATGATACGTGTAGGATATGTTTTCAATGAAAAAAATAAGTTGAAGTATGCTGGTACAAATTTCCTCGGATTTCCTTAGATCATCGGCTAAGTGTCAATTTGTACCATGCAGAAAAAGAACTAGTTCTTCAGTAAAGATAAGGCTCATAGCAGTCACCAAAGAGTCACCAACAACTTTGGATTTTTGAAAGAATATTGGTTTTAAACACTAATTAGTCAGCTTCATTGTATCCAATGAATGTTTTGAGGGATTTTATGCTTGTACTGCATGATCAGGTTACACATACAGTTGTACTTTGTTTGAGAGCAAAATATTGATGTTATTTGTTATTCCTTATAGGTGCTTGTTGATGTGGGGACATATGCTGGATTTCTGGCCATTCAGGAAGTTCGTCGAAGGCTTTTGAGGGTGGGAACAAGAATTTTGACTTTACAACTTAATAACCTGTTTAGCCATTGATTTATAATTAAGATTTACATCATCTGAGTCAAAGAATCAAAGTGCTTTTCAGAACAAAATATGTCTCTTTGGTATTTGAATTGTACATGCACATTTATAAACGTTCAGTTTTTAACTCAAATGAGCTTTTCTGCCTGTTTATTTATGACAAAAAGCTTTATCACTGTCTCCAACTTTGGAACTATAATGAAACAGCTATGATGTTTATTGGTTGTAGTTCTTGTGGCTAGGTCTTTTTAATTGTGCCTTGGTAGAACATAGTTTTACTATTTGTCATTTCTCTGGTGAAGACCTGAAATATACCAGTATCACATAGACTGACCAGGATTTGTATAGTTCTGGTACAGTTAAATTCTGTTAATTTCTGTCTTAATTGTCTGGATAAATGAATCAAATCTATAAGAGATTAATCGCAAATAGCTTGCAAACAGCTTAGTCCCCAAGAAATATTGTCCAGAAGCTGTGATGTCTAGATTTAGATAAAGAAAGACAAACTGTTTATTGTAACATTCAAGCACTGGCTGCAATGCTTTAAAACAGAAATGAACCCAAAATTTTGACCTTTGTCTTGATATTTTAGGAATAATATACATACACTGTGAAGTCTTAATCTGAAATAAAAGTTGGATTCATCTCAGTTTGATGACACCAAAGTCAGAATGAAAATCATACGATTCTGCAAAGAAAACACTTGTTCCTTGCTATTTTCAAAATCCTAGTCCAAATTCAAATTCACCGATTTAAAATTCCCATGTTTATGTCTATTCTTTGTAAATGTTGTGACTGGTTTATCTTCACAGCAGATGTGGTCTTGAAAAATTAAACTGCAGCAAAAATATTAAGGCTTGATTAATTAATTAATAGATGGTTTTTTTTATTCTTTTTTCAGAGGGACAAGGGTGTTGACATTGATGAAATGGATGTGAATATTTTTGCCCCAGTAAGCAAAAGTTCTTTCTAAAATATGTTTAAACTGAATCAATTATACATGTCAATATACAGTCGTCATTAATCACAATTTGTGTAAGGTATTAATAAAATTCATGTTTTAAAAGTACCTTTATATTGAAAATTTGTTGGCTTTGTAGACAAACACATTACAATAGGAAACTGAATTCCTTTTCAGACAAAAAGAAAGAAAGATTGTTATTTTGTACAAATATGCATACAATGTTTTTTGTTAGCTATTTTGTACAAATATGCATACAATGTTTTTTGTTAGCTATTTTGTACAAATATGCATACAATGTTTTTTGTTAGCTATTTTGTACAAATATGTATACAATGTTTTTTGTTAGCTATTTTGTACAAATATGCATACAATGTTTTTTGTTAGCTATTTTGTACAAATATGCATACAAATTTTTTATTTGATGTTTTGTACAGATGTGTGTATAATGTTTTTGTTTACTGTTTGTACAGATGTGTGTATAATGTTTTTGTTTACTGTTTGTACAGATGTGTGTATAATGTTTTTGTTTACTGTTTGTACAGATGTGTGTATAATGTTTTTGTTTACTGTTTGTACAGATGTGTGTATAATGTTTTCGTTTACTGTTTGTACAGATGTACTTACAATGTGCTTCTTTTCTGATTGTAGTGTCCACATAATAGACACTGTCCAAAGTTTAAATTTGAACCCAAGAACTTGCCATGTAATTTTGAAGTTCATCACCAGTTGAGAAAAGGAGAGGTACTGTTAAAATTACTTGATGGTTCACAAGCATATTGTCAATGTTGTAGTTATAGGTCTGTGTTGTAGTCATAGGTGTGTAATAGTACATGTAGTTATAGGTCTGTGTTGTAATTGTTGGTCTGTAATTGCAGTTGTTGCAGTGTTGTAGTTATAGGTCTGTGTTGTAGTAATAGGTCTGTGTTGTAGTTATAGGTCTGTATTGTGATTATAGGTCTGTGTTGTAGTTATAGGTCTGTGTTGTAGTAATAGGTCTGTGTTGTAGTTATAGGTCTGTATTGTGATTATAGGTCTGTGTTGTAGTTATAGGTCTGTGTTGTAGTAATAGGTCTGTGTTGTAGTTATAGGTCTTTGTTGTAATTGTAGGTCTGTAATAAGGCTGTCACGTTTACAACATTTTTTAAACGTTTAAATGAAGCATTGTAAACGAAACGTTACCGTTTAAACGAAGTGTTGTATAATTTAATAAAATAAAATACGCACAGAATTTTAAGACCCATTAATGACCATTATGTTAGTGTTTCAGTTTTCATCGTTCTATGGACGATGCAGAGATTGTCACCGGACGTTCCGGAGTATAAATATAAGACAGAATAAAATACACGAACATAAATATCCGGATAGCATTTAAATTGAATTCAATTTTATTCACACTGTAGTGACTGTACAGCATTTGCACAATACAGATCACAAATTCACAATAAACTTCATTTTTCAAATTTTCATTTCAGTGATTTCACATTAGATTGCCCAGAGAGGGCAGAGCTGGTGCCGCGGCTTCTTCCGTCGGTTCGGTTTTAACATGGACTTCACGTGCAGCCGGTGCAGGCGGAGCAGCGCAATTCACTTTATGTTTTAATCTTTTGTTCAAAAAGATCAGTTTGTCCACGTTCTGAGCGTCAAGGGAGGAGCGCAGTTTTGTAACAGTTCCACCCGCTGTGGAAAATACGCGCTCAGAGGCAACGGACGTTGCCGGTGTGCATAGCAAATCCTTTGCGAGACTTGCTAATTTTGGAAAATTAATACGACTGGTTTTCCACCAAGTGAATGGGTTGGTATTTGTCGGCGCACTTTTTTCAGATAGATATAATTCGATCTCTTCATCTGAAGTGGAAGGGGTAATTATTTTGCAATCTCCGGTGTCAAAATATGATCCTAACAGGAAGGATATATCATCCTGAGAAAGTTTACTTCTCTTGTATTCGGGCTCATTCTCGCCTTCCCTGATGTCTGCTTCTTGTGTTTTGTTTTCGTTATTAACACTACATGCATCAATTTTCTGTCCATCGTCTTTTTGTTTTAAGATTTTAAGATCTCGAACAACATTGCGTTGCTCGTCATTGAGGAACGGAAGCGAGCGGTAACGCGGATCCAAGAATGTGCAGAGCATTGGAATACTCTGACACATTTCTGGTTTGTCCATATTGAACCTTTTGCGCAAATTGGTTTGCACCTTCTGTTTGAATGTTGCGACTGCAACACAGTCACTGTCGTTTGAAGTAAGATGGTGATTTACTAAGCCATATAAAATTGGGTAGACGCCACTGACGGTCGGATACTCCTCGCTGCACATGACACGAGTAGCCATGTACAAAGGCTTCAGAACAGGTATCATGCCTTCAAGTACTCGCCAGTGATCGTCATTCAGATCTAATGTACGCGCATCATTGGGTTTTGTTATACTAGCATCGTGAAGCACGGCATAAATAGCCAGCCTTTGTTGTTTGAGTCTCTCAAACATGTCGAACGTGCTGTTCCACCGAGTGGCCACATCAATGATTAAATTGTTTTCAGGTAGATTCATCTGTTTTTGTCTTGTATGTAGTTCATTTGTAGCTAGCACTGATTTTCTGAAGTGTGCAACTAATTTTTTTGCCGCCCCTATTGTTCGCGAAACAGAAATTACAGAATCAAACGCACCTCTAATCGAAAGTTGTAAAGTGTGCGCAAAACAACGAATGTGTTTCCATTTCAGGTGCTCAACACACGAGACCATGTTGGACGCGTTATCAGTAACGATTCCTATAACTTTCTCGTCAGTAATGCCAAATTCCTGTGTTATTGCTTTTATTTCGTTAGCTGTGTTCTCACCGGTATGTCTGTCGGTGACTTTCTGGTGGCCAAAACTGTATTTTGAAAGTTCCAGTCATCATCAATAAAATGGGCAGTTTCTGTAATGTATGCCTCAGTGGCAAGGCTTGTCCAGTGATCTGATGTCAGCGCTACGGCAGACACGTTTTTTAAATTTTCTTTCAGTTTCTGTACCTCCTCGTCATATAGTAAAGATACGTAGTTTGAAATAGTTGCTTTTACAGGGATTTTATAATGCGGATTGAGTTCATTACAGAAATCTTTGAATCCCTCGCCACTAACAATACTTAGTGGTCGTAAATCACGCGCGCACATCAGTGCTAATTTCTGGGTACACTTTTGATATTTTTCTCTTGAAAATACCGGCGTTCTATAAGCTGTAATTGCTGTTTGCGTCAATGTTGCGGAAGACCCGGGCTTGTGACTTTTATCAGATGCATCAATACTTGTAGACTTGTGTTTAAACTTGATGTGATTGGTCATTGTCCCTGTACTCCCTCCGGCATAAGTAAGCTCTGTAGCACATAAATTGCATTTCACTTTTTTTCTTTCCCGCTACTTCCAACTCCGTAAAATAATTCCATACACCAGAACGTTTCTGTTTTTCGGCCATTCTAATTTTGAGAGTTGCGATTCTTGCGACAGATGATAATACAAACAAAGTTTAAGAATACCTGTTTGAAAGCAATCGACAATTTTATGAGCCGTTGAATCTCATCCATTCACTTAATTTCATTCAGCAACTTTCTTCAATGAAAAAAAAAATGACACATGCCAAAGATGCCATGCAAGTGACACGTAAATATTCATACAGATTTTAAATTTGAACGTTTTTCCAGATTTGTATCCATACATTTAGATATCTTATTAGGAATTTTCTGGAAGGGGGGGGGGGGCTATAATTGCCGTCAAAACCGTTAATAAATGTTTATTAAAAACAATAAAGCACATTTTGCAAGATGATCAAAGAGCAGCACAGTAATGCAATACAAGCCAGAAACATATAGTAAGAGATTCTGAGACCCTTTCAGTTTACTAATTAAATATGACGGGAAAAAAATGTTCACCGTTCCTATAGACTATAGTCAAACTTTTATAAATTCATTACTTCCCCTCGCAATTGGTTTAATAAGTTTATTCACTTGAAATAATTATTCAAATAATTTAGATTGTAGTTATAGGTCTGTATTGTGAATATAGGTCTGTGTTGTAGTTATAGGTCTGTGTTGTAGTAATAGGTCTGTGTTGTGATAATAGGTGTATGTTGTAGTTAAATAGGTCCAAGTTGTAGTTATAAGTCTGTGTTGTAGTTATAGGTCTGTGTTGTAGTTATAGGTCTGTGTTGTATTTATAGGTCTGTGTTGTAGTTATAGGTCTGTGTTGTAGTTATAGGTCTGTGTTGTATTTATAGATCTGTGTTGTAGTTATAGGTCTGTGTTGTAGTAATAGATCTGTGTTGTATTTATAGGTCTATGTTGTAGTTATAGGTCTGTGTTGTAATTGTAGGTCTGTAATTGCAGTTGTTGTAGTTATAGGTCTGTATTGTATTTATAGATCTGTATTGTATTTATAGGTCTATGTTGTATTTATAGGTCTATGTTGTAGGTTATAGGTTTGCGTTTTGCAGTTATAGGTCATTATGCTGATCATTGCTTGCATTGTAATCCATATATGAAATTTCTTCATTTTTCTTTTGCTAGTCACATGGCAGTTCTTTCACCACAGAAAAATATTGTTATGTGATTTTCAAGCGGGGAGATCTTGCAGAAGGTAAATGTGAATATCAAATGGTCACTTTAGAAAACCAATATACAATATCATAACTATAAAATTTTGGAAAATTTCAGGAAAAGAAGTTACAAAAATTATGCATCACTTGGGCCACTCTAGTTTACATATTAGTGATGGCTAAAGGTACAAAAATATCTGCCTGATTGGAAGAATTTTTTTCAGAATGTTACAAATGAATGCCCTTGTACCAGAAACATCTGTCCATCTATCTGCTACACTTTCTTCCTCCTCAAGCTCTTCTCTTATTTTAAGCAGTCACCAGTTAATCATCTGGAATATGATAGGTGGTGTCCTGTAGATGTGCAATAAGGTTTCAGAACTTTCAATTTTACCCTGGGGCAAATTAGGGTTCCAAAAAATAATGTTTATTATACAAAAACCTGGTTCCCTGAACTCCTCATAAATTATACACAATAGCCAAATCATTTGGAATATAATTGGTGTTATGTTATATGTATGCTCTAGATGTGCAATACAGTTTTGGAATTTTCATTTTCACCTGGAGGCCAACTGGGGATTGAGAAATGAAGTTTTTCTGTAGAAAAACATGGATCCCAAAACTAACATTTTATGCAGTATCCAAATCATCTTTTGGAAAATGATTGGTGGTGTCCTGTAAATGTGTAATAAGTTTTCAGAATTTTCATCCTGGGGCCAAATGGGAGGTAAAAAAAAAGAAGAAGATGTTTTTTTCAACAACAACACCCCCCTTCCTGGTTACCAGAACTCCTCTTACATTTTTCTTACATTTTACACAGTAGTCAAATCATCTTTTGGGAGGTAATTGGTGGTGTCCTATAAATGTGCAATAAGGTTTCAGAATTTTCATTTTCACCCTGGAAGCCAATTGGGGGTTGAAAAACGACATTTTTCTATAGAAAAACCTGGTTCAAAGAACTCCTATTGCATATTACGTAGTAGCCAAATATCTTTTGGGAGATGATTGGTGGTGTTCTTTAGATGTGCAGTAAGTTTTCAGAATTTTCTTTTTCACCTTGAGAGGCAAATGGGGTAGGAAAGGACAAACAAAAACCTGGTGCTCAGTGCATTCTGTCAATTGCAACAAGAATATATTTGTGGTAGTACATATAGTGGGGACTTTTTTGAAAACAAAAATCTTCCTTCCACAACTCCTTTTCAAGCATAATATATTATTTATTAAGTTATTGAATTTATTGTTTATTAAGTTATGAATTAATAATGTGAAATAAGAGGCCATGATGCATTGAATTACTACTGTGTTTTTCCAATTGCCACTACATGCTCAAAACCACATCTAAATAATATACATGATCACTTCCATCAGCCTTATACATGTACAAAGTACAACAGCTGAAATCAAGATGAAAAATGTCATCTTTAAAATGGAGACATTAGAAAATGATATTTTTTGGAAGTGTTGCTTATGAGAACATAGTATATTGTGACCCCGAGTTAAGGTCATTTGGTCAAGGTCAGAATCACTGTTAAAGATAAGTTAAAAACATTTCTTTGTTAAATGGAGGGATAGTAGAAATTCAGTATAAAACATTTCTTCATTAAGTGGAGAGATAGTAGAAATTCATATATGACAGAAAGATTGCTGATGACAAGACTATGCATTATGACTTAGAACTGTGGCCACTTTGTCAAGATCAATGTTATTGATTTAAAAGTTTCAAAATTTTAAAAAAATTTGTCATGGCCATAATTTTGTTGCGGAAAAAAATTATTACTTAAACATCACTTCAGATAACATGA
This sequence comes from Ostrea denselamellosa, assembly GCA_024699665.1. Lineage (NCBI taxonomy): Eukaryota > Metazoa > Mollusca > Bivalvia > Ostreida > Ostreidae > Ostrea > Ostrea denselamellosa. The sequence continues at coordinate 17,942,055 of JAMZEH010000055.1, forward strand.
AAACTGACAGCATTCCATAATAAGAATTTGAAAGGTAATTTCATTGCAACATGTATATGCAACACTTTATTTTTTCATTGTATAATGATCAGGTGATTGTTAAGGTGCATGAGCCTCTTTTTCATGTCGTTTTTAGACTGCATCTTTCTGTTTGTAATTGATGTGTTGTCTTTAGACTGTGTCTTTCTGGTTGTAGACATCACAAACTGCTGGCCAAGGATTGTTTTCCAAGATGTGAAACAGAAAGGTAAAAAGAGGATTGCTCATTGTGTGATGTGTAACCCAGATGGCAGTCTGCAGAACAAAATAATTAGCCGGAAAAGGCATGGAAAGTAAGACATGGTCACAGAAAGGGAGTCCTGCATGCTGAGATATTTTCTTCTGTTTCATTGTCCACTTGCAACAGAGTTGAGGGGGGGGGGGGGGGAGGGGTGGTATACATGTATATATCAGTAAAGTAATGAAGCAAGTCAATCAAGTGAGTGTATAATGCCAGTATATAAGTAAATGACATCAGATTCAACCTTACATTTATTTTGCTCACTTGCATGACATGCTTCACATTGCAGTGGTTGTTTTGCTCTTATTGTCTATGGTGAAGGTGGTTACTGTTTTGCCTTTGTGTAGGGTAAAGATGGAGCTTGTTTTGCCCTAACTGTCCAGGGTGAGGTGATGTCTGTTTTGTCCTTATTGTGTAGAGTGAAGGTGGAGTCCGTTTGCACTCATGGTCTAAATTTAGGCAATGTTGTAGAGTAGAAATGGACGAGACACAGCAAATCTTTGCTAAGGAAAGAAATATACCAGAATTGTATGAAGTAAACTTTCTGTCCAGATAAATCTAAAGTTGAAATGACAATATGTTTTACAGAGAGTTGTACCGCATGGCCTGTGAATCACAATGTGGTGACTTGCTACCTGTACAGATGGAGGATGATGAGACAAACAACACAACAGACTTCAGAGAAGTGTCACACAACACAAGAAATGGACATGTAGAGGGCGAATAAATATTCCAAAACTAACTCATAAACTCTTCTTGTATATTCAAGTGGTCTTGCACAACATTGTGGTAATTGCTCTGCTTCCTTGTAAAGGTTACTTATCCATTATCATCCTGTTGGAAAATACCCATTTCTATGAATGAGCAAGGTGATTTTCTCAAAGATGTAATGTGTATTCCAGTAAATGTACTCGTTGTTGTTAGATTGTATCGAATGGATCTGATCAAGGAATTGTGTGCTTCAACCTTTGCATCAGTGTTCAGGTGTCTGGGTAGCATAGTGAGTAACACACTTGCTTTTCACATTGATTCATTATAAACATAATTTGCTATATCGGTTAAGTTCATAATGTATTTTAAAGCTACAGAGAAAGAAAATCGTTTCGTTAAAAGCATAAGGTTTGACACGGCCATGGCACGAGCAGGGCTCGAACTCACGACCTCCCGGTTACGAAGCGAACGTTCTAACCGTGGGGGTATTATGCATGTTTCCTGTAATTGTGTTGCTGTATAAGGGGTACTATACATGTTTTCTGTAACTGGTAACTGTTTTACTGTATAAGGGATACAATTCATGTTTCCTGTATTTGTGTTGCTGTACATGCATAAGGGGTACAATGCATGTCTCCTGTAACTGTGTTGTTGTATAAGGGATACAATGCATGTTTTCTGTAACTGTGTTGCTGTACATGCATAAGGGGTACAATGCATGTTTCCTGTAATTGTGTTGCTGTATATAAGGGTACTATGCATGTTTTCTATAACTGTATTGCTGTATAAGGGGTACTATGCATGTTTCTTGTAACTGTGTTACTGTATAAGGGGTACTGTGTAAGTTTTCTGTCTTGCACTAATACAGAGACAGAAGATGGATATTGGAAGATTCCTGTCGACTTTTAGGAAAAAGTTATAGCTCAAGGTCACAGTAAGTGATTGACTTTAACAATGTTTTGGACACCAACATTAGTCATGCCAGAAAAAGTATGAGGGACACGGATCCAAAAGAAAGTCTAGATGGTCTTAAATTCTTACATATAAATAAATTGCACCTTTAGGACCTTAGGGATGGTGCAAAACTACATTGACCAATTTTCAAATATGAAAAACTAAATGCACTTCATTTTTTATTTTAATTAATTATTTTTTGCTTTTCAAGCATTTTTGAGGGAAACCCAACTTCATATTTCTCGACCCACCCCACCCCTCCTCCCACTTACACGTGCCTGCGGTAGCCCTTGTTGAAACATAGTCCAATTTTTGGTAAATTGCTCACATTCTCTGGTGCTACCCAAAGAGCAGTCCTTAAGCATGATGTAATGACCATATGGTATTGAAATCACTCATTTTACAGTGGCGGGTTTAGAGGATGGTTACTGGAAGCCCCCCCCCAACTTTTTTTTCTCCACACATTTACAAAATAATGTAGGTAAAACTCCAGATTTCGCACTCAAAATGGCTACATTTTATTGGTTAAGACCTGACATTCACATGTGCCCCCCCTCCCCCCCCCCCCCCCCCCCCCCCTCCCTTTCGAAATTTATGCATCCGCCAGTAGTATTCTTTGGCGCAACACACAACTTGTAAGGTTAATGCCCATGTGTAAAACTATTAACAATAATAATGAATAGTGTCATCATTATTATCCAATATATGCCGCATATTCCCACTTGAACATAGCATGTGTACATCTCAAATAATCTATCGGTGGTGTAAACAATAGAACATGTTGACAGCTAGCACGTGGTGTTGTTTACTGTGGAGCGGTTTAGGACGGGATGACGTCACGAGCGGAACCAAAATGGCGAACATAGTGACAAGTAAATGACAATGAGTGGAATGAAAAGATGAATATGACGATGTGAAGACAATTTATAATTATGTTTCACTTTGAGATAGTTATATACAATCATGGGTAAATTGTAACGGTGATTTTGGCACCAAAGCCCCCATGGAACGCGTTCGACAATTGTTGAGCGCATGCGAGCACGGGGAAGCCCCTGTGGTCCAAACTTTGCTGGATGAGGGGGTAGATGTGGATTGCGAGGACGACGAGGCAGAGATCACGCCGCTCCAGGTATGATGAAAACTCACTTGATTAACCCTCGTCTCGTGTCGATAGTGACGCCAGATAAAGGGACTAAAAGGTTTCCAGTGAATTGTCATACTCCAAGACTGTAAGGCATTCCACAAGGTTTCATACATGACTATCTTATCTAAGTTTAATGTTGCTTGTTTCATCTAATTGAAACAGAGAATTACTTCAAAAGAATTATTTTAATTAAGATGGTTGTGTATATATTATATCTCTAGGGAAAAGTTTCCTGGAAACTTATTTTTGGCCAAGGAATGTACACTGATTCATGATATGAAATTTTTAAAGAAAGCTCAGGGAGTTATAAAATCCACTCAGAAGTGTTGACTCACTGAATTTGACATCTGACGAAAGACCTTTCTTAAGTAGCCATTACTTCATAAATTTGATCAACTAATGGATTATGGGAATGTACTGGTCTCTGCATGCACCTGTTTTACATTGTGTGAAACCCAAGGGATTAAGATTGTACCTCAAACCCCGTGGATTTCACATGATGCTGTTTTACAGGAAATGTGTAAGAGCATAAACATTGTTGACTAAATTAAATGACATGTCTATTGTTACATATTCTGATACCTTATATTTCATTTTTAGTACTAAAGTGTTGGCATACAACAAGTGAAAGTACCCACACTGTGCACACATTATATTTATAACAACCATAAGAAATTAATTTCAAATTGTTCTTTCACCAGACAGCAGCAGCCAATGGGCACGACCATATTGTGCGTCTTTTGCTGATGAGGGGTGCTGCCCTTAATAAAACCAACAGTTATGGATGGACTCCTTTAATGCATGCCTCAAGAAATGGACATCCCAATGTGGTTGCAACATTACTGCAGCAACGACAGGCAGACATTAATGCTGTCACAGGTTTAGGAGCATCGGCACTCACCTTTGCTGCCCGGGGTGGACATATTCAGGTGGTTCGACAGTTGGTAGAGGCAGGAATTGAACTCGCCTCATCGGGTGGTACTAACGAGTGTGATTTCACACCTCTACTGGCAGCTGCACTATATGGACATGATGCTGTGTTACGCTTTTTGCTGGATCGTGGATGTGATGTGAATTTTAGGACGTCTACCTCAGGTTTAACCCCTCTAATGGTGGCGGCATTGAATGGACACATGAAGACGAGTCAGATCTTAGTGGAGAGGGGAGCTGATCCTAATGTGACAAATGCTGACAATCGGACAGCACTAGATATTGCCACAATGAGGATGAAACGAGAAGTTGCAGCTTATTTAGACAGAAAAACAACTAACAAACCAGAGAGGGGTAGGTCTGGGTGAAGACAGGGTTTAATATAACATATCCATATATACTATCCATATACCCAAGGTGTAATATAACATAGAATTACAGTACTATAGTATGTGGTGTAAATATTTTAACTGTTCTTATTTTATGCTAGATAAATGTAAATTTTTACATTTTTAAAAAAATTGAAATCTAAATCTAAACAGCTAATTGTTTATAAAATTTTTGAAACATTGAAGGTGTACAGTAGGTTTTAATGTTTCAGATTACATTCGTTAATAAGAGATTCTGTTAGCATATTACGTTAATAAATTACAAAATGTTCAATAAACTCTCCTTTCATAACTGTATTTGGCCTTTTATACCACCAAATATTCATCTCATACTCCCTTTATAAGTACAGTATGTGTCACAAAAAATGGGAAAGTTTGCAAACACTACCAGGACTTGACCAAAACAAAATTAGTAATCAAACTAATACCCATTTTAGCAGTCCTCAAGTAAATTTTCAGTATTCACAATTTTTTTGGTGCCATGGCAGCTAAATTAAAATGCAAAGTTGAGTCCTTTGTAAATTTGGTAAGGAAATAAAAGCATGAAAAATTTTTAAGTGTTGTAAGAAAATTAGAGAGGTCAGAAAAGCTGACCGTATTAATGATTAGAGTGCATAGTAATAGAATGTTTATTATCTGTGAGAACCTTTTTTCCTGTTTATGTGTATGAGGGCTGTTCAATATGTAATCTGTATTGTACCACAGCGTGATAACACTTTGCACGGTTTCGTGGATGATGATACTCTTAAATAGCTCTATACAATACCTTTCTAACAGTTTAGATATGCCTTTAGCTTTACATAGTTTTAAACTTCAAGTCATTTCAAAAGAGCCAGTTGTTGACCACTGCTGTAAAAATGGTTCGGAAATGGGTTGAGAATATTGAAGAAATTAGAGCTTGTATAAAAGTTTGCACAAAACTTGGTCATTCAGTAATGCAGATTTTTATGAATTGTGGGAAATTTATGGGTCTGAAAGGTATCATTATGAGACAGTTCATAGGTGGAGAAAGAAATTTCTGACTTGCACAGTGTCTGTCAAAGATGTAGCAAAATCCGGCCTGACCTGTGACTGTAACAGGCAAATGTCTTAAAAGTCAGGGAAATAATTAAAAGTGATGGCAGGTACACGATAGTGATATTGCCAAAGCTGTTGGTATATCGCTATTGTGGGTGCATTTCATTTTGAAGCTTATTTTTAAAATATGAAAGATTTTTGCCAGATGGATACTGCATATATTGACAGATGACCAAAACAGGTACAAATACAAACCACCAAGCAATTGCTCAAAATGTTTCCCAAATTCAATCAAAGACAATCTTCAAACATTGTTACTGGTGACAAAACATGGTTTCACTATTTTTAACCAGTACTAAAAATTGGAAACAGAATATGACCAACTAAACGGTAGAAGGCCTGTAGTTGCCAAAAGAACCATAAGCGCAAAGAAGGTTATTTATTGCATATTCTTCTTGTGTGATGGTATAGCCAGACATATTCAGGTGCCAATAGACAAAAATGTTACAAGTCGGTATTACCGAGATGTTATACTAAAAAAGCTCAAGAAATATTATAATAAATGATGCCCTGTATCAGGATTTAGGCATGTTCGTTTAATTCATAGTAATGCTCCATCGCATACATGTGAGCTTGTGAAGCAATTTTTGAAGTCGGAGAAGGTTACCGTCTTGCCACTCCCACCATACTCTCGAGATCTAGCCCTAAGTGACTTTTCCTTTTTCTAAAACTTCAAAAGTTCTTATCTGATCATCATTTCAAGTCCTGACAACCCCTTGGCTCAGCCATTAGTCAGTGCCTCAGAGGTCTACCTAAATCAACATACCGTGACACATTTCAGAAATAGATTCAGAGATTGAAATTATGTATTTCAGACTGCGGAGAATACTTTGAAGGGATGTAATGTTCATTTCACTCGTTGAGTCAAAAGCTTTTGAGATATCGTACAATACACATTACCCTCGTATATCATGGTACTCTATGCAAACACTGCTTTACATGTGTAGTATATTGTTACATGCAACCTTTTATAAAGCTGACTAGTTGATCTAAATGAAAACAAGACTGCCAAGTGTGTAATGTTGGCTCTTAATTTTCAGTCTTTCTCTTGTTTTTTAATTAATTAGTCATTAGTAAATATATCTATAATAATAATGAGGAACAAAGATGAACAGATTTCACAGTAAAGTCTTGACACCATATTTGTGATATTAGAAGACACTTGTAACTTGAATGTACTTCATTGTTACAAGATTAAAAAACCTATAGTGTGGCCATTATTGATTATGTTGATTGAGTGAAGGCTGTGAGCGGATACTGCTAGCTGCTGTAAACAGATCTCTGATCACAATCCAAGATAAACAACAGGTCTTATTTTTCTATTTTAAGGTTTAAAGGCCAATGGTATAATGCTTTATAAAGTGTCATTGTTATGTTATACAGAAATTCAATGTTCTGCATTTTCTTGCTTTGTAGAAATTCGTAACTAAGTTTATTCTTATGGTATACTGATAGTTCTTGATATTTAAACTCTCAGTGTAATTTGATGTTAATATTTACAGATTTTTCCCATATGTAATGTTACTCCAGAAATTGATAAAAAAAAAATGTTTCTGTGGAACATTGATTTACATATATCACTTACGCAGTTTTTTTCTTTGGATGGAACATAATTCATGTTTTACTTCTGGTGAACATCTGTATGTTTGATTACTTTATAATTTTTTTTATAGGAATATATTGAATTTTCAAAGATAATATATTTAAAACAGTCAGAAAAAAATGCTCAGAACTTTTAATTCATTTTTCAGCTGCTGAAGAAAAGAAACCAGATATCATTGAGGCAATAAAATTTGGTATGCAAATTTGTTTTTCATTTGTCAGCTTTCATTAAATACAGTTGTGAAATAATTAAATGCAAGATTTTCTCTTGATATGTAACTACCTTTTGAAAGTGTTTTGTGTACTGCAGGAGACATTAAGAGAATACGTACGATACTAGACCAGGATCTGAGTCAGAGAGATGCTTGTTCCCCACAGGAGGGTGCAACACCTTTGATGTTTGCAGCGATGGCAGGACAGTTGGACATTGCTCAGATACTGGTTGACCATGGCTGTGACATGGACAAACAGGACACCATCAGTGGATGGACAGCACTCATGCAGGCCACATATCATGGGTATGTATTGCACTGTGCATATTCATTATTGAGGACAGCTCTCATCTTTTGTGATTGGGGTGGATTACATTAGATGTATCATGGACTGTGTTCATATGGGTCACATATCATGGGCAAGTATATGATCAAGGACAGTGCTCATATAGTTGTGATGAATCACACGATGTATCATATAGAAGAGTGCTCATATAATGTAAGTCATTTTGGTATCATTAGTGTATACAGGGGTATGTATTCTAGGTAGATTGGCTTTGTTCCTAATGAAAAAATAAACTGAATTTTTTTTATATGATTGCTATATAGGAGGAGACCAGTGGCACTGTACCTGATAGAGAGAGGTGCAGATGTGACGATTCAGGCCAAGAATGGGTGTACAGCCTTCGACATGGCCTCCCTCATTGGTAAGTGTGTGAAATGTTGAGGTTTCCATTTTAACAACTAATGTTACATTAATACAGCTTGATTGTTAAGTTTGGTGTGAGATGTATTGAACAGTAATGTGATATTATTGAAGGTAACTAAATATGTGATAAAGTTTACGTGCAGAGTAAATTGCTTTTTGTAAAAATGAAAATACAGTTTGATGAGATTAATTGTTGAGTGAATTTGTTACATGTATTTCATAGCCACTGTTAGGCCATTCTATACATACTGATTTCAACAATGGATTACTCTGTTTTCCTAATCAAGATAAGGGCTCATGGCAGGTGTGATTGGTCAACAGGGGATGCTAAGCCTCTCAGGCACCTGATCCCACCACTGGTACATCCAGGGGTCTTTGTTTGCCTTTCTCTAAATTTTGTATCTTCAATATGATTTATGAGATTGATGAATATTCATTATCTTCACTTGTTCATGTGTTTCTTTACAGATGATGTGGACACTGACCTGCTCCGACTTCTTGCCGCCAAAGCCATGACAGTCAACAAAGTGGACAAATCAAAGAAACACTGGTCAAAACAGAATGGAGTGACTGTATCTTCCTCCACAGATACTAGGTATGTATTTGGGATGCAAAGGTATATCAGTCTTTGTGGATACTAAGAGTTTGATGAGAAAGTATGTTTGTGGCTGTATCCAGAGTTACTAGATGTGTGTTGGAGAATATAAGGATAGGTCTGTCTCCTTGAATACCAGATGTATACTGAGGGATGTGTTAATGTGTTTGTCTCCTTATATATACTAGGTGTGTGTTGGGGACATATGAATTTGCCTGTCTGTCTCAGTGGATATCGTCTGTGTGTGTTACTGATGTAAAGGTTTATCTGATTCCATGGATACCATATGTGATGGAGGGATGTATGGGTGTGTCTGTTTCTGTGGATAACAAGTGTGTGTTAAAATGTAAGGTTGCATCTATCTTCGTGGATACCAGTTGTGTGTTTTGGGGTGTAAGGATGTGTCTGTATATATGAATACTAGGTGTGTTGAAGATGTATAAGTACATTGTTTGTTTCCATGGATACTAGGTGTGTATTAGGATTTTAGGATGTGTTTGTTTCCACAAATGGGATGTAAGGGTAGGTCTACCTCTAGTTTTGATTAGAAGTGTCAGAGTGTGTCTTTCTCAATAAATATCCAGGTGTGTACTCAGAATATACAGCCATAGATTTTTTGAAGTGCAATTCATTATGTATCAAATTTAGTACATGAATGGAGTTTGGTTTCATAATGGGTTTTTTTTGGTCATCTTTTGTATGAATGGTTGATAATGGGCCACATTCAGTCTTCAGTTAACTGAATAGTGTATCTGATTTTCTTTTCAGCATTGATGATACGCAAAAGAGTGGACTTCGGGTACGTCATTTGTTCTCCATTTTCTCATTGTATTTTGGCAAGCTTGCACTTTACACATTCATTCTGATGAATTAACACTTGACATATTAATACTGATAAGTTCACTAAATATTGTCTTTTACAGGGATGGTTGAGTAGGTTGTCCAATCGATTCCGTAACATTAAGAAGATAAATGTAACCAATCGTCTGGCTCCGATGCCCACTCTTGAGGCCTCAAAGTCTGTCCAAGATTTATCTTTAACAAGTAATTCTAGTCCTACAGTGGTAAGTCGGATGGTTTTTATAGGAATCAGTAAAGCTACAGTCTCGATGGAGACTTCTGGTTATGGAAATCAGTAATGAGATGAATTTAAAAATAAATAAATGAAAACCTCCTTAACCTAACCTTTGGTAGAGCTAGAGAAATCACATACAGATTCTTTAAAAATAAACCATAAGTTTCAATTGATTTTGTTTTTCTTTTGAAATCTTTATGAAGGTAGATTTACTTGATAAATTATATTAAGATTTTATCATGCAATACACAAGCCAGATGTTAATATTATCCTATGTGACTGGGTGTGACCTTCTTGATGTTCCAGGTCTATCTAACTTTAAAGGTGTTATAACTGATTTATACATATGTATTTCAGCCAAAGAAAATGAATAACTTTGTTGATCCAATACAAACATCACCTGTTACAAACTATGGAACCATGACTCTGGAAAATAAACAGAGTGCTTCACGCTACACACTGGTAAGTCTAATTTCTTCACTCCAAACTTAGGCCATATACTACACTACAATTTTGATAATACTGTGGAATCATCATTGTTTGTAGGGTATCAATGTTTGTGGATTTTGTATGTAACCTTTACCCACAAATTGACAACCCAACAAATACTTTTTTTAAAGCTAGATAAAATTTTCCTTATCACATTTGATATCTAAAGACATGCTGTTGATTTTATAACTGGTAAACAAAAATTGAGTTGTTCGGAAAAACCTAATTACTTAACATGGATTATTTTTATAACAGTGTGAATACGAGTAGTGTCACATTGTAATTGTACAGTTTTACATCATGGAAAACCACCTTTAATTGTGTCCGTTTTCTGTGCAATTTTCTTACAAATGTCGTTAAGAAGTTAGCATGGATTTGTTTTAGGGTTGAAGTACATCCCTACAAACCAGTAAAATTTTGATTACCCATGAATGACCCTTCACCCCTTCCCCCACAATTCCACAGTATGGAATGACAGTTACTGTGTTTCTTTGGAATACAAATGTTTAGAATAATACAAATTTTGGTCAGACTAATTCAGTTGCACATTACTACACTTACAGTATATTTACTGTTTGTTAACTGATTAAAGAAATGAGTTAATGCACAGATCATCTGGAACTTGTGGATTACGGTCTCAAGAAAACATTTTACAAGTCATAATTATAATCCGGAATCAAAAATAGATGCCAATTAGAAATTAATCATTTATCAATACCTTGAAAAAGAAACAAGTGACTTTGGTGAAATCATTACATTACATCTAAAGAACTTGCTGTCAAAGCCCTAGACCATTTGAAATGAAGTGTCTCTAATCTGTGTAGATGTGTACAGTGTACATTAATACAAGCAGAGATGAGTAGTGTTCAGAATTGCTGGAAAGGGAATAAATTCATTGGATGATTATAAAAACACATTGATGAATTGCATTGCATTTCATTAAAGTGTGGTACATTGTAGATATTAGATAGAACAGGATTTAAGGGAGGTTATTTAATTGGTTTTACTGCTGTGAAATGCTGCTTATTTATTTTTTTAACATATTAATGAAGCATGTAAAAACTTCTTCAAATTTAATAACAAGATATAAATATTATCCATAAGAGGGTAAAGGTTACGTGAGTTTACTATGACTGAGTGACACATTGTTTTCTTCGATCTACTCTCAACAGGATATTAACCCAATGAAGTCCAGTGCCACCAGTGACACACTCAAACCTGTCATCCCTCCATTTCTACCCCAGCCCAGCTTCGCAATTGATGAATCTCTCCCAGGCCGGAGGTCAATGAACACCACTGGATCAGACACTGCAAGTACATTCATGGTCAGTTCTAGACTTCATAATATGTAAACTGCACTGTACAATCATGGTCAGTTCAAGACTTATGTAAACTGTTGTACAATCATGGTAAGTTTATGGCCTCATATTATGTAAACTGTTGTACAATCATGGTCAGTTTATGGCCTCATATTATGTAAACTGTTGTACAATCATGGTCAGTTTCTACATGCTGCTATACACTCATGTTCAGTTTACAGCTTCAATTTTTGTAACTGCTGTGTATACACTTATAATCAATTCATGTGTGAAAATCTGTTAATTTTTTAAAAAATGTATGTAGAACATAACACAGTTGCTGTGGTCCTATGGGTAAGTTTGGCAACACAAGGTCAAAAGTTTCAAATCTGTTGATGTTAGGTTGTGTCCACAGACATGACACATTTTTTGCATTAATTCAATTCATCCAACTCAAGTCACTTCTTATACTGGACATTAAAGATTATACTAGACAATAAAGAGATCAGCTTTATATAAAGTAGATTGTGTGTTGTGATGAATAACATTTGATAAGTTAGTTGATTAGTGCTGCAAAAAGGACTTCTGTTTAGTAATATGCATGTATACATTTACTAAGATTGAATTAGTGATAATGTTAAAGAAATGCCCTCTGTTACAGCCCTCTGCCATCATTACATTATTGTACATATTTATAACTGTTCTAGACAGATATCCTATATTCAAGTCCTCTTCCATCATTACATTATTGTACATCTGCATAACAGTTCTAGACAGATGCCATTTGTTACAGCCTTCACCGATCCGTCCAATGATGAAACCTATGAAGTTCTTGCCCCAGAAAAGTACAACGCTAAGTTCCAGTCCTGTCAGTCCATCAAGTTCTTCACAGTTATCCAATGGCAACGGTAACCATAGCAACCCTAGTCCAGGTTCATCAGGTAAAATATTACAAGTCATTTTCTGGAACAAGTGATTTTTTCAAACTGAAGAATTTTTTTTTTTAAAATTCAATCTACCAGTTACTGCATTAATTTGATAATTAGTCATTTTTAATTATAAAGAATTCAGAATTTGATATTTTTTTTCTACCAAGGATCGGAATGGGGTGTATTTTGAGTGATTCTACATCATTGAAAATATTTAAATTTTTAAATCATTACTGATACACCTTTATTTGATGGATGATGACCAGTTTTGATTTTACAGGTGATTACCAACAGAATGGTCTGTTCTGGAGTCCGTCCAACAAGTCTCCGGCCATGTTTGCTCCCCGCAATACCCCTCAGAGACAATTCTACAGAAAACCATCCTCTGTCCCGTCTGCTTTTAAGGCCGCCTCCAACACCACGTCCCCCAATAGTTCCACCAGTGGCAGTTCATCTGTGACACCTCAGCGATCACATGGGAGGAGTGCGTCATCTAAAGGCAGTACTACATCCACCCTCACCCCCTCTCCCTCTCCCACACCTGGCAAGGTAATGACATTTTGAGAGAGTTCACCATATATATTCCCCAAAATACTGCGGTTTCATCAGTTTTGGTTGAAAACAAGTTTCTGTTGTTTGTGTAGTAATGAAATTAAGTGGTCAAGTTGTAGCTTTCATTTTGGAGGCAGTGGCATTTGTTGCTAATACAATGAAATGTGGTGATTACGAAGGGTTTTAAAATCACAATGATCTATTTTGCAGTGTGCATATGTATGTGTGTCGCTGTTTTTACTGCAAATAATGTGCAGTTGTCAAGGTGCTTATGAAGTTGTATCAAACTTGTTGAATTTCTTTAAAAACTCATTTTCCCATCTTTAGCAATTAGTGTGATGCATTTATTATACATTTTAGAAAATGTTTGTCTTCATTTGATGAATGCAAAACAAAACAAAAAAAAAAATCATCTACTTAATAATGTACCTTCAGATTTAGGAAAATTTTACTAAAATCAATACCCTAGTTTCATACAAGTACGAAAAGTTTTCTTGATCTTACAAGACTAAAGGAAAAAAATACTTCGTCTTTCCTGTAAACGTCAGTGGAGTGCATGCCAGATTTGTTTTTTCAAAATGAATGGATTGAAACTGATGGTGAAAGTAGATTTTAAAGTGAAAATGTCTACTTTTGATTTTAAATATTACTTCTGAATCATTAAGCATAATTGTATTATGTATTAATTTAAATCATATTTAGTATGCTTTCTTGATGTTGAAAGACATATCATGTTTCAAATATTACAGTCTACTCCAGATATATTGAAATTCAGTGGACTGACCTGAATGATTCTACATTTCCAAAGTTCAATACCTATATATATATATATATATATATATATATATACTTGTAATGTTACAGGGGATTTATTTTCACTTCAATATAATAGATAGTTCAATATAATAAGTGGTGTATTTCCATTTTTAAGAATCATATAGCTGTTGTGTATTTTAGGAAAATTAAGTTGTGTTGTCATTGGTTACATGTAAATGCTCTGTTTTGTGTATTTGCATTTGACTAGTCATGGTCTCCTAATGGATAAGGTGTTCACTTCAGGTTGGATTGTTGCCCCTTGTCAAACCTATGACATAGGTATTACTCCTTTGCCAAGTACCCAGAGACACTGGCATCATAAAAAGTCCTTATTGCTATGACCCAAAGTGCCATGTGTAGGTCAAAATTTATGGCACTTCATTTAAAGCTAGTGACATCACAACAAGGGTGAAGAATTTTCTAAGAGACGGCTAAGCCTGCTGTCTATCCCCATCAATTTATTGAATAAATATTGTTTTAATTAAAAAAAAGTAAAACAATATACAAACTGTATTTGTAGATGTTCAGAGACAACAAGCATTTTGTTACATAATATTGCATTCTGACAACATAGAGTTAAAAAAAAATTCTAGAGTTCAGAGAGCCCCTGTGGCTGATTGGTTAGAGCATTGCACTCAAAATCACAAGGCCTCTCACCTCTAGTTGGCGTGGGTTTGATTATCGCTTGTGTTGATATATGTGAGAAAGTTTGCCAGTTTACTTTTGGAAGGTTGGTGGTCTCTTCCCGGGTATGTTGTATTTGGGTTCTCTCCTCCACCTACAAAAATTGGATGCCACCAGATAACTGAAAAATTGTTGAGTGTGGCAAAAAACAACAAACAATCAATCAATCTAGAAGAGTTCTGTCAGTTTGATTCAAGCAGAACATTAAGGAAATTATATTAATATTTAGATACTACTGTATGTAGCTTTAAATTTTTCATTATTTCTGTTTTCATCTTCAATCTTTAAATATTTTAGAATTATTATTACTTGATTATATTCACTGAAGTTTTGGACTACATTGAAAATGATAAGGCTGTGTACAGTATTATGAGTAAGTACAATAAATATATGATAAAATCATGTCAATGTGATAACTTGTTCTCCTATTTCCAGTATGGAGAAGATCCCAACCGTGTTCTTAGTTCACTTCATGAAAATGATGGCTCAACAGATGGTATGAATGTTCTTTCTATTGGCTGTTGGTACACTAAATAACTAGGCATAATACCTAAATTTTATTTTTGATTTTGAAAAGTCATTTGTAACAGAAGTCGTTTCTTTCAGAGTTGTCAGGAATCCTAAAGAAGCTTTCCCTGGAAAAGTACCAGCCAATATTTGAGGAACAAGAGGTTAGTTTTTCAGAATGAATACAAAAATCTTAGTTTATGAATGTGATATTGAACCCCAGGGATAATGTATGAAATTAAGTCAATTGAAATGAAACTTTGGTACTTCAATGCATAACTACACACTATCACCTCAGTATCCAGAACTGTAGCAAGAAAAATAAAAGTATGTAAAGCTTAACTCTGTAAACATTTCAAAGTGTAAGGGCTATAACTGTGCTGTAAGTAGGTCAATCATCAACAGTCATAGTGAAAACTAAGATATCTTTCATCTCATTGTCTGTCCACATAGCAAATAAAGTAGCCCATAAAAACTACAAAATACAACAAATACAGGGAAAACATTATTTGTCCATGCTATTAACACTGATGAGTGTGGGGGTGAAGTATATAAAAGCACTACAAAATACAACAAATACAGGGAAAACATTATTTGTCCATGCTATTAACACTGATGAGTGTGGGGGTGAAGTATATAAAGCACTACAAAATACAACAAATACAGGGAAAACATTATTTGTCCATACTATTAACACTGATGAGTGTGGGGGTGAAGTATATAAAAGCACTACAAAATACAACAAATACAGGGAAAACATTATTTGTCCATACTATTAACACTGATGAGTGTGGGGGTGAAGTATATAAAAGCACTACAAAATACAACAAATACAGGGAAAACATTATTTGTCCATGCTATTAACACTGATGAGTGTGGGGGTGAAGTATATAAAAGCACTATTTTGTGTGATTCTTGTTACTTGGATAAAACAACAGTGAACAGATTAACTACCTACAAAAATGATAAAGTACATGTATATTGACAGTTATAATATTTCTGATTGTTAGGTGGATATGGAAGCATTCCTGACTCTGACAGATACAGATCTCAATGAGTTAGGAATCACTCAGACTCAGGCAAAGAGCCAGATCCTGACAGCTATAACAGAGCTCAACACTGGCAAGGTAGGGACATATCAATGTGTAGCAGTGTCACAAAATTTGAAAGTAAATTGTATTGAAAGTAAATTTAGCTAGTGCAGGGGAAGATTAGAAATAAAAGTATTATTTTTAAGTCTGTGTGGTTAAAATCTTTTTTAACAGGGAAAGGACAGACAACAGTTTATTGACACAATGACCTCATTCCAGTCCACTTTGAAAGCCAAGTCCACAGACAGCCAAACTAGTCTTTCCTCCTCTAGGTAAGATTATATTCTAGTTCACACTGATGATGTGGTCTACAAATGGCACTCCTCTAGTAACATTTTAGAACATGTACATAGGCAGTACATCATAAGTACCAACTTGCATATCTCTCTTTCACTGGAATTGTAGTACTGGTAAGTTTATTTACCTGTCTGTGTGTCTGTCCACCTGCTAAGTCCTGTAATTATGACAAAAAGCACAGTGCATGTTCATATTACGTTTAGACTTGAAACATACAATAAGAGCTAGCAATGAGATTATTACATTGATGTGTATATGTAGAATTATTTCACTACTTGTAAATTGTTATGTAACTTGCTGAACTTTTACTTTTTTAGATATCAGTGGAGAGAACCAACTGAACTTGGGAATTCTTGACATCCAGATTTAGCAGTATATGTGTAACAATTCCAGAGGTATTCTGAAAACACCTTTTACCTGTAATTCTGCAGGTACACAGATGGACAGTTTCTGTCCACACTTCACATTGTCTGTCTCTGTGCAGTAGACTGTGGGGAAGATGACACCACTGGGCTTTCAGTGTACTTGTTGTGTGATGTTGCAAAGAGACAGACAGGTAGTAAGTTTTATATACATGTACATCACATAATTTGGAGGTCAGTTTACTGTGTTGGATTATGTTCTTCAAATAGCAATGCCAAATTTATAGTCATCTGTTGAGTTATGTTGTTTTTGTTTTTTTATTCTTGGGATAACAAAGAACAGCGTTGAAAATTCCTTGCAATCAGAGGTATTTCTAGCACTCAAATGAATTGGTTCTCAACATACATGTGTGTGTTTGCTATATATAAAATCCTGTTTCCAGGGGGACATAACTCACTGCAATGTGTAAAAGCAGTATAGGATTTGAAATGTTTACTTACATATTGTATTTATGTTAGTGATTCCTTGAGACCTGTATTGAGATGACAGTATATAGTGGTTTTCTTCTTCTTTTTTATTTTTTTTTATTATTTTCAATGTATGCAATACATTATAATCATGTACATGTAAGCATTTGAATTTTTTTTTTTTATTTATTTAGTGATTCGTGATTTCTAGTACACCTCACTGCTAGAGGAAATGGTGATGTATATTTTTGTCATCAAACAGAATATGTGCAAAATGCACATTGCTTGTCATACATATTTTGAATGATTCTATATATATTTATATTTTTACATATGGAGAAAAGTGGTTGGTTTGTTGCTTTGAAGTATTTTATAAACGTTGTGTTCAGTTTGTTGTTTTATAATATACTTGTATGTTTTTGATAATCAAATTATGTTTTTTTTTTAAAGTTTATTTGAAATCCATTTTCATTGACAGTTTAGCCATACTGCTGCCTGGTGTAATATCAATTCAATCTCTGTCTATGCTGCAAATGGACTCCTTTGTATTCTTTTATGATACATTTCAATGTTATGAATAAACCAATTGCATTTAAGCTATATTTAGATGGCCTTCATTAGTGGTGTTGCATGTTGTTCTCTGTGTAAAACATGTTTCCTCAACATATCTTTGTGACTGTTGACACCTTTTTCCATCTGGTAAATTTAGTTTTGTTGCGTCACACCGGGCACCAGCTACGTACATATAATGTATAGCATAGTTAACAGTTAGATTTGTCTCTCTTTGACAATGACATTGGACACCAGCTGTTTATACACATTGCACAGTTAGCAGAGTGAGATTTGTCTTTTTTATGACAGATACACTGGGCACCAGCTGATAGCAAAGTGAACAAAATGAAATTTGTTTCATCAAGACTGTCACAATGGGCACCAGCTACATATACACATTGCACAGTTAACAGGGTGAGATTTGTTTTGGTACAAGGAATGGTCTCCCCCCTCTTTCATTACTCCTCACATTTTGGTTATCATCTACCCCACATCAGATGTTCAAAAGCTTTAAAGTGTTAGCTTGTAATGAAAACTGCATTCAAATTTCTTTGTTATTATATTTTAGTAAGCTACTTCAAATTTTCCATTAGCCTTATCTTACATTCCTAAAACATGTTTAATGAGTGCACTTATTTACATTGAAGGTGTATACCAATACTAGTATACCACTATTTCATTATTGATGATAGAGGTAGTACCCTCTAGTGTTGATGTTGCACAATTTTATAACATTTTGTGTTACGGGATGAAAGAATTTCCAAACAGTAAGATTGTTCCTTGTTAAAATGATTCAGAAAAAGAATTAACATGCCAGTAAGACCTGGAGAACAGGACAGTATTTAACTTGCATAAGGGTTTTGCAATCTAGATGTCTTAGGATATTAAGAAAATACTGTATGGCACATCACTATTAAGAAGCATGAAAAATTTGTAATTGTAATTTTTAAGGGTTCAGGAGAATGTTGGATACTGAAAGTGATATCTCTGCATTACCACACAATTTTAAGTTATAGTATCTTGCGTCTGACTCATTTTACTTCTTTATGTACTGGACATGTTTGCAATGAAATTGTCTACTACTGAGTATATCTTTAGTTTGAATTTTAGACTGAAGCATGTTTAAAGCTTTTATGTCCCTTCTTCTTCTCTCTCTCTCTCCTCTGTCAAAGATGTAGATGTGGGGACTTTTAACTTGCCTGTCTATCTGTGTAGGAAAAAAACTATATTTGAGTGAAAGGACTTTGACTCGCTTATAAAAAAACTTTAAAATCTCTCACTTTGACTCACTTACTGAAAACTTTAATATTTTTCACAACTTTTGAGATGTTAATGAATGCTTTAATAGGTTTAATTTTTATTGCAAGACGTTTTCGGTGTTGACATAATTGACGGCCTTGTGACTTTGACCTTGGATCTACTTAAGAGAATCTTGAACCTCAAGAAATGTGGATTTAATGGATACACTACTTGTATTAAGGCCTTTTGAAAAGTGTCTTGTTTGGTGACCTCCCATTGGTTCCATATGCGACTTCCTTGTGACCTTGACATGGTACTGAAAGCTTAATGCTTAAACTTTTGAACAGTAAGAAATAGTGCTTTGACATACATGTACACAGTGTTTATTCCTCATAACATGGTCTTTCCAATAATACTCATAACAGGAATTGGCCACCATAGGGTGTGCTGTTGCCATGGGCATTTGTATTTCACAAATACATCTTGGTGACCTCCATTTTTGAATTCAGTGCAAAACAACAGACACAAAACACATCTTGATGCTTCAACATGTAAAAATCTATGACAGAGTTGTGTTTGTTTATAGAGATGTCTTACTTTCTTGAATTTCTTCTGAATCTAATCTCTAAGAATTTCATTTCGTTGTATGAAATTTTAATATTCATTATTACAATGCTTAGATCAGCAGTAGAAAGTGTGGCTAGTCGATTTCATCTTCACTCTTGCATCAGATGTATGGAACTGAGATGAAGTACAGTCATGAGCAATCACATATTTCACATTTGTCAGTTCATAGAAAAAGTTTTGATATTTGTGGTTTGTAATACATCTATCGTTAGTTTACGAAGGGTAATCTTGTATTGACATTATGTGATGATAACTCAGCCATACAACTGGGAATTCAGAGCTTGTTAGTATTACTTACCACCATGTCACTGTGAAGACTTGTAAGGCAATGTTAATAGATACTGTGGAATTATTTATGTTTGATTGATTGTTAGTTTTACATCCCATCGAGAATTTTTCACTTGTATTGAGGCGTCACCAGCTGTAGGTGAAGTACCACAAATTTGGACCTATGTTTAGGGCTCAGGGCCATAGCAGTGAGGGTTCTTTAATGTGCCAACGCCTGCCATGACAGTGGACCTCAATTTTTAAGGTCATATCCAAAAGACCCATGATTCTCACTTCTTAATGCCGAGCGTTTGGCGAAGGAGCAGTCACTACCTATGTTTACGTTTTGGGCTTGATATATGGCCATGGCACGATCGGGGCTCAAACTCACGACCTCCTGGTTATGAAGCAAATGCTCTAACCACTGAGCCACCGCAACCGGTCATCTAGGGACTGATTTTCATGGATTGCCGAGCTTTTACAGTTTTGTTGGGATGTAATTTGGTGGATATGGTTTGTGTAATTGAAACTTTATATACATTTTGCATTTCATTGTGGATTGAAATTTGTGGGAGAAATCTGAACCCCTATGAAATTGAATTTTTCCACAGTATCTATGATAACTTTGTATTTTTTTTTTATTTTACATGTATGCTTGCCAAAGCCGTCCTATGAATAGTGTACATTATATTAATTGCCCTGAGGAATGTGATAGTGGCATCATGTGATAATTTTTGTTAGTAATGAAGCTTCTGTTTGTGATTTTGAATTATATTTATGATTATAAGAGGCATATTGAAATGTTTTACGAAGTCATTTACTCTGTGTACATTTGTTTTTGTATCTATATAGGGGATTTGAAGAATTTCATGAAACCTGCTGAAATGTTCCATATGTTAGTGATTGACACAGATGAGAGAATTTAAAACAGTTCTGTGTAATTCCGTGACATTATTGATAACTCAATACTCTTGTGCATTTCAGCTGCACACCAGTCTTCAGTATAAGCTACGCAATTACTGTGTAATACATGGAAATATCACTACATCTGTGTGTTAATTACAGTCAATAAATAACTTAAAGATTTGTTTCTGTGTTGAATCATTTGAAGTTGGACTCAAGTGAGGCCTTTTTTTTTTACTCAGAATAACTAATAGTCCATATTCATTAGGGCCCCATCATATGGTGGGTATCCTGATTCATTAGGGCCCTGCCATGTGGTGGTGCCCTATAGTAATCATTGTCTGTCAGTCTTCCCATATATCCATCAGCATTTTATGGCAAGTAATAAAGTAAGTTTCTTCTGGGAAGATTTTCAGAAATTTCATACATACAATATGATGCTTGGATTAGGCAGAGGGATACCTCTTTCAGTTTTCAGATTTATTAGCTTTTGTTGTAACAGAGTTTAGGGACTTGGATATTTTTTAAATATTGATAAAATAAAAGTGCTTTCTGTTGTACACAATAACAAGATCCCTTATGAAGATTTTCATAGAATTTAAATGTAATGCTTGGATTAGGAAGATCTCTTTTCATATTTAGATGTATTGGTGTGTTGTTACAGAGTTATGACACTTTATGCATCTTTCTATGGTCCCTTGAGGTATGCATAGTTTAATAGGAGTACACACAAATATTTGAAACTTGTATCAAGTTACTTCTAATTTAGGATCTATACTTCATTGTATGGACCATTTTCTACATCAGAGTAACTTAAATTCTTTCTGTTCTTTTGTAATTCTACTTGATGTGCAGATTTTGTACAAATACACTCATAAGGAAGCTTTTTATTTTCTAACGCAGTTTTATCTCTTCATTAAAATGGGGGAAGGTAAGAAGTTTTTAAAGACTAAACAAAAACTCATTGAGGATCTCCGATGGACTGGCATATTTGAGAAATTTGGGGGAGGGGGGATTTACATTCGCATCATTAGACCTGTGGTGGTCATGCAATATAAAAGTGAGATCTTTGATTCATAGTTCACTACACAATGTTTGTACAGTGAGTAGATCTAACATCAAATTTCAGTAAGATTTGATTCACATTAAATATATCCAGTCTGAGAAATTGAGGTCTTTCACTTTAAAATCCCTTCACCCATGGATGCAATCTCAAGGTGGTTGTAAATTAACCAAATGGCTTTAAAAAAACGTGTCCATGTGTACCAATGTCTTCTTAGAACATTCTCATAATATTATAATTCAAAGCAGTAAACTCGGTTAAACAGGAATTATGCAAACATATCATGGTTCTCGTATATGTTACTGTGTTTTGCTCACCCGAGAAAAAGGCTCAAATGAGCGTTTTATTTGTAATCGTTGGCATTAACTTTTCACATTTTCATCTTCTTCCCCAGTACTGGGTTGGGAGGGGGGTGGCAATTTCAATCAAACGTGGCATAAATCATCCTTGGGTGAAAGGAAGATAACCAACAAAAATCAAAAATAGTGTTGGGTCATTTAAGAATCTTGGCCAGAAAAGTCTAAATTCACGTGAAAGCTTCCCGACATAGAGTACCTGGTAAGTCCAAATCATGGTCCCCAGAGGTAAGGTGAAACCACAATAAAGGATGAAATTTCTACATGCAGATATATTGGAAAAATCTTTTAAAATCCTCTTTTCAAGAACCACTGGGCCAGAAAAACTAAAACTTCAGAAAGTTTCCCCGACATGGAGTAGATTGAAGTTTCTTCAAATTGTGGTCCTCTGGGATAGAATGAGGCCAAATATGGAATTAAGGTTTAACATGCAGATATATGGGGAAAATATTTAAGAGTCTTCTTTTTCCAAGATAATCATGTTAATATGCAAAAATCTGTAGGTAATGCAGATTCAAGTTTGTTCATGTTGTGGCCCCCTAAAGTAGGGTGGGGCCACAATAAGGAATCAAAATTTACATTGTTATCTTTAAAAATCTTCATTTCAACAACAGTTCCAAAATTAGACACAATGATATACAAATATCTTCAGGTAGTTGAAAATCAAGCTGTTCAATTCAGGGGCCCCTGGAGTAGGGTGGGGGTCATAATAGATCAAAGTTGTATATGGGAATATACAGTAAATTAATTTAGACAAATTCTTTTCAAGACAAGCAGGGCCACAATAAATTATCTCAAAAAATGCAAATATCCCCCGAGTTGTTCATAAGACAAGTTGAAGGTCTTTTGGGCAAGACCTTGAAAACCAAGGCCCTGTCATTGCAACAGTCTTACTAAACAGCCTCAAGTTTTGCAAATTAAGGTATAAATTTGGCACTGTTCTTGAAGCTGGTGATGCCTTTCTATGAGTGAAAGAACAAATGATGAATCAATAAATAAATCTAGAGAATAAGTATGAAAAATGATTAAAACATATTTGATCTTGTAACCAAACTGTTCTCAATGATTATTGCAAGTACAACCACCCATCTAAACACAGATCAGGAGAGGACTCGCTCAACATTTGCCACTGTCCCCTGTACCCATGAAAAATTATAAAGTACCATCAAACCCACCAAAACATTTTTTCCTAGAAAAGCTCTTGCTGCATTTTGGATAATCTTGCTTATACTTCTTCAGATGAGCATTTCTATGTCCAAATCTCTTCTTAATCAAGGAGCATTGCCCTTCATCTGAATAGACTTAAGAGTATGGCTGGAATCAATTAAGTGTTCTGGAAAGGTTAAATATGTTAAAAGCTTACAGTCAATAGATAAGCATCACTTCTGCTGGGAAGATGAACTCAGTTGAGCTAAACAAGGGAAAAATGAATATACACTTGTGTTACAAGTACCTACTGCCCTTTCTGTTCCGCCCTTGTGAACATAATGTCATAGTATATGTACATCATTTTTTACAAATACTGAACCTTTAAGCTTTATCTAAAATTTTATTACACATCATAAGACAGGTCATATACACTATGAATGATATGACAGCAACTAATAATCAGTTCAATATACAGTGTGTATGTACAAATGTTTTAGTAACAAATGTTTTCAATAAGAGTAGGTTTTTCCCAACATTTCTGCATAACCTCTTCCCCATCTCAAACATTGTTCTAATGTTGGAAAGCACTGTCGCCAAAAGAAGGTTTCCTCAAAAGACCTCCTTTGGTTGCTGAGTAGGTAGAAGGCCGAATCTCTTCTTGAGTGTGACCCGCTGTTTGGAGAATTTGTCATCTGGGGAGAATCTGGCAGGGTGTGCAGAAAGTGTAGGGCACCCCATGGGATCAGTTTTCTGTATGAAGAAAAAAAACTCAGTTGATCTTGTTGTTATAAACATTACTTGCCAACAACAAACTAAAGATATCAGAGAGTAAATAATATTCATTCTTCAATTTGCAATTTCAATAACAAAAGATAAGGTTGCAAAATTGTCACATGTGGTACTGTTGGAAATACATGGTCAAGTAATTACACCCATTATATGAAACAGCCTTTTCACTGTTATAAATTTACAAGAAATATCTAAAGCTATATATGCCATAATCTTTGGATATCATCATAGGAATAAAAACATATTTTATATAAAGCTATATAAGCTAAACACTTTGCGCAAATTATGCAGTTTAACTCAATTGGATTAAAAACTTGTCAAGCTAATTTCCTATTTAATCATGTATTTTCCGCATAAGATAGTGAATGCCCCATTTTGAAATATTCATGTTGCATGTGGAATTTCAAAAATCAACAATTACATGGTGACGTGGAAGTGTGGACAGGCTGCAGACTGTTGGCAGGACACATTCAGTGAGAAAAGACAGTCAGACAGAAAACGGAGTAGAGAGAACCACTCTGAGCAATGGAATGGGAGTTACATTTCATGTTGAACATAAAATTACCATTTAATATGACTACATGCTGTAAATGAAACCTCATCTCCAATGTTTCAGTAATAATTTTTCTCGCATGCATGCACGCATCCACCATAAATGTCATTCCTTCATAAATACACATTAGAAAATCATTTTCTCCTTACACTGAGTAGACCAGTACTCCTTTAATGCATATACATAATTTATCGAAATTGTCAAATCATTATTCCTCATAGTGTAATTTGGTCTGGCTAATACGGCACATATACCTTCAAGTCTTGATAAATAGTTCAGGGTCATCACATGACACTGTTGGAAAGGCCTTGTTTAGAGGATAACATCCACTATGTGAATATCAAAGCCAGTTCAATAGTTAAAAGTAACACTGCAGTTTTTGAAAAATAGGTCTGAATTCATCAGAAATCCTAGGATAGAGGAATTGTCACAGGAAGCACATGCCTAAATGTCAAGGACTTCTCACTTTAGTATGAGTTCTTAGAGTCGTAAGCAGGTCTAGAATTTTACATAGGTCGATTGGTTTGTCACACTTAGCACAATAGGCCTTGCCATAAGGAATATCCACTTAGATAACAAACTTCTCTCTTGTAAATACCAGTATCATATTTTCCGCATGTATATAGCGATGGTCCATAATAATCAAACTTCAAATCCGTAACTTCTTCAACACTTTCCAAAATCAACAATTTTCCATTCCCAGATATCTACGCATATAAATAATTGATTTTCCATAACCAGATATCCACTCATAAATTATTGATTTTCCATACCCAGATGTCTACTCATAAATCATTGATTTTCCATTCCCAGAGATCTACTCATACACTTGTCTGTCAGTGAGAGATGATTAAAGTGTATCAATGCAAAACTGAAGACAGCAAGATTCATAAAAAACAAATCACAGTTATGTCAACAAATGATTGAAAACAATATTTAATCGCCTATATGTAGCCAAAACCTGAATGGTCAACATCTTTTGCATAACATTTACATACCAAAGAGAATTTGAAGACTTTCCATGATCAGTGTATACTAAACTAATCCTAATATTTTATAGATAAAAATTATAAAGAATTAAGCCAAGGTCAATTTATTTCCATACACATATGGATTAAGAGAATGATCCAACAGCAATTCTTTTTAGAGAAGTGGACAGGTATATCCTACATCCACTTCTCTAAGCAAACCTTTATATTTTGATTCTAGAACACATTTAAATGTCGGAACTGTGGTGACAATTTATGCAAATAACCAAATCTGTTATGTTAATCCTGGGATTTTTAGGTCAAAATGTCGATCAAAGCATAAACCAGTTTTGGCATCTACAGAATCCATTTTATGTGGAAATGAGGGTTATTCATTCAGGCTTTCTCTTGTCCCCTCGTTTCTGCCCACTGGTTCATAATTTCTGTGGGAATTTAGTTGTGCTTTGATTTTATTTTGATGTTGAAAGTGAATATAAGCAGTAATTTTTATTAAGAGAAGTTAGCAAATATTTAATTGAAATAACGATAACTATTATCAATTTAATGTGAAATCTGATGGTGTTGGTTGGATATATTTGTAGAAAAATCATTCCTAGACTGATTCAGATATATTTTCGAGTGATTGATATGATTTGTAGCCTGAAATAAAATCGAATCAAAGCATGACTAAACTTCAACAGACTTATGAACCAGTGGAAAGGAGGGGACAAGATAAAGACTGCATCTAACTAAC
Organism: Ostrea denselamellosa; assembly: GCA_024699665.1. Taxonomy (NCBI): domain Eukaryota; kingdom Metazoa; phylum Mollusca; class Bivalvia; order Ostreida; family Ostreidae; genus Ostrea; species Ostrea denselamellosa. The sequence goes on from JAMZEH010000055.1 coordinate 17,968,446, forward strand.
CCCCTCGTTTCCACAGAAATTATCCAGAATCAAAGCATGAAAGTTTGTGAAGAAAAGTGGATGCAGGCTATACCTGTCCACTTCTCGAAAGAGAATAATCTAACAGCAAAAATGATAATGTACAAGATTATTCGCTAATAAAAAAAAAAAGCAACTTGTCTTCAAAATAAAATTCTAATTACCCCTAATAAAATGCAACTTGTTTTCAATATCAAATACTAAACAATTTATGGCGGTGATATTGTTTGCATTCTGTAACAGAACAGACATCAAATCTGGTGTCTCTACACTAAATTATTAAGTAAAGTACTCTTTCGCCTGGTGGTCTGACTGTACGTCGATCTACAGTACAAATTTATATAGATATATAACAAACATGAATAATTTTGTACCTTTAAAGTGTAAACTTTGTCCCCACTCTCATTTAAGTAGTACATCAACAACATTTTTGTGGCAATTTAAGGTACGCACGTTGTAAAGGTGTTAATCTAATTCTAATACAAGCTTAGCATTCACAAATTCATACAGCTTGTCACAAACGCTCGCTGGATGCATACTATTTGTCAAATTATCTCATCTCCAAATTCCGGATTACGGTTTCTAGTGTCTTCGGAGTAGGCTTCCATCGAAACTGATATAATATTGAATGTTAAAGAGTAAATACTCCCAAATTTGATGTTTTTTGCTGTGTTTCATTTTGGGAAATGGTAAGCTGCAGAACTGTAGCTCTCGAGAGACGAGAATGTCGTGGGGGTGGTGTGTCCTTACAACAAGCACTCTAAAGTCGATCGAAAGAATTGATGAAGAAATATTAAACGTGATACTAGGGTGAAAGATGACTGTATTTTCTTTCAGTTGGAAATTCCAATTTTCAAAAGAAATTATTACATTCTTACCCTAGTGGCGGATCTAGATCCCACCCCTCTCTTTTAGTCATAAATTTATAAGACATTACTGGCATATATAGATACAAACTTCAGATTTGGCACCCTAAATGACTTAGTATTTGTCTAATAGTTGTTTTTCACACACACACGCACGCACACGCACACACACACACACACACACACACACACACACACACACACACACAATCCTAGATCCGCCATATTGTAGCCAATGATTCGCTTTTTCGTCATTTTGAAATACCTATTAGATCAAAATTTAAGGAAATGTCCTGATGGGAAATGCCATTACAATATCAAAATGTGGGCATGAATGAGGTTCCATTTTGCGAAATGGGGGAGGGACATCGAAAATAGTTCTAGGTACAATCTACAATCAGCTTTAATTTAGCTGGTGATATTGTTCTGGTAGCTGGTTCCTATGACGAATGTGAGAGTATCTATGACGTATCTATGTTAAATGAACCAAATCATCATGGAAACTCTGTTTCCAGAACATCCAATGAATTGGATGATTTAGCATCCGATGGAACACAAAAGAACTTGTACAGGAAGAATGCAAACGTGTACATGGAAAATAAGGACTAGATGTGCAAAAGATGTCTGAGGGAATGTGGAGTTTAGGATGAAATGTTTAAGAGTTCAACTTT